>JABXJD010000031.1:1130000-1395000 GCA_013375575.1 Percina caprodes
ACTTTTTTTTGATGTTTTCAACACTGTGTAGCACTAACTTATTAACTTTAGTTTTACAGTTATTTTTGGAATTTATGGTCACTAAACCTAATTTATAGGAAATTCTACCTAATGTTTGAGTTAGAAAAGCAGAAATTAGGAATTATTTCAACTAAAATTAAAGGAATGTATGTTGATGGATAATCACAGACTTTTTTTTAATCAATATTATTTTAAAACTTCAATTTTTTTCCTCCACAAATACTATAAAATTGAATAAGACACCCCAAAGTTAATGAAAGTAGAGATTTGTACTTGCCAAAGAGCGTTGTGTGCAATCAATCATGTTATTTTGGGTAATTAAAAAGAACATTGATTAGGAAAACGGGTCAATTTGACCCGAAGACAACATGAGGGTTAAAACAATAGATGAGGTACGACAATATAACACAAACATAAAACAAGAACACATCAACCTCAACCTCAAAAGCTACCACTGTTGAATCACTGAAAATTACTTAGAACATGTTACGCAGGAAGAGAGAGAGAGAGAGAGAGCGAGAGAGCGCGAGAGAGAGAGAGAGATGATGATGGACAGGATATGTAAAAAAAATGGCAGAATAAAGCAAGTAGGATGAGAGGGCACGAGAGATACAGTTTCAATTAAATGTATTCATAGTATAAGATCATAATAAGAGTAATCTCAAGACACTTTACCGATAGAGTAGGTCTAGACCACATTCTATAATTTAATTAGAGTAGTAATTGTGTAGTAATTCCCCCAAGAGCAAGCATACAGGCGAACTGGTTGACACCAGGATAAATCTCTGACATCTGAGAAAGAAATCATGGGACGCAGCCAAACTAATTGAGTTGGTCAGTTATTGTGCTTTTAAAAACCTTTATACAACCATATACTATAATGCAGTCCTTTGATCAAATCAATTTAAAATAGACATATCATCATCATCATCAAGAGTGTCTTTGCTTCGTTTTCCCTGGCAGAGGAATGATGAAAAGATATTGACTTCCTAGTCATTACACTTTTTTTTCAGTTCCATCAAGAAACAAAATTCATGAGTGCCAACTTTGATCAAATTCCGAAGTTTTACGTGAAACCATTTTCTAACTACTGGTTGAACATAAAAGAGACACATTTTGTGGGGGAATAAAGTGAGCAGCGAAGATTATTGAGAGAAATGGAGCGAGAGCTGAAAGCAAAAACAGACGAGAAGAAGGTGCTGCCAGACATCCCTCATGACAGCTGACTTCTTACTAGAGCTACCGTGTAACCGTGTGGAGCCGGTAATGAAATGTTCCTCACAAGAGAAAACGTGAATGGGTGTTTGAGGTTTTAATTCATAAATTGTGTAGATATTTACCTAAGCAATGTAACTAACATATTTTACATCAGTTCTTTCCTACAGCATTGCCTCTCCACCTACCCACACACACACACACACACACACACACACACACACACACACACACACACACACACACACACGCACGCACGCACGCAGACAGACACAGGTGCGCGTAGCACTGTTGTTTTTCCAAGGGATAATCATGGTTGAGAAATGTTAATGGCTTTAATGAACAGGCTGGCTGACTTCTGAGGGCCCCCTGCCTCCTAGACATTGTTGATCGATTACAGCTGAAAAGGAGAGCAGAAGAAAAGCTGCAAGGCAAACCCCGGCTTTAGAGTGAGATAAAACACCTCTGGGGAGGGTGGAGAGAAAGAAATCTGAAAAGCAGCCAAACAACTGGCAGAGCTAATGTGGATAACTGCAATGAAATGTAAAGAAATTGAGATATTGGGCTGGAATGACTAGAGCAGAAATGGTAAAAGTGAAAATTAAAACTACATTTTGATGCATGCCAAAGGAAAACCCAGGAGGGGTGTGGTTACAAAATCTTAAAATATTAACTTTTATCATGAGTTGAGAACCCATTCTTCTAATTCAGCAGTTACAACTAACTGTTGCAGCACTTGTCTTTTCTGTTGGATGAGACTGAAAGTGAATGGCGAGTCGAGTTGCTGGCAGCTTCCCACAATGGTAAGAAACACAATATATTTTGTAAAGGTTTTTTTTTTCTTCTTTTAGAACTTGAGTTTTAAAAAAGGTGAAAAAAAAACAACCTGATGACAGTTGTTGAGTCGCGGGAGTCGAGGATCCCATCAACAAGGTTCATGCATGTAAGCGTGCTATGTGCAGAGGTGGAAAAAGTACTAAAATACTGTACTTGAGTAAAAGTACCAATAATTTAATGAAATATTACTATTAAGTACAAGTGAAATCACCTATCTGAAAAATTACTCAAGTAGAAGTAACAAGTAGCTTTAAGTTTAAGTTACTTCGTTACATGAAAACAAACTGTAAAACTGGGTGGGGGGGGGGGGGATTTCTCCCATGTAGTGAAAATAGGACATGGGGTCATAAATCAAAAACTCTTTTATTTTTAATTAAAGAAAACTCTATACAAATGTATAAACATCTATACAAGTGTATACACATGTAATAACAACACATGTCACACATGACATTTAAGACCCTTAGAAAGGTATAATGTGCAATTTTAGTTCAGACCATCCCATAAAACATTTTCAAACAATCAATTGAAAGTGAAAGTGCCGTACATTGACGAACGAGTGATTTCATCACAGTAGTTTTTTACTTTTGTTTAACTCAGTAACAAATGGGATTTGTAATGTAGCATCGCGAAATACAATACTTCACTCAATACTTAACCAAGTACATTCTAAATGACTGATTTTAAAAAACAACTTGAAAAATACAAAATACACAAACAAAACTACTCAAAACAGTAACGTGAGTAAATGTATTTGTATTTGCTTTTGGTGACACATTTCTATTTCCTGTTCCCATCTAGATATTGTTTTACTAGCCAGTTATCCTGTTGGTGAGGGTGGAGAGACAAAACAAAAAATATGGATATAGAATTGAATAGATCAGCCTGATTCTGCTATTTGGGTCAGTATCCAAAATCAGCATCCATGACCTTTTCTATGGGAGGCTAAATTCTTGTGAACATTTACTGATGTCCCATTGAGAATGTCCTGGGAATGGACTATAAAAGACCGCAGCTACAATAATTGGCACGGGACAACTCCAGGACATTTACCAAACTCACTCCAAAAAAGAAAGATATGTCATTTCTTTCATATTTCTGCATTTGTTAGTCTTCTCTACTTGTTCATTATCAGTTAAAAAAAATACTAATCTTTTCTCATTATTCAGCTTTTAAAGTCAACACTTGAGTTTAGCATAAGCTTTTAATGTTTCTTTAAATGACATTCAAACTTATTAAAATGATTTCCACTTATTCAACTATTCTCACTACTTCAACGTCTTCTCACGGATTTAAGCTATTCGTCCAGTTTTGCTTTAGCAATTCAACTATTCAGCATTACCAGACATTTTATGCAGGAAATGCGTGGGAATCATCATCATCATCATCATCTTCTTCTTCTTCTTCTTCTTCTTCTTCTTCTTCTTCTTCTTCTTCTTCTTCTTCTTCTTCTAACCTGACATACAGCTCTCAATACAACTACACCATGGTGTTGCTTACTTGTGGCTTGGTAATGTTGCATTTCAGCCATACTCCTTTTTCATAAACAACATGGCATCAAGGAGAGGGTTAACTTTTCCTGCTACAGATTTCCCACCGTGGTCAGAAAGCCGGGGGAAGACACTTTGTTTCTCCCGATATGACTTTAAGGTCGCTAATCGCTCCGAAGGTAATCACCGTCACTCTCTCACTCGCTCTACCACAAACTCCCCACGCAAACACACACACACACACACACACACACACACATACACACACACACACGCCGGCCCTGCTATTCTCTTAAAGAGATTGACGCACACGTCAACGCAAGTATAAACTTCGGGCCACTTACGTAGGCACACTGTCCTGAGGAGCTTTCTTGATTGATGGAGGAGCCCTCCATCCTCAATAGGTTAACAGTGACACCGCATCAGTGGGCAATTCATTTTCTTAATGGGTGACTGCAGTGCTGCTGTCCTGTATTGCCTCAAGTCGGAGGCTTGGCTCACTTTGGACTTCCACAATTTACAAACTGCTTTGAAAGGATCTAGCTGGGCAAACCATCCAGATGCCTATCATAAATACTGTATGTATAGTGCATGTGCATGGAAACAACCTACAGCTATCTCTAAATGTTCATGTTTTTCTTTTTCTTGCCTTGGCATGTCTCATAAAGTATGTGTCTTCCTGTTAATCACTCGTCTATTAATAATAAACCCCAAAAATAAATAAATGAATGAATAAATAAATGAATGAACAAACTGGCCATTAAATATATATAACTGGCCATTATATATATATATATATATATATATATATATATATATATATATATATATATATATATATATATATATATATATATATATATATATACATATATATATATATATATATATATATATATATATATATATATATATATATATATATATATATATATATATATATATATACACACACACACACACACACACACACACACACACACACACACACACACACACACACACACACACACATTTTGTTTTTACCTGGAAACTTTTTTCCTAAGTTTATGTGTCTAAGTGACCGATGGGAACAACAAATCTTTAATATTGGTCCACTTGGGGGGTGGCTGGTTTGGCAATGTTGATTTTGGAGCCGTTTCTGGTTAGACATAAAGGATCTCACTCTCTAACAAAAGATATATCTCTATTAGGATCTTTTCCATGATGTTGCCAGACACTTAGAATAATAATCTGAGCCTGTTAGTGGCAAAAAAACAGCGAAACAACGAAATTGACGACGCACATTTACTCCATATGGAATTACATTGCAGCCAAGTTCACGGTTGCCGGCTCTCGGTGGATAATACTGGACCCATTTGCAAGGCTCTTGTCCAAATCAGTAACTTCGACATCAATGCATGCGTCCAGGTTGTAAAACCTACCCTTTGAGTTACTTGTTGTGTTAAACGGGGCAATGCTGTATTTCCATCAGGCTGTTCATTTCCTCTGGCTCAACCATGCAGCTGTGGGGTTCTTGTTATCCAGTTCTGTATGTCATCGTCACTTAGCACCCTGTCACCTAGCAACCTCAGCCACGTGCATTTATTTGTGTGTGATATGTTAAGGTCATTTGCATTGTTTATGTGCCCTTTTGCTTTCATTTGCATAATAAATCCTAGCATGGTAGTGTTTAGACTCCCTTTTAGAAAGGCCACAATAAACTATGGCAGGTTAATATATTGTCAATATATTGTCAATATTTGATATAACTTAGATGCTTTGTACAGTATGTATAATGGAATGATTTGGATAAACATGGCTCTATATCAAGTGGCTCTATACCAATATATATGACACCATACCTACTTTTTGAGTAAAAGAAAAGCTATCGTTATGAATTATTTTGACTAATAGTTAAGATCAGAGGCTGTTGAGTGGATCACAGACTGGTACATGTCAAAGTTGAATTAGTATACTGTTTTAAAAACCATTTTGTATCGGTATTTATGGAATGGACCACCGGAGGAAAATAGGGGAGGGTAATGTCTTTTTATTCTTTGTTGAGGGGAGGGTCCCCCAACTTTTGTATTCATGAAAACAGCAACATTTCAATGTGGCTTGAATATGTGGCATATTTTTCCATGTAGCTCCATGTAGCTCTCTCAGCCTCGCCCCCAATCGCTAGCAGATGGGTCCCTCCCTGTTTAGTCAGCCAGACAATTCGAGCCGTAGCTTTGTAGACACTGTGCGATCTCCCAAACTCAATTAATCCCCCACGCACATATAAACCCAAAACTTCCATCTGCTGAACAACAAATTTTATACATTAGCATGACTGCCGTACTATTTGGTTAAAAAACACTGAAAACACCAACGTACGAAAACCTAGGGGACCAGACGCAAGCTTGTATTTCGAAAAGTCGAAGCTCGTGGACAGCACAAAGCCGGGAGGGCATGAGACCGGAGGTCTCCAGGCTGCAGCCATACCAGACTCAAATATCCTTTTGGTCCCGGTGATTATTTGTGAAATTGTGCAAACAACTTTTCAAGTCATTTGAGAAGAAACGAGTGGTACTATTAAGCTTCCAAATTGACGCTATTCTGAGAAATGAAGTTATGGATAATGTTCAGCTTCGGCAGCTTTACTTGTGTTAAAATATACAGTGAGTGAGGAAGCCTAGTGATGAGTCCATGGCAACCAGTTCACATGTTGAACTTGTTACCCAGTGTGCTTTGTTGAATGGTCTCAATGTTTTATTTCATGTGGATACTAGCTTAGTAGAGGAGTAAGGTAGTATTTGAAGTAATGCAGTAAAGCAGGAAGTGTGTATTTAGTTTCCATACTTGTTGTGTTTCCACAACAATGTTAATGAGTAAATCTACTGAAATGACCACCGTAACAGTGGAGAGTGATGTGTAAGATGAGAAGGCAGAGGTTAGTCACGTATGTCATGGCTGTAAAGAAACCAGAACACAAGGTTCTGGAGGGTCATTGAAAAACGTAATGTGAGGGTCAAGTCTTTTTAGATTAAAGACCCCAAAACTCCTCTGGTAGCCCCTTAAATAAAAAATTAACAGTCCCATAAAAACAAATGGAAATGTCATGAAATTGAATAAAACACCAAAGTTAAAATTTGAATAAAACTAATCATTTATTTTACCTGCAAAGATGTTGCGTGGGTTCCAAACAACATACATCTACAGTATGCATCCATGTTATTTTGGGGCAATTTGGTTGCATGAAACCCATAATTATATTATAAAAAAACAACTTTAAAACGGGTCAAATTTGACCCAAGATTAATGCAAGGGTTAAGCTGGAGAGCTAACAGCAAATTTCAGAAGCTGATATAAATTCACGCTACTTGTTATACCTTTATACCTTTATACCTTACCTGTACATGTTAACATATGTAACATTAAGGGATTTCTTCATTGGGTTAGGGTTGATAGGAAGCTTGGGAACAAAATGCTGTTTTTAATGTTGGTGAGATTGTGCTTCCCAGCATAATGTGCATAATTATAATTCGTTATCTACACAGCCGCAGCTATATGCTCTGCTCAAAATGCGTGGGTGTAAACCCTGAGAGTCTGCAACTTGAACCGTTCGACTGCTGAACGAGGGTGTGAGGGAGCTGCAGCTGATCACAAACAACAGACAGCGCTAATGCTTTTCTAACACATGTTGAGCACCTTGCATGGTCTGCCTTCTGGCAAAAATGTTCACCTGGGATAGCCATTAAAGACGGTAAATGGATAAAGAAATCGACCCTCTTCTAGTTTTACTCATAAAAACAACGTGTGCCACAAATTGGAACACTGGAAGCAATAAGATTATTGATTTGTATCCATCCTGCAATGGAACAAACCATTACTGATGTTATGAGGGCAAACAACCTTTTAATGCAATCGTTTCTTACCTAAGCCTTTATGCCCTGCTGACTTTTCAATCACTGCTGACTTGTTCAATTCATGGTTGGGAACCGTGTCAGTCTTGATACTTTGTAGAAGGAAAACAGACAAGCTTAATAATACGCATAGCCAAATGCCAATAAAGCAGACCACGTTTCTCACCCATCCTGGAATGCTGTGTGGACTCGCCAGACCATCCTCTGTAGTGCTGTGGAGGAAGGTCTGGCAAAGCGAGACTAGTGGGTTATTGTGGGTTTGATCTTTTTGTTTTAACAGAAATGTACACTACATGCGTGTATGTTTGCGGGTGTCCAACTACATGTGTGTATATGGGGGCTTGACATTGCACATTGATTTTACATATATTCTTGTAATGGGTTGTCTCTGTGACGTGATGTATTGTGTGTTAGTGCGGACCCCAGGAAGGGTAGCTGACTGCTACGGCTTCAGCTAATGGGAATCCTTTCAATAAAGATTGACACCAATAAACAGACAAGCCTGCATGCTTGTTTGTGTGTCCTTGTATATGCCTTGTGTTCATTGTTAAGTGTGCCGACAATTGTTAGCTGACATGTAGGCACATGTGCTGTTTATATGAGAATAAGGGAAAACTAAAGCCTAGAGTTGACTGCACTATACACGCATTCACTGACAAAAACAGCGTGTTGTGATGTCTGTGGTTCACACCATTTCGATGTTGTCGGCGCACAGCTCAGCTTTCACCTCCTATCAGTTTGACAACTCACGGAGAAGGTGGATGTTTGGTCCGTGTTAACCGACTTGCTTTCATGCCTGTGAGCTGTCCGTATGGGTAAGGCAGCGGCAATATTTATCTATCAGCTAGAGTTAGCCTTGAAGGGTGTGGGAATACTTTTTGAGGCACAAGGCGAAGACTAGAGCTGGTGTTTTTCCCGCATAAGTGTGGACTGATAGACCCAATCCTCTGATGATTATCTCATCCAGTGGTCCCTAAACTCCAAGCCCCCACACACACACACACACACACTTTTGTAAACAAATATTTTCAATTTCAAATGGATCAAACTTGCTTTGGCGATGTAAACGTCTGTTTCCAATTTAAATGAATTGAGATCAACTGTGTCACCGTGAAGGGAAGGGGAGAGAGAGAGAGAGAGAGAGAGAGAGAGAGAGAGAGAGAGAGAGAGAGAGAGAGAGAGTCACAATCAGCGATTTCTCTGTGAAAAGATGGTTGGCCAGACCACTGCATATTTTCTCATATTTATTTTATCTACTTTCTGAATACCTGGCAGTCTTTTTCTTTTTTTTACAATATCCTTCACGCTTTGATAGCAGTGCCGCAGAACCATGGGACTATGTATTTATATTTAGTGTTGTCGCACCCCCCACCCCGTGCAATTTGTCACACTTCAGCCTAGCTAGGAATCTGAACAAAGAAAAGAAAGAAATCAACATTGTTAACACAGAAACACACACTCTGCCTTTCATTGTGCTATTTTTTTTTAACCTTTTTACCTGCCATGCTAGGCAGAAAATTCTGTCCAAATTCAGTTTTCTACCTCTAAATTCAGTTAAAGTATGTTGTTATGACTGATGTTATTTACCAGAACCTCATGCTGTGTGTCATTTCATCTGTAACCACACATTTTCTGGTCTGACATTGCACAACAATACAATTTCATTCAGCTAGGACATTCTGTGCATTCTTCATGAATATTTTATATCCTTGCTGATCCTTTATATACAATATTTCTAAGGTTTTATAGCATAGCATTCAGTTCCTTTATCATCCTTCTCACTCTGACTGTCTTCCTCATACAGTGGAATGACACAACTGTTAATTCTCACCATAGCTGTTCACCATTTCAAACAGGAACAGATAAGGGAGACCAGAAAGCCAATTTATCCCCAAATGGCTGAAGGATCAACATGAAATGATCTACAGTACCGCTGACTTCTTCACTCAAGAACCTTTGTCTCATTCACTTCCTTACAAGGTCCGCTGTGTCCACATGAATTTTAGCCCAGTTAAGCTGAAGTAACCGAAGGATGTCCCTTTCTCTCTCAAGCAAAATATGTACATCAGCAATGGCTGATTCTCTATAAAAAAAAACAAGTGTAAAGTGGATCCAACAGAACATTTTTAGAACTCTTGCATTTTCAATTTTCTAGCTAAACACATTGCAATTAAAAACAAACAAAAAAATTATACTTTTCCTTGATCTTTAGTCAAAGAATGGCACAAAATCTAAGAAATTGTCCAGATAATAGTTGAATATTACCCAATACAAATATCCAAAAGTTTGCATGACAACCAAAACAATACACAGAATGTCCTTATTTATATCCTTTTCTGTATGAAATGGTAAGAAGTTTTACTACCCTTTAAAAAAATATTCTGGACCCTGAAATAACTGAATTCCGTGTAGTGAGTGTTTGCATAGAGAGCCTGTTTCTTTTCCTCCGGCACACTGCTTTCATAATTGCCATGTTTCTTTTTCACTTTCAGCAGGGAATAATCCAAATATTTGCATCATGGTGACATTGATTAGACTAAGGTCTCTGCACAGGCTACACGCCACATGTCACGCGGTCTTTAATGATCTCACGCAGAAACAATCGCATCTGGCTTTCCTCTTGTGTCATCTCTAACATCCACAAAACAGAGAACCCAAAACATGCTTTCACCTGCAATGTGCGGATATTTACAACACTAATTGTGAACAATTTTAAATGTAATGAACCATAATCTTATGCAACTCTGCCCTCTCCCCTTACCATCACATATGTTTTAACCACATAACTCAGATATACTGTGGAATTATTAGTTGATTTGGTGGTTACTGGTGCTAATGCTTAAGGCCAATTTATGGTCTTGTGTCAAATTGATGCCGTGGGCACTGACCCAGTCCAATTGCTCATTGTAGGACAGAAGACAATCAACTTCTTTATTATAGTTGGATTAAAGGTGCTCTAATCAAAAGTGTTTTAGGCTACATTTGTTGTCACATCCAGCAAACATCTCCTCACTATCCGCGAGCTGCCTGTCCCCAGAACACAAAAAAAAACGTGGTCTCTGTACACAGCCCAGGGTCTACAAACAGCAACAAAAACAAACTGTGCCAACCTGCACCACGAAGCATACACAACCAGTGTTCCAGTGTTCCAGCCAGTAACCGACAAGTAGAATTTGCGGGGGGGGGTGGGGAGGGTCAGTGCACGGAAGCACAGAAGAAAGGGGACGGGATGAGGAGGGAGGGGCGAGGTGGTCTTGTTTTGATTGAAAATACTTTGAATGTCAACAAGAAGTAACGTCACCCAACATTGCTTAAATCACCTTTAATAAAAGTAACTTGTATACAGGGAATGAAACAGAAACATTACATGACACGCATCGATGTAGACCACCCTACTTCAACTTGGCTCTCCGTAGAATGGCCCCTTTATTCTAGAATCAGACAGTTAGTATACTTTTCTACTCGGCCGTGGTCTTCTCCCATTGGCTGGTTGGGACCATTGGGTTCTTTTGGCCCCTTGATCCAATGACTTCTTCAGCCGCCCTCTGAAGAAGGAGTGCACCTAGAAGTCAGTTACACCTTTTCCTTACCTACCTACTCGCTCCGGAGGTAATCACTGTCACTCTCTCTACCACACATTACCCACGCACATGCTGGCCCTGCTGTTCTCTTAAAGGCCAGGCCACTTACGTAGGCTAAGGTGAAAGCTCTGTGTAGAGCCCACGCAAAAGAATACTCTGCCTAGAGAGTGTCTATTTAGTGCAAGGGTTCCATTTAATGGCATTAAAGGATGCAAAGGCCCATTGAGATGAGGCAAAGCGATCCATCAATGAGTTATACAATCTCCTGGGCAGTTCTGTAATTGTGTTTCATATTTATTTTTTCTACGCCCTTAGTGTTGTACATTGTTCTTGTGGCAGAGATAGAGGCAGTGATGTTTCCCGCAGGGTGATGTCAGGCTGCGTTACTCCAAAAGTTGAATCCATCTCACCTTTTTGCAGAAGGCCGCTGCGTTTATGCATCGAACAATTATTTGGACGTATTTGGATGCTTTTTTTTTTTACCATTGGAAAGAACACAGCTAAAAAACAAAACAAAAAAAAATATCTTACACATGCAGGGGATCAAGGCAGCACATTACTTGAATGCACTGGTAGTAGACATTTTGTCTGTGAGGTTGAAGCTCAAATTATGACTTTGAGTTCAGCTACTGAGGCTTTGAGCATGTATACATAACGGAGGCTCTGTTCTGCTTGTGATCTTCCGAGGTCTGGATTGTTTTCTTTTAAAGAGGAAAAACCAAACAGGAAGGATGCTTAAATGACAGTGTAACACTTAAGACAACACTGAGTTTTACCCCTTGACAAAAGAAAAAGAGGGATTGGTTTTTGGCACAAATCAGGAAGATCGTGCTACTCTTCCAGTTCAATTTAAGCTAAAGTGAAATTAATAGTGAATGTTTTTTTGTAATCACTGTTTCTTTAAATTAAGTAGTTTAAGTTAAGAACTAAGAATGCTTAAGGTTTTTAAAAGACTACACTACATGTTTGTGGTTTTAACACTGTTTAAATTATATTTGGATATTATTAATGTCAATAATTGCTTAGATTTTAACAGTGTCTTTTGGAGGGACGTTTGACATGAAGGCAGTAAAAGTAACACACAAACAGAACCAACAAAACTAGATGAAAAAAAAAGTTTAGCAGTAGCAATGTTTGCTGGGGAAAAAAAACAAAATTTCATAGGCTGTTGTCCGTAGGCTGTGGTGAACAGGTGGGTTTTGACACACAAACACACACATGCACAGACATCAGTTGCCATTTTACCTGCAGAGTTGCTGGAGGCATGTGGTGTCAATTTCTAGACTAAATTTCTAGGGGAGAGGTTTCTGTCAAAAGAAGGTGTGTGGGGAGTCAGCCTGGTGCTCTGACGGTACCTGTGTGCATTTTAATGGTTGGTATTTTGAGTGCTAGGGGCCATGTGGATTAATGCATAATCTATATACGGTGATATGATGTAGGGCTGGGTTCATAGTGTGTGTGTGTGTGTGTGTGTGTGTGTGTGTGTGTGTGTGTGTGTGTGAGAGAGAGAGTGTATGACTCAAAGAACAGTGTGTAAACCAATTGAGAGATTTATGGGCAGTGCAGTGAGTGTAGCTGCACTATAGGGCCCTTGGTTTGAAGGGTCCCATCTATGGACAATTCACTCCTGGGGAATTATAATCACTTTGGTGATGCCCTGACTTTGTGATCGATAAATGTAAATTCATTAAGTTGAATTACCCCCCCTGCCCCCCCGCCTATCAGGAACAGCATCGATCTTCTTCATAAAAGACACTCACTCCTAATTTCCACCGGTTGCGGAACGGTCATTAGGATCCATGAAAGTCAATTTGTGTATTTTCACTGGCTGCAGAACAGCTGCGTTCCGACTCCGTCCCAGCTCCGGCAGTCCGCAGCCCTCCTGAGCAGATAGGCAGAGCTCCTGTTTTTTTTTTTTTTACGCCGGACGCCGGAGAGCTCCGCAGCAGTTCAGCACACGGCAGATAGTGCGGGACAGGAAGTCGAGCACAGAAACTAAATAAAACATCCATAAAATAGGCCGTGCTCATTGCGGATCATATTTCATATTGTTTCCCCTCTACTCCTCTGCCTGTTGTTGGTTTTGTGGTTCTATTCTAAATGAATTTGCGAGATCTCGAGGGTCCTCGAGACTTAAGCTGTCAGTCATGGCCGCAACAAATCCAGACCTGGTGGGTGTTGACGGACGGCGGCGCAAGGAGCCAACACGCAGTGGAGCTGATCCGCAGCCGTTCTGCAACCGGTGGAAATTAGGAGTCAGGAACACGTTTTCCCATTTATTTTATATTTTTCCTCTATATTGCACTTTTCCAGTTTGTTATACTGCTTGGTTTAGTCTCAATTTTGCACTATTCATGGTATTGTATATATTTTGGATTTATTGCATCGTGGGTCGGAGAGAAACATATTTTTCGATTCATTTGCATCTCTGGTATTTTGAGAGAATTGACAATAAACTTGACTTGGATGAATCAGTCAGTTTTGCAGTTCTAACTCTTACTGCTATGCAAACAGCATGACCCTGTACAACCCAAGCAGAGACGATACTGAACAGCAGGAGGCCACTGCAGTGCAACAACTGCAACCAAGCTCACAGGCACACAGAGGTATGTAGACTTTAAATATACTAGAACCATCTTGAGCTTACTGTTAAACTGCAACGAGTAAATTTCTCTCCCCATTTGATACATCCTGAAGCCTTGAAGGAATTAAATACATATCCTCTCTTGCTCATTATGTCCTTCAGCGTCACTCATTCACATGCTCCCTCTTCCTCCTTCATATGCAGTTTTGGCAGGACGGACTGAATTGTTTTGCATGGTCTTTCGCTGTACGTTTTGTTGGTAAATGTGAGATGTTCGAGTCACACACACATCACGTCTTCATATCAGAAACAAGGAAACTAATTTGTTTGAGACGTGGGCAAAAGTGACAAAAACTTTTTGTAAAATCGGCAAAACGTTGAAAAAGCAACAGAAACTAGGTGAGCCAAAATTTATTGTATTCCTAAATTGATATGCGGGCCGGATCAAAGCCTGCGAGGCGCCGGATTTTGCCTGAGGGCCTTGAGTTTGACAAATGCTTACATGTTTTAAAAAAAAGGTCCCATGGCATGAAAATTTCATTTTTTTATTTAACATTAATATGCGTCCCCCCCAGCCTGCCTATGGTCCCCCAGTGGCTAGAAATGGCGATAGGTGTAAACCGAGCCCTGGGTATCCTGCTCTGCCTTTGAGAAAATTAAAGCTCAGATGGGCCGATCTGCCTCCCTTTTCTCTGCTTTGCCCGCCCAGACAATTTGGCCCACCCAGGAGAGCGAGAAATCATGGCTTTCAAGCAAGTAAAGTGGCAGTTGTTCGAGGTCACAGCCCCCAGCCTCCACCTTGCCCCCCCTCTCTCCACCTCAAAAGCTTCAGACTCAGAAATGGCACATACTAAGGAAAGCTCATTGTGGGACTGGCTCTAGTGGCTGTAATTCTGCACCAAGGCTGAATTTTGGGAAAGAGACTTCAGATATGGTCTTAGGGGACCACTAAGGTCTATATAAAAGCATCCAAAAAGCACCATGTCATGGGACCTTTAACATCAAAGCACGTTGTTACAATTTTTCACTCTAAAATCGCTAAAAGCTGCTGCCATGTCAATCCTGCCTGCTCTCTGCAGCGGGCAGGACTGACACACACACACACACACACACACACACACACACACACACACACACACACACACACACACACACACACGCAGGAGATGAGACAGTAATTAACAATGACTTGAGGACATCGACGCTCGTTATTGAAAGTACAATAAAACATTAAAAGGCCAATAAGTACTATATCAAATCTTAAGTGAATGTGTGTCCCAGACCAGAATGTGAAATGTCAAATTGGATTCACTCAATTGAAAATAATTATTTTGGGTCATAAATCCACCAGCCATTTTCACACCAGCATTTGCAGCAGCACACCGAGCCTTTTTGGAAAGGTTACTAGGAACACCCAGCCCAGAGTAGTTTTATTCTTCTTATTTTTTGCAATTTTCACATCTCCCCTAATTTCATTGCAACTTTTATCACAATTATTTCACAAAAGCTCCCCCAAAATCAGGCATCAAACCTGCAACAAAGGATAAGAATGGTCCGGTTGTGCAATTCCCCACCATTGTTAAGCCCTATAGAAAGGGCAACGTCACACCCTGATTGGCCAAGAGGGGAAATGCACCAAGCTGTTCTCAATTTGAATTTAGGGGCCAGTCCCCACAACAGGTGATCTAAATAACCCTCCAATCAACTCAACTCAGGGGGATTGTGACATTCAGCTAAAACAAATTAGGAAAAGGCCAGCTTTGAACTATATGCTATATACAATATATATTTTTATATATATATTTGCCTAACAACATTTCCTGTTTCTCATTTAAAGCTATAGTCCGTAGTTTCTGTCTCCCCCCCCCCATGAAAAATTCAAAGTAATGACAACAACACTGTTGGCGCGTCCACATGATACAAGCCTTCTGTGATCGCACACACGCCACCTCCCCTCCTTGCTAGTAGCCAAGGAGGACACGGAGGATTAAAAAAACATGGACTCTTCAGAAGATGTAATTATTATTATTATTATTATTATTATCTTATTGCCACAGTCTTCTGCACAAAGCCATACAGAGAAATCCAGAGAGAGTTGTGTGGAGCTGAAAGTCTTAATTAGCTTTGTAGCAACTCATTTGGCAACAGATTGAATGTAACGGACGTTCATTAAAACAAAAAGGTTACGCACTAGCGCGTTAAAGCATTGAATTAGCAAAACACCGGATGGCTTTTAGTGTGAAGCAGGTAATGTGTTTGTCGCACACTTTTACATTGTCAGCAATTGTTATAAATCATAAAAAATGCTGCCCAAGACAACAGTGGATCTTTTTTTAATTATATATATATATATATATATATATATATATATATATATATATATATATATAATTTTTTTATATAATTATGTAATGGAACAAGAAGGAGCAGTCACAGAGACCAGCTACTGGCTTTGTGCGCAACATCACATCACAGTTACTCATGGCATGATAGACAAAAGCTTAATTATTCACCAGTAAGCTCTTCTGATGTATTTCTGAGACCTTTAGGGTTATAACTTTAAACTGGAAACATTTTTAAGTCTGCCTTTGAAAGCAGAAATAGTTTTCAGATGTTCTGCATTATTTATATTTGCCATTTAGAAGACAGTTTTACTCACGGCACTGCAGGTGGAACGCACGCACACACACACACACGCACACACACACACACGCGCACGCACGCACACACACACACACACACACACACACACACACATACATTATTCTCCCCTCAGTGTCACTAACTGTTGTCAAAACAGGCAGAGTGTTTGGGGATCCTCCGTAGCAGCAGGACGCGTTTTCATATACATGTGCACTGCGCAATTACTTCACAAATGCGCATTCATTAAAAAGGTTTGGGAGCAATGTAATCATTTCTTCCTTTTCAGCGTGCGTCGTATAATGTCCCCATTCCCAACATATTCATTGTTCTGTTTTTTTGTGTGATTTCTATAGGGTAAGACCTTGTGTGGGAAAATATTTCTTCACTGACAAAAGTACTGTATACGACAGAGTATTTTGCTGGAGTCTAGCTGGCTCACGAAAGCCAATAGCCTCAAAGGATCAGAAGATAAAAATGGTTAGCCTTGGCGCTGCTTCGGTTAGTTACTGCCATGCAGGAGTGATGAATAGAGCAAGCATACCAACACAACACAAAAGACAAGATGTGAAAGAACAATCAAAAGATGAGACAAACAGATGGAGAAATAGTGATATACTGTAATAATAAGAAAGTAAAGCCAAACACAGCAGATAAAAGTGATGATGGTGATGAGTGTAATGATTCCATTAGATACACAGCAGCTGATGTCACATTTCATTTTGCTTTTGTCTCATGCCAAGTGTCTGTGAAGGTTTACCGCAGTGAAAGTGCGGACCCAAAACACATCAACTGATCGTCTCCAATCTCTCGCTACCTAAATCACCAAAACAACTCGGATTTTGAGTCAATGCCAAGGTTGTGCAGTGTAAACAAAGCCGTGCATTTATACAAACTGTGACCTCCCGAGAAACACATTCAATTTATCTTGGGGAGCAGTGGGGAGGAAGCCTTTTTAGTGTTTATGTTAGAGGGGGCTGCTCTGTATTTATTTTTAATTTTTTTTAGCCCCCAGCGTCTCTTTCCAGGCAGCGCAGCAATGCTTATGCTTAGGGTTAGCTTCCCTGAAGGCGACGTTGGAGGCAAAAAAAACACCATCGGGCGGGCTGCTCTGCCCAAAGTATGGAACAAATATGTGTGTGCGTGTGTGTTATCTCTTTGTTTCTCACTTACACACTTGCAGATGAATCACTGGCTCTTTAATTTACATTAAGCCACATGCCTCCCTAACGGCGGACTCTGTGTTTATGATGAAAGATTGTTACTAGCCGTGACAGCGACGCTACTGTTTTTAATGTGTGTGTGTGTGTGTGTGTGTGTGTGTGTGTGTCTCATTAGACACATTAGTGTCCTAAACACCCCCACAGTAGCAGGAAATTACCACAAAGGCGGTTTTGAGCACTTTTCAATGTCTGAAGCATAGACTGTAAAAAATGCCTATGCCAATCAATAGAATATTGATATGATTTCAACATTAAATCATTAAAAAAACGCTGTTTGTTTCTTTATTTATACACATAAAAACAATACACTATATAATTTGCAAGGGATTGTAGAAGAGAATTGCAAAAAAGGCGTAACAAGTGGCATTCGTAAAGCAGCATTTTACAGGAAATAATCATGGCAATTTTAAATACACAATTTGTATGAACCAATCAATTTTAAGAAATGGTAAAAAAATAGAAACATTGACAATTATGCATGCCATAAAAACCCATCTGAAAAATTGAAAATATTGGTGGAACTTGGACTTGTCTAGGCAGTCCATATGGAAAATATCAGGTAATTAGAATAAGTAATTTCAGGATCCACATTAACTAAACTGAAGTATACATGAAATAGGAGGTCCAGGGAGGATGCAACAGCTACTTGTGAAATGGTTAATTGTATGCAACTACCTCATTAAAAGATAAATGGTGGAATGGTTCTTTTTAAGGAGCTGTGAACAAATAAACCAATCCAGAGATGGTGCACTCGATAAGCAAGACACCTACTTGAAGACAAAAAAGGCTGAGAGGGCTTTGATGCGCACATTATTCTTAGTGCTTATTTCTGAGGATCAGAGATATGCAGTCTGGGCAGGCAAGCTAGGCTCTGCCTACTCTGCCAAAATTCAAACATAGAAATGTTCATTAAATAATTAGATTTAATAAACTTGTATTTGTATTTGTACTGTTCTTGTGATTTATGTATGCCATATGTGTTTTTCCAATTGTTTAGACGTTACGAATAATCAAATACAAAAATAAAAAAGTAGAATAAGCAGTGCTTTTAATGTGCATTCACTGTGTTTGACAAGCAAAAAAATACATGTTGCGCATGCACACTTCGATCCTGTATTCTTCAAACTATACAGCAACAATTACGTTACATATCAAACATGGACCAATTGAAATCGAGCTATTACAGGACATTTGTGCAGGTAACGTCATTACACCAGCCACATTGTAAGCGGAATCCCCGCGAAATTCAAAGTCAAAATGACGTGTCCCCCAATATCACAGAGTTGAGGAATTTCTCCAAGCTTGAGTTTAATTCAAAAAAGGAATTAATAGCAAGGCAGACCGGACTGGACAAGCTCATCTTTCAGCCCTTGCCCATTCTGTCAATTGGGAGCCAGAGACTATGCAAACGGAAGGCCCGTAAAGATGAGTTTTACAACGCTGTGATCAATGTCTTCACAAGGAAAGAGCGGCAGATTGATTTTATGTACAAATAATCTACCGATTGGTGAGTTAGAAACTATTTTGGGCTTAATATTGACTTGATAAAGGGTCCGGTATACTCGCTGCAGCCGACCTGTCGTGCGCCAATGTGTAACTGTTTTTTACTCACACGTGGTGGTTGTGACACTTGTTGCAGTCTTCTCCTGAACAAAGGTGGCACAAATGACGAAAGGCTACCGACTTTTCTAATACTACGGACTAGAAGAAGAAAAAGGCAAACAACGGCAGAACTGGCAGCAGCATTGTCGTCAATGCTTCGATTTGATTGGATGACCTGCTTCGTCGGCTCAAGCCTTTCATTCACCATGAGAAGATTTCATCTTAACCCAGTAAGTTTATAAGAGAGACTTGCAGTCACTCAGAGTCCTGGCATCCGGTTGCCCTCAAACTCGTCCATGCCTCCTGTTTCCGATTTGTCCCGCGCCGCTAAAAAAAAAAAAAAAAAAGATCTACATCATTTTGACATCACGATGCCATGATGTTGGTGCGCGCCAGGTCAGCTGCAGCAACTGTAAAAAGGCCTGCAGTGTGGTTGAATTAATGCTGATGGCAAGCCATTTGCCTTCATATTCAATTGAGGAGTGTGTGTTTTCATTGTTGCTGTCTGACTGACAATGTCTCAATGGAACTACAGCCGACAACCTGTAGGGGCACTGAAGGGGCGGGGCGTGCCAGCTGTAGTTCCAATGAGACCACATGTAGGGCAACCGAATAGGGAAAAGTTACATAGTATTGCTTTAAGGATGAAGATGGTTTGCATTCTGATGAATCAATGAAGAGATATTCATTGTATGTGTATGTTTTTATTGATTTTGACATTTCTTTTAGTATATAACTTTTGGTATAGATGCACCCTCAGCAGGGCATTGCAGACTGTATGATTTTTTTATATTGATTTTAAAGCGACTAAGTATTATTATGCACCGAGGAGGAACCTGAGTACTGCATGCAGATAAATGCATGGCTATACATATTAGTTGCGCATAAATTAATAAACAGTACTTTTAGGGCTCGAAAACCTATTTTGAGCTCTAAAATTAACATACATAATTAACATATTAACAGTATGTTGGCTTTGATGTGATCCATAAGGAAACACATTTGCATATCAAATTGCTTGAATATTGTGCAGTTGGCAGCTGAAATAACCCACAGACAGCTTGCCTGTTCAACTGCTCCCCCCAGTAAAATCTGTTTATTTCCAGCACAGTTTGTCTTGTGCTTTTAATCAGGGCTGGGCAATGTGTCAATATTATATCAATATCGTGATGTGAGACTCAATACTGTCTAAGATTTTAGAAAACGTAAGTGTTAGTTTTCTAAACTTACCAGGCTGTTCTATATTTTGCCTTTAACTACGTAACCATTATATCCACATTACTGTTGATTATTTATCAAAAATTTCATTGTGTAAATATTTTGCGAAAGAACCAATAGTCAACACTATGATATCCTCGCACTGTCGATAGAGGTATTTGTTAAAAAAAAATATAGTGATATTTGATTTTCTCCATATCCCCCAGCCCTACTTTGAATGTGATACCCTGCGTTCTTGATCTAATAAGCCCACCCTAAGGTGGCACAACATGTACAGGAACTGAGCCAAAAGGACACCCATCCACTTAAGAAAACATCACACCTGTCAACGCATTCTCAAGAAAGGGTCCATATGATATTGTACAAAAATGTATGGACACCAAAACGTATGACATCCTACAAAATTAGAAGACCGCCGGCTGGTCATGTGGCGCCCACTGGCTACGAGCTCCATGGTGCCGAGTGGCAGTTGCTAGTTATTTAAGCTGCTACAGAGCTTTGTGAAGCCGGCTACAGACCTTTTTATCAGCGGTAGTTGGTGGTTCAGTTACCCGAAAATAGGTGACTTTGAGCCAGGTACAGAGCATGACGAGGCGTTATTATGGATCCTACGTAACTTTATTCCACCAGGTAGGCTGTTGAACAGCTCCTTTGCAACGGCGACCTGGCCAAGAAAAGCATTAGCGTACAATAAACGTACAGTTTCATATTCAATACAATACAAGAATACAGAATACAATAGGCAACGCCCGCCCTACAAAGCAGCTTGATTGGTTGGGGTTAGGCATTGACCTTGAGTGCTTAAGGTCAGTATAGCCGATTGGTCAGGGGATGGGACTTGAACAAATTAGGTTACGTTACCATGCGTAGGCATGGACGCCTGGCCAATACTAGTGTGTGAATGCTATTGAAGGGCGGGTCTTGCCTAGAAGTTACATAGCTTCCAAAATAACGGCAAGTCCTATATGTTAAGGCTCACCCATCCACCCCTACCTCCTCCCTACGCGGCCAGCCACGTTCTTATACAGCGGCTGTCAATGTAGTAAAATACGCTGAATGCTTACGAATTACAGCGCTTAACTTTTCTTAGCTTTTTGAACGAATGGTTCATGAGAACAGGTTGCACCTGTAGCACCCTGCATGCTGCTTTCAGTTCACTTTTTTTGTAGCTGTGTATGCTGCAAAACAATTGTTCAGATATTAAGAACCAAGGATGTACAGTGGTGTGAAAAAGTGTTTGCCCCCTTCCTCATTTCCTGTTCCTTTGCATGTTTGTCACACTTAAGTGTTTCAGAACATCAAACCAATTTAAACAATAATCAAGGACAACACAAGTTCAATTTCTCTAGCCACACCCAGGCCTGATTATTGCCACACCTGTTCACAATCAAGGCATCACTTAAATAGGAGCTGCTTGACACAGTAAGGTCCACCAGAAGATCCTTAAAAGCTACACATCATGCCGAGACCCAAAGAAATTCAGGAACAATTGAGAAAGAAAGTAATTGAGATCTATCAGTCTGGAAAGGGTTATAAAGCCATTTCCAAAGCTTTGGGAATCCAGCGGACCACAGTGAGAGCCATTATCCACAAATGGCGAAGACATGGAACAGTGGTGAACCAGGAGTGGCCGGCCGCCCAAAATTACCCCAAGAGCGCAGCGACGACTCATCCAAGAGGTCACAAAAGACCCCACAACAACGTCCAAAGAACTGCAGGCCTCACTTGCCTCAGTTAAGGTCAGCGTTCATGCCTCCACCATCAGGAAAAGACTGGGCAAAAATGGCCTGCATGGCAGAGTTCCAAGGAGAAAACCACTGCTGAGCAAAAAGAACATCAAAGCTCGTCTCAATTTCTCCACAACACATCTTGATGATCCCCAAGACTTTTGGGACAACATTCTGTGGACCGATGAGACAAAAGTGGAACTCTTTGGAAGGTGTGTGTCCAAGTATATCTGGCGTAGAAGGAACACTGCATTTCATAAAAAGAACATTATACCAACAGTAAAATATGGGGGTGGTAGTGTGATGGTCTGGGGCTGTTTTGCTGCTTCAGGACCTGGAAGACTTGCCGTGATAAAAGGAACTATGAATTCTGCTGTCTACCAAGAGATCCTGAAGGAGAATGTCCGACCATCTGTTCGTGTACTCAAGCTGAAACGAACTTGGGTTCTGCAGCAGGACAATGATCCTAAACACACCAGCAAGTCCACCACCGAATGGCTGAAGAAAAACAAAAAAGACTTTGGAGTGGCCTAGCCAAAGTCCTGACCTGAATCCTATTGAGATGTTGTGGTATGACCTTAAAAAGGCCGTTCATGCTCGAAAACCCTCTAATGTAACTGAATTAGGACAATTCTGCAAAGATGAGTGGGCCAAAATTCCTCCAGGTCGCTGTAAAAGCCTCATTGCACATTATCGCAAACGCTTGGTTGCAGTTGTTGCTGCTAAGGGTGGCCCAACCAGTTATTAGGTTTAGGGGGCAATCACTTTTTCACACAGGGCCATGATGGTTTGGATTTTTTTTCACCTTTAATAATAAACACCTTCATTTACAAATTGCATTTTGTGTTTACTTGTGTTGTCCTTGACTATTGTTTAAATTGGTTTGATGTTCCGAAACACTTAAGTGTGACAAACATGCAAAGGAACAGGAAATGAGGAAGGGGGCAAACACTTTTTCACACCACTGTAACTATTTCCTGTACGTTCAGTGTTTGATCACGTTAAGCAGAAATAACATCCTGTTGCTGATGTTGGTGAGTCTGACGTGTTCATTTCCTGGCAGAAATGAAGCTGCAGTGAAGTGGAATTACTGACATTCATGTGGCTACATTTCTTTTATATACTGAATTAAAAACTACAGTTTAGTAACATCATACTTTGTTCTCTGTAGGCTCTGATATAGTCCCTTTTTGTAGTTTCCAATGGAAACCAACATATTGTTGCCCACAAACAGGGATTTTGGAGACGCATTGTGAATACTGTCAAGCGCTATGGCACACAGAAGTACACTATAAAGAAAGTAACAACTGCCACCTTGTGTATTCGGCTGGGGACACCAGACAAAATATATTGCTATCAACTGGCGCTTAAACACGTCGCTAAAGGGCTGTAACACATCTAGGGTTGGGTAACCGAACTCGGTAGCCTACTTATTTGGGTACCGACCGAATTACGTTGGTACTACCGAGGAACAATTCACTTTAAATTAAACGGTACCAAGCGCAAGCTTATCTGTCCCCGCTGCATATTGACCGAGAGTGGAGCACCGACACACACGCATGTGCGCGCAGAGGTATGGATGGATTAAACTTGAGTAAACCACATCGACTCTGCAGTTTGGTTGAAGTCTCTGTGAGTCACGGCAATGCCGATAAAGTAATTTCAAGCATGGTTACGGTTTTTCAAAATTTCACGCAGACAGCATTCACTTTTGATGAGATGATTAATGGAAAGCAATCACGGTGCTGTTGACGTTACACGTCCTCTGAGACAAAAAGGCAGAGCAGTGGTTTCTGTGCCTTGGTGACTTACTGACTGGCAGAGGTTGTAAGGCAAGGCAACTTTATTTCTACAGCAACTTTCAGCAACAAGGCAATTCAGTGTGCTTAGCATGAAACATTAAAGATCGATGATATAAATGAAACAGGCCCAAAAAGATTAATATACAAATACAAGAATAAAAGTAACACTCAGTAAGAAATTAATAATTATTCAATTTAATAGCTTGTAGGGACGGGTTTGAGAGGAGAGAGGGATGGGTTTTATTTTAGTTTATTTTGTTTTGAGTGTAAAAAATGTTCTAAATATATGAATCTGGACCAGCACCCTGAGTGGTTGGGGGGGGTAAGGTGCGTTGCTCAAGAGCACCTGGCAGAGGTAAAGCGGCATCTCTCCACCTACCAATCCACACTCTGTACTTTGGTCCGTACAGTGACTTGAATCAGTTGAATCTTATCATATAAGACCATCATATATATATATATAAAATCAAGAAAGTTGGAAATTATTATACTTTCATTTGTTTTAAATTCAAAAGGCAATTTGTTGTATTTGAAAGCAGAAATGCAGAACAGAGAACACTTTAATATCTGTTTATTTATCACAAGTACTATTGTTATCGCGAAATTCAATAATGTTATCACATATTGCATATTTTTCCTATAGCATCCAGCCCTACTAGAGTGATGTTAAAGCGTAACTCTCGCAAAATTACAACCTAGTGTGTTTTATAAATGCACCCAGGTCAAACTTTAGTTTTAAAGCATAATTAGGACAGCAACGTTTTGAATGGGAGAGCTAGGGGCCCTTTTATGATCCCATCAAAATCACTATTTTTAAAACACTATGCTCCAGCTATCACCATGGGCTCTACATATGAACACAAGCATTGACAACATTGTTTGTGTACGCAGAGTTTACTAAAATGACTTACTTTAGCAGATCTTACATCTTAAAGAAAAGTGTCTCTTTCGCCCTTATTATGCTTTTAAACTAAAGTTTGACTCAGGTATAGTTACAAAAACACCCTAGGTTGCATTTTGGCTAGAATTTTGCTTTAATATTACACCTTCAATTCTATATTCTCTCTCTCTCTCTCTCTCTGCTGTATAATAATATTAAACAGTTAAAAAATAGATTCAAGGAAACAATACCTGACCTGAATATATAGATGGGAATGTACACACAGTGTATAGTTGTATTTTGTTTAAGTTATCGGATTATTGAATAACTTCAAATTATGTTAAGTTATATATGCATATCTATTAGTTTTTTTCTTTAATAATATGATATTGTAAAATAGACCCAGGACTTTATAAGCAATATGCTTCTGCCTGCTCCTCAAACTCATCCTTCTCTGTTTTTTTGATGGATTTGGATTGATTTGTGTATGACTTTCTTTTATTTTTGTGTTTATATCAGATGTTTTCCCCCACTTTAACAGTATGTTCGAGATAAATGAAAACAAACAAACCCGACCCCCGGTGCGTAAAGAGCAACTGTGGATACATCTGCAAAGCGAACACACAAACCAGCGACGTGACACTTCCACGACACCCACCTGCAGCACGGTCTTAATGGTGACAGGAGAGACGATCGCGGTGCATATCTTCTCGCCTTTACGCATCACCTGGCCCATGACGAAGAGCATCGGCGTGGCGAGCGCAAACGACGCGAGCCACATGGCGCTGATGAGCTTCTTGGTGCGGCTGCGGGACATGATGCTCTTGGCTTTGAACGGGTGGCAGATGGCCATGTAGCGCTCCACGCTCAGGCTGGCGATGTTGAGCGCCGTAGCGTACGAGCAGCTATCCCGGAGGAAGTAGTAACCCCTGCACACGGCGTCCCCGAACACCCACGGGTGGTGGAACCAGATGAAGTTGTAGAGCTCGATGGGCATGGAGAGGACGAGGATGAGCAAGTCGGAGACGGCGAGGCTGGCCAGGTGGTAATGCACCGTGCTCTGGAGGTTCTGCAGGGTCTTTTTGGTCAGCAGGGTGAACAGGGTGATGGAGTTCCCCAGAGTGCCCACGGCGAACAGCGCAGCGTAGATGACAGTGACTATCACCCTGGAGTAAACGTCCGTGTTGACTTCCAAGTCTTCCTCCTCCGTTTTGGAATCGGTGGTGTTGTTTTCAAACGGAAACAGTGAGTTATTCCCAAAGAGTCTCGCACCCAAGCCGGCCAAGTCGCGCCCTGAGAGCGTAAAGTTTAAATCCATGATGCCTCTATATGTGAAAACGCGTAGGCCTACACAGAAAGTATGGTTGGTTGCACTGAGTGGACATATTCACTTCTTCGACAACCTGAGAAAAAAATGGGTTCAGTCTCCGAAAGTCGGAGCAGAGCAGCTTTTTATATTCGCCACGACAGGAGGCGTGCTCGCCATTAGACCTGCTGCTCTGACGCACAGCCTTTCAGAGTCAGTGCAGCCGTGGGTGTTTTATCAATTCACGCTTTACCTTGGAAACCAAAAATAACGCAAAGGACCAATACATCGAAAATCATGACCATTTAATTCCGAGTACACTTTTTTTTTTTTTTTTTTTTACTTTTATTTTTGTACCTTTTGACACCCAGAACCCACTCACTTCAATTTAAAGAGCTTTATTGGCATGGACGATTCAATAACAAGGTTGCAAAAGCATCAAAATACAATGTGTCTGAATATTTGCACAGAACAAAATAAATAAATATATATAAGCATTTAAAAATCAACACATTAAGATTGGTTTATATTAATTATCAATACAGCAGTTGGTGGTGGTGGTGTATGTGTGTGTGTGTGTGTGTGTGTGTGTGTGTGTGTGTGTGTGAATACAATTCATAGAGCTATACTGACATTAAGAATATTCACAATTAACAGTTTTGCCAAAGCATAAAAAATGCATTTTCCTCCAAATATTCAGACAGTAAACAACAGTGACATGGAAATAACACACATTACGTCATTCTTGATTTATATTAAATATAGTAATTCTCTCTCTCACACACACACCCTCCTGCTGTGCATCCGTCTTCTCTCTTTCAGACAAAGAAGTGCAAAGAAATTATGTTAGGTAACAAGATGGAGACTTCACTACAGTAGGCGATACCAGATTGTGTTAGAGGGATTTTGTGTCTTCAGTGCTAATGATCCCGTCTCAGTGTGGAGAAATATTATCACTGGACAGGCAGAGGAGAAATGATCCCTTAATGGTTATTTTGTAGCTGCAACTGCTGGGACCATTGAAGCAAAGTAGGTCCTCAACTCTCTCTGACACACACACACACACACACACACACACACACATACACACATACACACACAGTACTACAAATACAAACATCTATCTGCTTCTTCAGGTACTCGTTAGTAACGCTACTGTTTTATATGTTTTTTTTTATATGTTTAACCCTTGTGTTGTCTTCCTGTTAACCATGAACTTGCCCCTCCAGGTTAAAATTGAATTTTTTTTTGTGCTTTTCCAATGTTTTTGTCGCTTTTTCTGATTTATTTGTCACTTTTTCCATGCTTTTGGCGCTTTTTTTTAAAAAACCTGAGCTGGTTTAATTAGTCTTGGAATTCATGGTCAACAAACCTCATTTATATCAAATTATACATACGTTTTTAGTTGAAAAAGGCAGAAATTATGAATTATTTTGACTAATAGTTAAGATTAGAGGATGTTGAGTGGATCACAGATGGGTAAAATGTAAATGTGCTGTATTTATATAGCGCTTTTCTACTCAAAGCGCTTTTACATCATACAGGATCCATTCACCATTCACACATCCATTTGTGTATTTGTTAATGGTTTTCTTATATAATGTTATAACAAACAAAACACCTTTTACTTTATTCACAAAATTATCTTTTAGTACTACTACACATCACTATAGAACGAGGCATGCAGTAGGAGGGAGTTTTATTTTACCTAAAGTAAAGACTAAATCAATTCAACGTTCAGTTAGGTACAGAGCAATGTGTGAATGGAACTCTCTCCCAAAGACCATCAAACACGACTCTCAGTATGGTTTTAAAAAATCACTTAAGACATATTTATTTCAAAGGAATTGAACATTTAATATGAAATTAGTTGGGTATAGGGCTTTTTGTTATCCTATTTCTTAAAATAGATTTATCTATTCGGAGTAGTGCTTTTGTTTTATTTGTATTAATTGCATTAACTGTATGATTTTTTGATTTGTATTGTTAAATGTATGTCTGTGTGTGTAATGAAGTGTTAAAATGAGTATTGTCAAGGAAAGATTGTAAGACCCCAGGAAGAATAGCTTTCAGTGTATGCTAAAGCTAATGGGGATCCAAATAAACAACACATTCATACACTGTGGCCGAGGCTGCCGTACAAGGTGCCACCTGCTCATCAGATAAACACTTACACACATTCACACTCCGAAGACACAGCATCGGGGGCAACTCGGGGTTCAGTGTCTTGCCCAAGGACACTTCGACATGGGACTGCAGGGCCAGGGATTGAACCACCAACCTTCCAATTGGCAGGCAACCGCTCTACCACTGAGCCACAGCCACCTGCTATGGGTATATGTCAAAATTCGGATACTGTTTTGAAACCATTATAAAAAAAATAATTAAAATGCTATGACATTAAATAAAACACCCAAAAAAGTCAATGAAATAATCATTCATTTTACCTGGAGAATGTTGTATGGCGTCATCCATGTTAATTGTGGGCAATTTGGTTGAAAGAAATCCATATTTCTGATATAAACACTATGAAACGGCTCAATTTGACCCAAGTACAACACAAGGGTTAAATGCTTCCACATGGTTTTATTTGCATGTGTGCATGCTCCTGTTGTTATAGCATACTCATAACACTTGGATAGTAAAATGGGTTCAGGATAGTGCTAAAACATTTCAGTGGTATTAATTTATGCTCGGTCTGTCTTTCTTTATTTTAGAGGAAGCATTCCAGTGTCTTGCAAAGAGCAGAAATGGCATCCGATGATGGTGGTGAACAAAGTGCCATGCCCACCACACCTAATCTCAAACGAGCAACACTCAACACCTCAGCAATCTTGGTTCTTGAGTGCATAATTGCAGATGCAGAGTCCTTTTCATTAGTGGAGAATGCCTCATTCTGGGAGATGATTGCAGGAATTAGTGGGGGTAGGACACCCATGTGCACAAAAACATCGATGCAGTGCATTGAAAGGGGATCTCAAAATATGAAGAAGGCACTTACTGAAACTCTTCACGATGTTCAAACCGTGTGCACAACAGCAGATAAATGGACTGCTCATCATAGGAGTTTCATGGGGATCACGTGTCACTTGATTGAGCCAGAGCTGCCAAAGTTAGTCAGATTCATGCAGAATTCCAGATCCAAGGCAAAGTCAGTGCCACAGTCACAGACAATGGAAACAATTTGGTTAAGGCATCCTATGAATATGGAGGGTGTGAAATAGATGATGAGATGCATAGCACAGATGATGTGCAGTTTGCTGATGTCTCTGCAGTTCTTCAGGAGGAGAAAAGAGGAAGAGAAGTGCAACTTTTTTTTTTTTTGCCACCTCACCATTGATGTGCCGTGCATGCGTTGCATCTTGTTGCCATGACTGATCTTGACAAAGCTGCCTCACAGGGTGTTTCTCAAAAATTATACAGAAGTCTGGAATAAGGCGCATCGCTCATCATGTGCTGCTGATTCAAATGAGGAAATTGCCCAAATGAGATGTTTGGTACCTTCAGTGACTAGGTGGAGCTCCCATTGCTCGTCAGGTGCCTTTGTCGTTGTTAATGACGCTTCATCCCATCCTTCCATCCATCCATCCATCTTCATCCACTTATCCGGTATCGGGTCGCGGGGGCAGCAGCTCCAGCAGGGGACCCCAAACTTCCCTTCACCGAGCCACATCAACCAGCTCCCACTGGGGGATCCCAAGTCGTTCCCAGGCCAGGTTGGTCCTAGGTCATGGGTCTTCCCCGAAGCCTCCTGAAAATCGTCATGGCAGCGCTAAGTGCCACACGGAGCCCTAGTGCCGCTGCAAACTAGCCTCGGGAAGGATCTTGTGTTGGTGGAACATTTGTACGTTCAAAAGTTGTTTTAGTAGTGCAACAGAAAACTCAGGTACCCTGCAAAGACTTGACGACCAGTCAAGCATAGTCCTCAGTAGTTCAAAATTACAATACAAAGAAAGTGCTAGGTGACGGACATCCGGCCGGATTTTCATGTGGCACTGGAGCAATCCTGGAAGTGGAAGGTTGTCCATATAGACTACCCACTTCAAAAAAGACATTTTTGATACCCACACAAACAGAATAACAACATCTTGATCCACTTTTTAGTTTTCCAAATTAATTGAAATCATTAAATTAAATCATTGAAGAAAAGGATACAGAGACAGGCTTGCAAATTGTCAAATGCTTTATAGCATCAGCAAGACTTAAGAATTGTGCAGGTCTAAAGCAGGACTTATCTGAAAAAAGTCCAGCACAAGTGCGTCACGGCTCTTTTATGTGAAATAGAATAGCTGCTGATATTCCTTCAATAAGTGCTCCAATAACATCCACTTGACATTTCAGCATTTTGAAATGGTCCACTGCTACGTGAATGATCGCTCAACCAGAGACTCTATGGTGTGCAGATTCTTCTAAAGACAAGGGACAGGTACTGCTGAGAGAGCTCCAACTGAGTTAGTGCTTTGGCCACCAACTTTGTCTGTGTGGATGCCTGTGTGTGTTCTGAATAGGGTGTTTTTATATGCCCTACTTGGTGCTCAGGTAACACACCAAGGTTGTGGTCTATTGATTCAGGTGTACTGTGAAACTGGAAGAGACAGATCGGTTGCTGTAATTTAAAGAAACGTCAAAGTTGGAGCTGAGACGTGTGTCAAGGCAGGGGGAAATCCTCTGTCTGCTATAGTTGCTGAAATAGTATCTACAGTGGTCACACACTGGATAAATGTGTGAATGACACCTATATGATCACGGCATATTCATATGATGAAAGTTAACTTGTGATGTGATTTAGTTAATTTGATTGTGTACTGTCTGAATATTTGGAGGAAAATTAATTTTTATGCTTTGGCAAAATTGTTATTGAACTTTCTTAATGCCAATAGAGCTCTATGAATTGTATTTGCAGAGTGTGTGACACAAGAAATACTGGATAGATTTGTATACATATACACACACACACACACACACACACACATATATATATATATATACACACACACACACACACACACACACACACACACACATATATATATACATACACACATACACACACACACACACATATATATACACACACACACACACACACGTATACACACACACACACACACGTATACATACACACATATGTATACACACACATATATACACACACACACATATACACACACACACACACATACACACACACACATATCTATCTATCTATCTATCTATCTATCTATCTATCTATCTATCTATCTATCTATCTATCTATCTATCTATCTATCTATCTATCTATCTATCTATCTATCTATCTATCTATCTATAATTTGCAGTTTTGGCTATGTCGTTTAACACGGGGAAAGAAGAAAGAAGACTTAAATGTCACCAGAAACATGCCAGGATTAGGCATCAGGCATTCATGAGTGCGCACACGCACACACACACACACACACACACACACACACACACACACACACACACACACACTGCCAATTTGGTGTTTGTGATAACAATAATAAAAACACAGGCGAGTTTAGTCTCATTCTCACGTTAAACGTGACACGTAGGAAAAAGGAGACGAGGGATATATGGTGTAAGGTCAGCCTTCAGTAGCTGTGTTCCTTTGTGTCACTAGCCCAGATTAGCATAGCTTTGTAACACTATTATCTTTTGAAGTGACTGCTTTAATCAAAACATGCTGTCTGCTGCAATTCCTCAGCTGTTGGTGCGCTGGATATCGACGACACGCTGACATCTTCTGATCCTTCTGGATCCTTTTCAGCGTATAAGGCCCTGTGTAGTTCTTCCCAGACCTGTGAATTCTTCACTGCAGTGCGCCTGTGTCCCACAGGGTTTCTGAGATCACACGATCAATAGCACCATGAAAGCTCTCAGTGCTTTAACAAGTCAGATGAAGATGGACCGTATTTGTGTTTCCACCATGTCTGTGAAATTCAACAATCTTTTGAGGTAATGAAGGTATAATGACGCCTCAAGTATCCTTTCAGTCGTCTGTTGATGGGTTTTTGACTACTGGCTCATGCATTTGGATTTTAAGGAATCTCTTCTTATACAAATAAATATCCATTAATTCAAGCGGTCACTCACTGGCTGCAGCCAAATACTAAAATACAGACTATCAATCAGATGAAGCTGCTGCTTTTGTCTAGGGATCAGAATTGCCAGTGTATGATTAAGTTCTCCTTTTCGATGTCATTTCTTCCAGCTCCTCTGTAATTAGAATGAAATAGGCCCTCATGGCCTGAGGTACATCAGTGCTGCAAGACACGAACAAGAAGCAGGTGGTAATTCACTGAACACGTTGATGGATATCATTATCTACCTCTTCCGCACCTCTATGTGTTGCCGTTCTACAAAATCTCTTCACTTCGGAAAACAACATCAAACTTTGAAGCTACGCGCTAAAAACGGTAATTTTTGAAGAAAAGGTCTGCTTGGTTCTTTCTGGGAATTACTGTAAAGGTTTACAAAGAATGTGTTTACGGCATTTACTACTGGGACTTTAGCTTAGCGCTGCCCCAAGACGGCTATGATTGGTTAAAAGAACTAAAACATTCAAACAACCCGGGAAAATGTTTTTCTCTTATCATAAAATGTTCCAAGTTCCATGGACACACTTTATTGTGTCGTGTGTAATGTGCATGTACGCCTCGTAACCCCACCCCCGATCTTCTCCTAAACCTATCTGTCCTGTCCCATTCTTGTGCCGCATGTCAGTTACATGTACGTCCTGACCTAGAGAGTGAAAAAGTGACGCAAAGAGCCCCGACCAAACGTGTCTTAACCCTTGTGTTGTCTTCCCGTCAATATTAAAAATCAACACTTTTGTTGAGGCTTTTTAATCGATGTTTTTAACTTTTTCTCACGCTGTTGGACCATTTTTTTCAACACTTATGACGCTTTTTTCCAATGTTTGTCACTTTTTGACGTTTGACACTACGTAACACAAACTTATTGACTTTAGTTTTACAGTTATTGTTGGAATTTGATGGTCAATAAACCTCATTTATAGGAAATTATACCTAATGTTTGAGTTAAAAAAGCAGAAATTAGGAATTATTTAGACTAAAATTAAAGGAATTTATGTTGATGGATAATCACAGACTGGAATATGTCAACTTTTACTCAATAATATTTCAAAACCACTTCAATGTTTTTTCCAAATGCTATAAAATTAAATAAGACACTCCAAAATAAATGAAAGTAGAGAGTTGTACTTAGCAAAGAGCGTTGTGTGGAATCAATCATGTTAATTTGGGTAGTTAAAAAGAACATTGATGAAAACGGGTCAATTTGAACCGAGGACAACATGAGGGTTACTATGACGTCAAAGGACTAGACGCGAGTCCCGAGAGTGTTGTATAGTGTTATGAAATATGCCGCTAAAGGAGACTTTTTGTCGATTACAGAAGGCACCTGACGCGGTGGGAGTGAGAATGTGTTGGCCAGAATCATCTGTCTGCAAGCTAACCCTTCCAACCCACCCGTCTGCCATCCACCATTGCCCCTCTGCCTCAGCCCCCCCATCTTCTTCCCTCTGCTCCACCTTAATTCCCTATTGGCTGATAATAAACCTTCTTAAACCTCACCTACCGCTGTGTCATTGGGCTGTCATAAAGACAGCTCAATGTAAGCAGCTATTTTTCATTTATTTTTGTCATCTATAAATGAAATGATCTGATTTATCTGAACATTCGGATCCTGAATGTTCTCTCTCGCTCTCGCCTGCAGTATCATATTACTTTCCGTCTTATCTTTTAATAAAGACGGAGCTCCCAAACAATTCTAGAGAACACAATGCAGTACAATGCACTCACTGAAAGCAAAACCATCAGTCAACGTTGTTCATCCTTCTTATTCAGAGCAAGACAAATGTTTTACATTCCAGCATTAAACACAGAGAGTAATACAAATGCTTCATACAGGAACTAAAAGTAATTATACTAATCAAATACACTGAGAGTACAGCTGATAAATACACTGCATTCAGTTGAATTCTTATCAGTGGCAGTATATCCACCGAGACTGGCAGAAAACTCAAATATAGTACGTCATGCTGTCAAAGATTTGTTTTCCATACTTATTTTTTTCTGTTGAGATCCATGTTGAATTATAACTTGTTCTCTGAAGGTACAGAACATCCTCTGCAAAGTACAAAACAAAAAAAGATAGTCCATATGGGAAGTCCATCTGTTAGGAAGCCTCTGCCTCAGCGGTCCACGTGCATTTTTCACCTACGTGTATTGCTTCTTAAACAGTGTGGAATAGAGCCCTACCATTGTTGCCATGGATCCACCCATTCTCACCTGACTTCACTCACTCCTAATCAATGGTCTAATCCAGGGGTCTCCGACAATTTTAAAGCCAAGGACCCCTTAACTGAGAGACATACAGCTGGGACCCCTACCCCATATATTGTAAAAATTGAAGTTGCATATTAAAATGGGCTTTCAGTAACATGTAGTGCAGCCTAAAGCCTTTAATGTACCTTTTTTTTTTCTCTCCATACAATACTAAGCTATTAAAATAGCCTTATAATTATTGCCATGATTTTATAAATCATGTTTTAACCCTTCTGTTGTACTCCTTGGTCAAAAACTAACAAAGATTTGACATTTTCTTCCCTTTTTCAGACTTTTTTTTTTTTTAAGGTTTTCACTAACACCACCTTACTACCACTAGTTTTACATTACTTTTTGGAATTCATGGTCAATAACCCTCAATTATATAGAATTATACTTAATATTTGAGTTAAAAAAAGCAAAGATTTTGAATTATTTTGACTAATAGTTAAGATCAGAGGAACGTAAGAGCGTTGTATGGATTCCAATAATTTATTTTTTGGTAATTTTGGTAAAAAGAAACCCATATTTCAGATATAGACATTTTTTAAATGGGTCAAATTTGACCCGAGGATAACAGGAGGGTTAATATTGAAACATACATGTGACACAGTGACTCCTTAAGATGAACAATAGGTGTTGGCTGTGTGGATGGCTAGTGACGACCTTACCTGTAGCAGTAAGCCTATCTTCAGCGGGGATTTATATTTGCTAACAATATTTCAGATTCATGTTAAGACTTTTTAATAAAAAAAAATAAATAAATAATTTGAAGGCCCCCCTGCATTTATTCTGAGGACCCCCTAGGGTTCCTGGCCCCCCTGTTGAAGATCCCTGGTCTACTCTACTCTATTGCCTTTGTTCTGGCTGGCAGCAACTTGAAGCAGCATATGGTTGTGCGTGATTAAAAAAAAAAAGAAAATATGACCAAAATATTATCAAGCCTCATCTCTTTAAATCATTGCTCTAAATGTGTACTTATAGTGACAATAAATGGCTTAACCCTTATGCTGTCTTCCTGTCAACCATGGAAAAACACTATTAGCGCTTTTTTGAGATTTCTTCAATGTTGTGGGAGCTTTTTTGATGTTTTTTCCAAAGTTATTTGATATTTATAATGCTGACATTTTCAGTGCTTATTTGGAAGGCCCATTTTTTGTGAAAACGGGTCAAATTTGACCCGAGGACAACATGAGGGTTAAACACAAACGTCAGCTGTCTCTTCTACATTCTTACCAATGTACCATGGTGTCAACCAATCCTAGATATAGATTCAACGAACAGTGTAACATGTACATGTCTCAGTATCAATATTGTTAATCTGTTATACATTTGGCATTCATTTTGCTCCTTTTAACACAACTGTAATTATAACAATTATAATATGTTCACCAGCTTAGGATTGCCCCGAATTGTTCCATCAAGAGAACTATGAAAAAGAAATGAAAACACATTTTCACTCAAAGCTCAAAGTCACGTGTCTTCATGGTGCATTCAGAGACACCTCGTTAAATTCATGGCGCAAACAAAATCACCTTGCAAACGATAAAGTAAAGTACCCTTCTGTCATTAAGTGACTCTGTGGCATTGCCATTTGTTGAAAAAAGAAATCGTGGCCCTTAAAGTGGATTTAGAGAAATGTGACACTTCTAAGGAATTGAGCTTTGCCCAATGTACTGACTTACTTACAAATAAGTTCAGAACAGCTTGTTGTAGTGGCATATCTACCAGTTGTTCACCATCAGTACTGAGTACTCAGTTCTACAGTATGTGTCATATATGACAGTGAAGCCTATTACTGCTGCACAACAAGGGCCAGAGCTGCATCAGTGCATCACTGCCTTTGATAGTAAGACAGACAGCCCCCGCATTAATGAGGCAATTAATATGTGGCTGTTACAACAAGGCGTGCATGTTTCATTTGGCTTATACAGTACCAGTTGACAACTAGGGGCTAAAGTAACTATAATACTTCCCCAACAAAAGGTTTGAATTGGAGATGAGGAGGCACAATTAAGCAGGAATTTCTGCAGTGTGTAAGAAAATCTATTTTCCTGACTTTGTAGTTTTCCCCATCTTTGAAGTTTTCACTCTCAGTTTGAGTCTTCACTTGCTGTAAAGTAGTCTGCTGTGTTGTTTCCTGAAGCGTGTACGTGTTGTTCTCTGGCAGATCTTCTGAGGTTGTCAAAAGCCCCCCCCCGCCCCCCGGTCCTTGTGTCTGTCTGATATTGTGCATGATCTGTTTATGAGCCAGATCATCATTATTTAATACTTTGTGAGAAGACATTGTACAGTGTATTTCTTTCTTGAAAATATTGTATGTACAAAGGGGGGGGGGGCAACAGAAAAAGTTTGGGAAGCACTGTGTTAAACAGACATTTGAACTAACCACTGAGAATTGCCTCGTTCAATGAAACACTGATGTGTTGAATGGATTAGATTACTTATTAGTCAAAGTTGCCAGAGCAGTTCTGGATCGTTCCGGGCCCACTTTAACCCTCTGGTTGAATGATTATGTATGCAACTTTGCAGTTACGCTTAGTCCTAAGCAGAGGTAGTCCGTTTGTGAATGTGTGCATGGTTTGCACTACTTATACTGTCCCTTCATATGCAGGAGTGTGCTGGATCCTCAATGTCTGACACACACCAGAGACAGACAACGCAGGTCTGTTGGATTTTATTTACTGTTGAACAACACATTCTCACTCCCAGCGTGTCAAAAAGCAACGCTTGGTCAGGTGCCTTTGGCGTCAATTTTTGACGCTCTGGGTCACGCGGGACAGTTTTGCTGTAGGAAGAGATCGTGGGTGGGGTTACAAAATGTATGTTTAAGAGGGAACAAGAATGGGACGCAAATCCAAGTCTCTTAGGTAAAATGTCTGGTTTGTTTGACCCATGAACCATCCCAATCCTGCCTTCTCATGCAAGTTTTCGGTCTTTCGTATTACTTGCTATGGCTTTCGCTTTTAATACGTGATCTTACAGCACCACGGGCGAGCTACTGCTCTGCCCAGTGCGTCACACACAGACGTTAACGGGTGATTGTTGTGTCTGTATCTGACGCAGAGAGCCGAGGGCCAAGTGTCAGAATTTGACGAGTTGGGAAGTGAGAACGGTTTGTTTCAGGAGTAGCATGACATGCACCAGAAAGGATGGTATTTTTTTTCTCCCTCACAGTTTTTGACCACTCATTTTCACCTTATAACCATCCAGCCTCTCCTTCTCTTCTGCCACTCTTAGCTTTGTTGAAGTGTGGCGAGAATAACAAAATATCCCACTCAGACAAGGCCTTTAAACACCATATTTGCAAGATGATGCTGTTTCTCATCACGCTTTCTGTGTCTAGGGATTACATTGCATAAACATTTGACAAAATTCAATAACACAATAGATACAGTGCCTCTGACTTTTGTTTAAGAATGTCACACTGAGTTAGGTTTTGGTTTTTTTGAATGACAAGCCGGAATGAAAACAAGCCGAACTGAAATAGGAGTAACTAGGCTATTTTTAAAACGTAAGAAGTAGAAAGTACAGATAATTGCAAGAAAATGTAAGGAGTAGAAGTAAAAAAGTTTGCTGTAAAATAATTACTCCATAAAGTACAGATACCCAAAATTTCAACTTAAGCTAACAAAGTATTTGTACTTTGTTACTTGACACCTCTGCTCATCAGCAATCAGATTATGACAAATTATCACAATCCAGCACAGTCTCTATAAAGAATGTCCTCTTTGCCACTGCTAAATTTCATAATGCCTTCCTACTCTCAATTTATGTTAATTGGGAGGAAAGCGATACTGTATTACTGTTTTAATACTTTTAACTTTTGGCTCCTTTAACGGCACAGTTAGAATTATTCAGCCATTTTTCCTGCACTCATGTGTGAACATTGCCTTTGCATTTCATGAACAGTAAATTCATCTGCAGCTGGTGAGGAATAAAAGAAGAAGTAACAGCTGGAAGAAGTCCTAATGTTTGTTTGTGTGGAATTCTACATGCTTGGTTCTTCCTCACGGCTCTCGCTCTTCTTGCTGAACTTCTTGTTCCTTTTACTAATATCAGTCTTTTCTCTTTTTACTCTTCATCTGCCTCTTTATCTTCCTCTTCCTCTCCGCCTCTACCATTACTCACCTCAGTTCCTTCTCCACTTTGACGTTCAAGTTGACCTTTGAGACATACTGCAGGACTGCACAGTCACACCATGTTCTCTTAGTGAGGTGGTGAGTAGTTTAAATTTAAATCTAGTTTTATGTTTTTGTTTTGTCTCTGGGATTTAAGATGGGTGGACAAAAAAAAAGACATGATATATTTAAGGTGAGCAGAAATATTCTATTGTTATGCATTGATATACATTTGCATGGCAAAAACATGTCAATTGACAGCTCTCAAAGAAACAAGAAAATACTTGATCTGGAGAAAAGCTCAAAACTCTCATTTACTGTTTGTGTGTGTGTTGGTAGAGCGCAGAGAGAATGAAAGAAGATTGAAATGGATAGACATGTTGAAGCTCTGAAAGATTTTATTTGGGCTGTAACACGTATTACTTTCCCCTCGTGGATTGGTATGCGTTTAATGGCGGTGACTGAGGTTTGGTCAAAGGCAAAAGTCTGATCCAAAACGTTTAGGGAGACGTCCAAAGGTATGAAAATTAGGTAAAAAGTAATGATGCTTTTCCTCTGATTTTAGTGAAGCAGTAATTAAAGCAGCCTCTTTGTAGACAATGGTTACAGGATGTTTTTAAATGATTTTATTAAGAATCATGTTGAAGGTCAGAGAACAAACAACAGGGATTGACATTAACAGGGCGTTGGAATGCCGTGCTCCCCCATCCTGGTTAATTACCTTAATTACATTGATGATGAACAAGACATTGACCCTCTGAGTAGTTTTGGTCATAATTGTCTTGTTGTCCTCGTGCACCCTGAGTTGTGCTGTAGGACAATATGGACGCTCTTCCCTTAAAGCGTCCATATTATGCTCATTTTTTAAAGGTCCATAATTGCAGCATCTCCTATTTTTCTTTCGGCCATTGCTGGGAACCTCCAATAACACACACACATACATATATATATATATATATATATATATATATATATATATATATATATATTTATTTGCTTGACAACAATAACGCAACAGTACATATGTCAGGGAAATGACATATGTACAAATAGGTAGAGGAAAAATGTCTTCTACATGAAGCAAAAGTACAAAAAGGGTAAGGCTGAGGTCATGTCCGAAAAAGCATGACTACCATCAAATACGAGGTACAGTTCAACAAACAAGACACTGAAACGCTAGGACAAAAGCAATGAGACAATCTTTTTTTAAAAAGAAAAGATAATTTTTATTACAGACATTTCACGATTGTTGTTTTGAAAAAAATATTATTTTTTTTTTCTCCTTTCCTTACAAGCCAGCAGACAAAAACAGTCCTTAGAAATTCGTCCTTTCAGGGAATCTGTCCCAGAATACACGCGAGATGTGGAAGAGTCTTGGTCTTAATTAGACAATTCAGTGAAGAATGACGATGTCGAACTTTGTCCAAATGAAAGAATAAATGATCTCAAATCCCCACTTTGTATAGAAATGGAGCAAAAACTGCTCGGTATTGTACTTTGACATATTATTCCTAAACATTTAATCAAAATGGCTATAATTTAATGGTTTGATTCTGCAAAGTCTTTGAATCTTTTTTTATTTTGAAAAACTTTTTTCCGAGTGAAAACGTCACGGGAAACGCGGGCTAGATTTTGCTAACAGAGTTTCCCAGTTGGTGACGTTTAATGTAAGCGACTTTGGTTCACTGAAACTATTTCAATGACAATAAACTGTTTATTGTGGACAAACTCCTCTGCTAAGAAACACACAGACTTAACATGTTTCAAATTATTCATAAATAGGCCTATGTATTAAAAAAAAAAAAAAAAAAACCTTATCTGTGTCCTTTCTGGTTTTCATCTGTCTATGTGTTGTTTTTATGCTCACATAAGAAAACAGCAGCAAATCTGTTATTGTGGCCTCCATGTTTACACACACACACACACACACACACACACACACACACACACACACACACACACACACACACACACACACACACACACAGTGAACACTGGCAATCGGAAAAACAACGCAGTCATGAGGGCGGTCTCTGAAATTCCCAGGTGGCATGAACGCAGCAATATACTATGGAGCTAATGAGTGAATCTGGAGCAGCTGAGTGGGGAGGATGAGCAGTGATGGTGGAGGACAGGCAGATGGAGTGGCAGGGTCTCAAATGTTAGACACAGGTATAATATAGGACTTCAAAATTCAAAACCATGACAACATAACAAGTAACATTAAAGTTCATAAGTATGTTTTATTTGTTCACATATGTGAAGGTCAGGCCACACATGAAACACACTGATGGGACGGAGGCTGCTGAAACGGTGGCTTACTGCCACCTGGTGGGTAGGGCTGGACAATGAACACAACCGCACTGAATTGGACATCAATAATATCAATCTAGTTTGATTGAATTGTATGTATGACATGACAGTCTTCCAAAAAAATGTTTACTTTTGAAACTTCAAGTACATTTAGCTGTACTTATACTTTTTAAAGGGAGACGTTACAGGTGAAAGGGTAACAATTTGAACCGCCGTGAAACTTCCAAAGGTGATTACTTACATTAAGGCAATTCTACTTTTGTGTTCTGATATTGTATGTTTAAATACGCAAATGAGGCATTATGTTATTAAATGTGCGCTAATTTGCATACGTTTCCACGAGAGATAGCTGAACCTTGGTTGAAGCCAGGTTCAACATTCTTGTTTTTGATTTTTGTTGACATATTAGAGACAATGGTTTCAATGGGGATTTTGGAAATATATATATTTTTCAATTCAGTTTTATTTATAGTATCAAATCATAAGAGTTATCTCGAGACACTTGATAAATTATAGAGTGTGGTCTAAACCTACGCTCTCTGTAAAGTATAAAGTCCCGACAATTCCAGTAATTCCCCCAAGAGCAAGCATAGTGCGACAGTGTGAATACATAATTTAGAATACATAGATCAAACTATGAATGATGTGTAAACAAACCCCTCTGTACAAACTTTTAGAACATAAATAGGAATACAACTAGGACGTTCGGCGTACAAAAGTGCTTCTGAAGTAGAGATTGCTGGGTCAGAGTCTGAGAAAAAACTCATATAAGTCTGAAAACTCCCATTTGAAATGTTTAGTATAACAGCAGAACGTTGTGTTTGGCAGCCAGACTCTGACCTCATCACTCCCTGCAGTTTGGGTTTACAGGAGATATTGGGGAGTGATGATAAAGTACCCCCTACCTGGAGCCTGCAGGTGGATGCTGGGGCTGAAAGCAGGCAGCAATACAGGTGCAGGGCATCAGCAGCATTGACGAGGCTATGTTTCCACTTTTTTTTTTTTAACCTGCCGGCGTCTGTTTTACATTATAATCCTATGGAGTAAAACATGTTTTCCAAAAAATTGTGAATGCTTTTTTTAGATGCCACCGCTCAGAACATCTTTTGAAGTCAAACAAAGTTCAACTTTTCTGAAAAAAACGCCCTAAGTTACACGCTATTTTTATTAGAGTGCATGTGAGTTAATGATGTCAGAGTGCTTGTGGTGTTCAGTGGTCTCTGTGTGTGTGTGTGTGAGAGTGTGTGTGTGTGTCACAGGCAGGCTTCATTAAAAACCATATTTTGCGAGGAACCCAGGGAACGTGAGTGGAACTCAACGAGTGGTGATTCAACAGTGGTCAAAGGAAAATCCAGTCACTTTCAGTTTCGGAGTATATGTGGTTGGGGGTGGGGCAGATGGGCATTGAACCAGGCAACAGAACAAGGGAGGAAACGAGAAAACGACTGACCATACAGGTATAATGTACTGCATCAAGTTTTAACAGACTTATTAACACATGTAACCTTTAAATTCCCCTTACATATCACTCAGAGCTACAGTATTTTCCCAAAATTCTATGACAATGTTTTTTGTTTATTATGTATCTGTTTGTAAAGACACGTGATTTGAGGAAAAAGGAAGGAACGTAACCCAACCATTTTATGGGTTTGAACAATGCTTTTGTGAACAATGTTTGTTGTGCTTCCTGCATATGGCGTCCCTGTTTGTTCTCAAGAAGATCTTTGACACACACACACACACACACACACACACACACACACACACACACACACACACACACACACACACACACACACACACACACACACACACACACGTCATTTTAGCCATTTTTAACTTACAATTGCTATATATGCAACTAGGGGTCAAGTGTCTTGCTCAGGGACACATTGGTTGATGTATTGCAGTGGGAATCAAACCCAGACCTCCCACACCAAAGGCATGTGTCATAGCCACTGCGCCATCACCACCCACAGACACACACTCAGAAACACACACACACACACACACACACACACACACACACACACACACACACACAATAAAAAAAAACATTCGACACACAAAAAGTAATCCACTGTTTAGCAATTGTAATTAGAAAACACTTGACATCGTTGAATCATTCCATAAAAAGATCATTGATTATTGATTTTAAGTCCACTGCTTCTTTTTTTTCATTTTTTGTTTTTAAAAAAAAAACATACAGTACCAAAAACAAAATTAAAAAAATAATAAAATCAATTTACAGAGTTGTTTGTCAAAGCTCGGGATCGATGGAAAAGCTACTAGGAGGACGTCATTTACACATTCACATGATCGAAGTCGTCAACATCATCAGTTTGGGTCAATTGTTACATGAGCAGGGTACATGACAACAACACAGGCAACATACAGCAGGTTTTCAACTTGCGTTGCAATATTGCAGAAACAATAAAGACAAGAGGAGGAGTTTCTTTGTGGACAAGGGATGGGAGGAGAGCCAGGGCATCATTTCCTTTTATCATTGCACAGTGAATGCAAAAAAGAAAATTACATATATATATCTATATATGTGCTGAAATATTATAAATAAATTACTTGCATAAATAAGGTCAATGGTAAAACATTATCACAAGAGTTGTTAGGCAAGGCTGCTTTGGCACATTTGTGTACTTAGAGTACTGTGATGATTAGGTCCAAATAACAGAGCTGATTTGTTCTATGCCACTTGGCATGACATGTCCCAACGTACAAACTGCTTCCAATAATTTCCCTCTCAAAGGCACAGTCACAACCAGCATTTCAAATTTCAAATCTGTCCAAGAGCAACGTATAAAGAGATATTTTTGGCGCAACAGCTGAAACGTTGATGTTGGCTTTTTGAAATCACTCGTATCTCTTTTAAAAACCTTAACTAAGGAGGTCTTGTACGAATACTTTCGGTGCTTGAAATGAGTTTGCCAGTCTTTAGGTTAAAAAAGTACTGTTAATATGATTTACTGATAATATTTTTTTGAGTAGGAGTTTTGTCAGAGGATTAAACTGGTCATGGCACATATTCACTTGCCAGAGTTGAACTTGGGGTGAAAAATGTGCGCCGACTTACTTCACCCGCAATAAACTGATTTCTTAGAAATAAAATACTAATATTAGTTTGCCATTTGAAATACTGGTGTGACCAGGCCTTTATCGTGTGTACACATATACTTTCCAAGCTTCTCAGTGCTAATCTTTGTTTTAAAGTGCAGCTATGCGATTCCTATGGAAGAGAAGCATCAAAAGCTCTTTCTACTAAACTCTGGCAACACAGAAATCATAGATATATATCGATATATATATCTATATATATATATATATATAGATATATATAGAGATATATTTCATGTAGATCACAAACAATGCGGTTTTCTTCTCTGCATTTCTACATTTAAAATGCAAGCCAATTACTAGTCATACATCTCTGGTACATGTGTCCAGGTGGCAATCAAAAATACACATGTGCTTTTCTAATTGAAAATATATTTGTGCTGCTGTACTGTGACCAATAGTCTATATTCACATTATATTTATATAAGTGCCTTTAAGATACTCTTGGCGTAAAATATATGACATATGATATGAAATGTTTTGGCTTCGTAATTACTGGCCTGTATACCATGGCTTTTTACTCTGGGTGGAAAATAAAGCAATGTAACTGTATCTTCCAGTAATAGAGGAAAGAACATAATGAGAGGATGGATATAAATACCTTTTTTTTGTCCACATCATAAATGCTTCATACACATTGGCATATACCATATAGGCCTCAACTGTTTCATTGTCTTTCAAAGGAAAATGACATAACATAGGAAACAGAAACGTCATCAGACTTACATTTTGAAAAAGTCATGTGAACTGATTCAACATAGTAATGGGATATCTGTAGAAATGCTCGTGAAAAACTTATGTGGCACCGCCCTATCAATCATACACTCAGATATGCACACGAGTAGTCACAGCAGAATTATCATCCAATGGAGCAGCATGTTAGACGTCATTGTGTACTCTAGAAAGTGTGTGCGTGTGTGTGAGTGTGTGAAAGATGTGCATGAAGGCATCCTGGGACTGTTTGATTTTGTGTGTCTGCATTACCGTAATTCTGTCCATGTGTTTGACTGCATGTATGTTTATGTCAGGGTGGTGCTATTATGGCTGAGAGAAGGCTGTTGGTGTAAAGGTAGCGCCCCCCCCCCTTCACCACCTGAAAACACATTCACACGCTGCGCTATGCAGAACCCACACACACACACACACACACACACACACACACACACACACACACACACACACACACACACACACACACACACACACACGGACAGTCAGACAGAGGCATTCAGCGGTCAGGGGGTCTCTGATGTCATAACCTGGCGTGCAGGTTGGCGATGACGCCATCTTCAGGCAGGTCTTTGACAGGCAGGTCGCCCATGTCTCCTAGTCCGTGGTCGGTGCTCTCACAGCTGCTCTGAGGCGACTCCGGAGGAGGCTGGTACAGGATGCTGGCTAACAGGAAAAAGATTGTCCCTAAAGCCTAAAAGAAAAAGAGGAGGACTGATGATAGTAATAAAGAGAGAAAGTCAAACATCAAGATAAATAGTGCACAGAAAACAATTGTCACAAATCCCCGGCCGTCACACTTGTACTTGAGTGATTGTGTTTGTTTTGTTTGTCTTCCTCCATAGCATGCTTGGGGTCTGTCTATTCTGTGTGTCTCCCTCTATCTCTACCCTGGCAGTCCTGGGTCTTCCACACACCTGTCGCTAATCCTATCACCACACCTGAACCTCAGTCGCTCGTCGAAAACAAATCTTAAAAGGTGCACTATGAGTTACTGCATGACGTGACGTCTGTTGACGTTCCAAGTAAATACCAAACGAAACAGAGCAATCTCGCCCCTCCCCCCATGTTTCCGTAACTGTCATGCCTAACTGACTGTAACTAACCCCCCACCAACTCCCTTAAACCATCTTGTCGGTGATTGGCTCGAGCTGGTTTGTTGTATTTTGGTGCACAGCCTGTGCCCCTAGTGTTTGACGTTTACGGCCCCTGTGTTGTCTCCATAGACCAGGCTTTTACACAGTGTATTCAAGGGACAGGCAGCTAGCGGATCAAAGAGAGATGCCTACAATTTGAGACAAAAATGAAATTGTGCTGAAACCATGCAGGAACTCATAGTGCACCTTTAAGGAACAGCCAGACATCCAGTCGCTGCCGGATCGGTATGAAGTACTGCATGCTTTTAAACAGCTACCAGTATAGCGTTAGATAACAGCCTGTTGATCTCTCTCTCATAGTTAAGGATTCTCGGAATTTGGACCTGGAGACACCGTTGCCTACCCAAACCCTCTGGATCACCATTGTTCGGATCAAGACTCACAAGTCTTGCAGCCTGCTGCTCTCTGTGCCGGAACCCACCTGGACTCTTCCCCACTCCCTCACCTGCCAACTCCGTCTGTTACACATTTCTGGTCTGTAAATAATCTGCTTCACTCACTCTCCTGGTCTGATCTGCTTTTCAGTTTTGCTACAGGAAAGCTGACAATAATTCGCAAACAGGCCTACATCAGCTGTGTCTGCTTGGATAAGTTTAGTTAGTTTAACTAGTTTAACAATTTTGGTTTTCATGCCGAGAGTTCAAGAAGAAGATCAATATCACTCTCATGTCTGTGAAAGCTAAAGGGATTCTGGCTTTGTGTCATTATTAGGGTAGTTTATACAGACAAACGGAGTATGACTTTCCTCCAAGTTGCCAACGCCTGGAGCCCCCTGCTCCGTCCCCTGCCAAAATCTAAACTTTAACTTGTGGAGGGGGCAAAGAGCTGCAGGCGCTGCCGGCAGGGGGGCTACAGGTGCCGTTCTGTGCTGACATTGATACTTGAAGATAGGCAAAAGTTTCTTAAAAAGTTACTTAGGCATGAAGCTAGAGCCCAAAGGTGATTAGCTTAGCATAAGACAACTTCTGAAGGAGAAAAAAGTGAGCCTGTCTCTCTCTAAGTTATAAAATACACCTACCAGCACCTCCAGGTACATTTTAAATGGAAAGTAGGGCTGCACGATATGAGAACAATATCTACATATAAAATATAAATAACATAAGATAGTTCTGACTGATATTGGGATATGATTCACGATATTGGTGGGAATGATCAGTTTTTTATTATTATTCTCATTTACTTTGATAAATATTTGATAACATTTTTAAATGATTATAGTGTGATTTTTGCAAAGATCTGTAGGATTTGATTTGTAGACTGCGACGTCTCTGCAGCTCCACAATACTTTATTCACAATACACATATTTTAAATTCAAAAGGTAATGTTCAGTCACGAGAATGTTATGTATGTTTTCATCTAAACTTGGGCCAAAATGTCAGGCTACTCCTTTAAACATGCATATTACCGACATAAAAACGTCTTACATTCCCTAAGGCAGTATGACCAAACAGTGTTTTTCAGTTTTGAAGTGAAGTAGAGATATCTTTTCTTGCAAACATACTTTGTCAAGTAAAAAAAAAAATCTGTGTTAGTGTTACCTTATAGATGATGCCAGCTACTAGTGTGTACTGGCTCATGGCTGAGTTCTGATAGAGGTAGCAGGAGCCCTGCTCACCACACTTATCCTGCCACAGTAAGCAGGAGATGTCAATCACAGAGCCAAATGCTATGGGTCCTGGAATCCCACCTATGGGGAAACAGCGACACAGATTGGACAAGATCATTGTATCCGTGTGGGGAGAATTAAGCAAAAATGGTTGTAATTCAGAGGTTAAAGGTAAAAGTAAAATTAGTGAGAGAATACAGTGGACTTACCAAGTGTGCGCACCACAATCCACTGGATGCCAAGGCCAAAGGATCTCTGGCTGTCTGGCACACACCTACACAACACACGGTTTGTCAGACACGCAGGCATTGTGGATCTCACACTTCATAACGATATAGGTTGATATTTCTTTCAGCTTCTTTTGCTGCCTTTTGTTACATCTGCAGTTTGGACCGATGATTGGCCCCCCATTCTATTTCTACCGTCACACACTGCGCACACGGGTAAGACTTTATTTCCAGTGTGGAGTGTGCATTGTTGGAAATATATATGTATTGCAAATGTTGTAACAAGCATATGGGGTGGGGCAAACCATCACCAATGAACAAGGAACTCTTTGCTGAGTTCAATGATATCTTACACAAGACTCCACATCAAACTGTTCATTAATTATGGAAGGGGGTGTGGCTAAATCATAGGGGGCGGAGCAAACCATCAACAATGAAAAAGGTGCTTAGTACTGAGTACTGCAGGGGCTCAATTTTTGAAGTTTCGTAAGGGGGTACTAGCGAGCCATTTTTGCCCGCCTAATTACGAAACCCTTAAATTTTCAATTTTTTTTTTATGCGTTTTCAAATTCTGGTGAGTTTTTTTTAACATCCTAAGGCCCTTAATCACATGATTCATTGTGCATAAGGATAATTCTTTCATCTTAAACAGAGCCTGCGCCGGCCAACAGTCAATGGTGTTTGGGCCCTGATAAAATCATTCATAGATGTCACAAAATGGTGGTTCTAAATGCCCGTGTCCACCCACCTGAGCGTGGCGGTGAGTGCGGGGATGCTACAGAGGAAGGTGAAGGAAATAATGATGAAGAGGAAGGAGAGGAAGGCAGGCATGTGGTGGCAGGAGCTGCCACACTTCCCTGTCAGAGCGAAGCCCTCCTCGCCCCAGGACACATTACCCACCACACAGCTACATCCAGAGTACACCTGAAAACACATTTTGTGGCCTATAAACATACTGAACGGTAATGAGGTCACCAGTTTATAAATTGACATCAACATACAGTACAAGTAACGTTCCCATCAATCAAAAGGTCAATGTTAATATCAGTTCTCTACATAAATTTAAGAAAAAGACAGGGCTGTCAAGTCCACCTTTGTCGAGTCCAAGACAAGTCCAAGACTAGGAATAGTCTAGACCGAATCAAGACGGAGTCCAAAAAAGTTTGAGTCCTAGTTATTATCGAGTTTAGTATCGAGGTTTGAGTCCTAATCAAGACTGAGTCCAAATGAGAGACAGTTAAGACCAAGGAAAGAAATGGTCAAATTAGGCCATACTAATTACTTTAATATAACAATTTCACTTCAGTAACTTAAAAGCTGTAGTGCAACATTCCCATTTTTGATGTCTTATTCTGATAGATGGATTATGAATTAAACCAATACCTGTTATCTGAACAAGCATGCTTCATCGCCGAGTCATCGGACTCGAATCAAGTACTACAGCCCAGAATCGATCACCCTCCCAAAATGTTTTTGGGAGAGCTTCCATTGTGCCAGTGGGAACAGGGACATAAATCACCAGGTGGTTACTCATGTTACACGCAAACATCATATAATTAGAACTGAAAAAAAGACTCATAACTGCCATAGGCAGAGGCTCCACTCAATCACATGTTGATTTAAGTTCACACAAAAAGTGAAAAGATAAAAGTTGTAATTTGAGGCAGTGGTGGATAAAAGATTAGAGAAGAGAGCTTGGGACCGGGAGGTTGGCGGTTCAATCCCCAGACCAACAGGACAAAATCTGGGTGGGGAAAATGATTACCATTAGTGAGGTGCCCTTGAGCAAGGCCCTTCCGGGGTTTTCAGTGAACCTTCCTGAGTAAAGGTTAAAAAAAAGAAGATCCTTGATCTATCTGAACTGAAATGGTATTTTATCGTAAACAACACACATTAAATCTAAATAATTTTTTTTATCCCACAACAAAATAACTTAATAGAAAAGAAATCTCTTCAAGAACCAAGAAGATGTAGTGATATCTGAAGTCTAACAATTGAAATCTAAAGTAGATCACGCCCTAGGCCGTTAAAAAATGGCACAACGATTTAAAATAATTTTTTTTTATCTTTACACAATGTTTACATTGACTTCAAACCAATTCACGGTGCCACGTTACATCCCTATCTTTGTGCTTTCTGCCTTCAGTGCTCTTTATTGCCCAAACTAACTCAGATCCAAGTAAGCCAAGCCTGTTTTCCCTCTAGTCAGAGTCACATGACTTGGGCCGGTGTGTGTTCGGTACCTTTTTGCCTGTGGAGCGTTCGGTATGGTTGATGGAGCTGCAGCCGGCGTGGCAGGGGGAGTAATACATCACACCGTCTGCCCCACACACCGGGTTGTACAGCTCTCTGACACAACTGCAGCCTGCGTTGCAGCCCACGGTCAGGCTCTCCTCTAAAGAAGAGCTGCAGACACGAGGTAAAGGAGAGGCAGACATGAGATGGACAGAGGGAGGAAAAAAGGAGAAGAGAGACGGACACAAACAGAGAGAGAATACCATGAGGAGAGAGGATGTCAGCTGGCATGAATATGCTTACTCAAGATTTCTCAGACTCAAACTATAAGTCCTAAGCTACTACTGCACTAGTCTATATCGGCAACGATTGTGATTGGTTTAAAGAAATGCCAATAAACCTGAGCACGGTTTTTAGCCAATCCCGGAATGCTGCGTGGATTCGCCACAGCGCTGTGGAGGAAGGTCTGGCAATGCAAGACTACGAATCTACCAGTCAAAATACAAAGTAATATTTTAAAGTATAAAAAGACATGACTGAACTGCTTAACTGGTGTTTAGTATAGAGGACTTACACCAGGAGTAATACAACTAAAAAACAAGATTATTTTTTTTTAAATGATGAAAGATTTTCTGATTAATTGCTGTTCATGCAAAGTCTTATTAAATGTCCTGAATGCATCACTTTTTATGCTCCTCATTGGTAAAAATGTATGTATGCTTGCTAATGTAGGTTCTTGCAGGGAAAGATATAAAAGATGTATCATTCACAGCAATGCTTGCTAATGTTTTTGCAGGTATTAAAAGAAGAAGAAATAAAAGATGTATGGACTAAATTCATCTATAAACCCACTGGAAATAAGGCAAGCAGTGGCAACAAAACAGCTGGGACAAATCACTGAAATATGCAAGTCTGCACACTGACATTTATAGAAAGTTAAAAAAAACAAACATTGAAGTTGACAACATTAAGAAAGGACTGTCATTAAATCTTTCCCCAAACATGGTTCCATATTTTCCAAAACAAAAGTCATCTGACAAAACCGAATAAGGCCCTAGGAAAAATACCGCCCACCTGTTTCTAAGGTGCAGCTTGCCGGGCTTGTCATACAGGTCTTTGTACTGGTCCAGTTGGTGCTTCACCATCCCATCGTACTGGTAAGATGCTGTGACACCAGCCATGGGCACGTTGGGGCAGTGGATGAGAAAGATGAAGATGGCGAGCAGACTGACCATCGCACATATCATGCAGAAACGGATGATGCCACGACAGCGCAGGTTTAATCTCTTCACAATGTAGCCGCCTAGGAAGGTGCCGCCACCACCCGCTGGTACCACCATGTATCCTGGGAAGGGGGTAAAGAGTTTCATAAAGAAAACGTCAGACTGCCATTCTACTCTAAGGCCCTTAAAAAACTAAAAAAAAAACAATAGTAGGACGTCTTAAAATGACCAGCTTTCCATGAAATTCATGGCTTCCAGAGGACATATCCAAATGTTTTGATGACCTTTTTTTAAGCACTACCAATCTCTACTAGACATGAAAAATCACAAGTAATAGAGTAGACTTATGCTCCCTCTTCTGTCATTGTGGACACCACATTGGCTTTCCTGCAACTTGCACTAAAGATACTGTATCTCATGAAAGATTGCAATGGTTTGGCCAGTAAGAGACAAATTTGAACATGTCTAATTACAGTGAAACGCTAAGAATTGAAGTCTATTTTAATGTTAGTCTCTTAGAATCAATGAAGAAGGTACTGTATATACTGTATAGGGGTAGCATGGTTTACAAAACCCACGGTTCGGTTCGTATCACGGCTTTAGGGTCACGGTTTTCTGTTCTGCATGGTTGTTGTTATTTTTCTTTCAATCTTTAACACTCCAGAAATATACTTCAGCATATGATATACAGCTTCATTATCCACAATGCAGGATACAGTATTAAAAAAAGTTGCTATGTCATATAATCATACAAACTGAATTTAATTTGACTTTAAGGACATTATTAATACAGTAAGAGGGAAGACATTGATGATTTCAACAAGCTTTTCATTTATTTGGCAAAAAAAGGAGAATGTGTCTTGCCATCTACAGGAACTTAGGTGTCTTTTTAGCACACAAAGATTAAAATATTTATCAAAGTGCCAACTTCAGTGTAGCTCTTACAAAAATGTTATCCTTTAAAAGAAAAAGAGAGGAACTCTTAAAGCTCTGTCTTTTGAATGAGTCAGAATTTCTTTTTTTTATAGTTCTTTAAAAAATAAAAAGGAAACTTGTCTTGGGGAGAATAAAATAACTCTAGGCTGAGTTTTCCTAGTAACCTTACCATAAAGGCACAGGAGGCTGCAAATGTTGGTATAATATGAAAATGACTGGTGGATTTAAGAAATGTCAAATTTTTGTCCATTTTTGACCCGGGAGGACAATACAATGGTTAAACACGGAGGTCTGACCTATCTGACATGTTTTTATTTTCTGTACTACATTTCTTTGCAGGTGTGTAAGATAAACCAAATCTAGCGTTATGAACAGGTATGGGTGGCGTCATTTTCTTTAGTCTTTTCTGGTCCAACAGGTAAATTAGGGCTCCGACATATTGTTAGTGGAATTCGTAAGATTTGAAAGCATTAAACATGCATTTTAGATGAATGAGATGAGAGTACATTCAGTTGTCCATCATCCCCGTTTGCCTAACAACGTTAAATTGTATGTACGGGACACAGGAGTTTTCTACTCAGGAGCTACTGTGAACATTGTGATTGGTTCTATATTTAATGTTCTTCAAATAAACACTTCAGATTCTAAATAACAAAAGTCAGTCTTGGCGTTTTCTTTTATCATTTCTCGCTATGGATGAGACATAAAAAAAAATATACTGAGCCGAGATGGCTTTGAAATACATTCGATCACCCATTTGGGTCTGCATTGGACTTTGCGCCATGTGTTGTAGGAGTAGTCCCTCACCGAACCATGTCGCGGCCTCTGATGCACTGAGACTGAACTGTGACTCCAAGAATTTTGGACCAAAGGTGGACACGCCAGCGATGAGGGTGGCCTCAGTAGCCCCGGCCAAGCACAGGAACAGGAAGGGAGGATTCTTCAAGAGGAGCAGCACAGACCTGGAGAGAGAAAGAGAGTATAGGGCAACAGTGTGTGCAACCAACTCAATCAAATCTAGCATCCTTTTTAATTAAACCCGGCTGCTCTAATCTCAACAGCCTGGAGACATTTCTAATACAGATTGACACTAGGCTAGAGCCCCATGTTACATAACATGCAGTGTATTGCATTACTCGGTCTTCGTAATCGGCGTGCTACAACCTACTCTACTACTGTCCTCTTCTTATGAAAGAAAGTGCACTACCTTGGCATGTCTTTGACCGATTTGCCAAACTGAGGGTCGGAGGCTGTGGCTTGGCTTCCGTCCTTAAGCTGGTGAGCCTCAGACACCCGCATGGCCACGTACTCCTGAGAGCCTGCAGGAAGAGGCAGTGGAAGAGGAAGAGAAAGTGAGTGATTCACAATTCCTACCTCTAATTAAAATAAAAGTCTCATGAGAAGGCTCTTAAGCTTCTTTACTGCTTCCCTGTTGCGAGACAGTGTGTGTGAGTGCGTGTATTATATTGTTTTCATATTTGGGATAATCACACAGGCTGGTCATACGAGGCCTTCATCAGCTTGGGATGCCCAAAAAGAGGGTTAAACAGCTAGCGAAGCACTGTGTTCTGTCTGCTATATGGATAATTAAGCTATATATCATATGCTGAAGTATATTTCTGGAGTGTTAAAGATTAAAAGAAAAAATAACAACAACAACAACAACAGTGTCACTCCGAGAGTGTGAGAGTGTGTGAGTGAGTGAGACATATGACATATGTAGCAATTGTAAGTTGATATGGATAAAAGTGTCGGCTAAAATGACATGTAATGGTGTGTGTGTGTGTGTGTTACCTGGTAGCTGTCGTGGGTAGCCCAGGATGGGGAAGGCTATCAGCAGAGCTGCTGCTCCTCCTGCTAGGAAGCCGATCCACCAAGCCCCAACCCACAGAGGGTTCTCTGGCGTCATCTCTGTCCTGTGACCACACACACACACACACACACACACACACACACACACACACACACACACACACACACACACACACACACACACACACACACACACACACACACACAGTAATAATCACTTGACATTTACTAAACACTAGTCCAATACCTGAGGTGTGAAATTCAAATTGTATTCTACACTTTTCTATTCTACATATTTAATAGTCTGTAAGCCTGGTCTGTTCTATGTCATTGTGCTCTAGTTTGTTATATTTCATCCAGTTCTATTTCAGTATACTCTTCTCTGTTCTATTCTAGCAGCTGCTTCTTACAGTACAGACAGTGCCGACAGTGCAGACGCTGCTGCTTGCTCCTCCCTCTGCTTGCATATTTTTGCTGATAATCTTGTTTTTCCTCTGAGAGAAACTATGAGCAGCGGCTCTTGGATACCTATAAATCACTGGACTATACATTTTTTGTAGACATATTAGGCCATTGCCATATTTTAACACTTTTCTGCGTGAGCGTGGCCTACCAATAGCTCAAGCCTGTCCTACAGTGACTGTAGCTAAAGCTAAATAGCAGCAAGATGCCTTCCTTCTCCGTGGATGACTACTACAAACTCCTTCAGAAGATTGCACTTGGAAGACTCACCGATTAGAAGTGAACGTGGAAGTGAACGGATCATGTGGAAATGACACCACTTTACCATGGACCCAAAACGGAGGACAAAAGCATGCTAACACACGGCTAATTAGCACCAACAAGACTACAAAGAAACAGGAGGGCTGTGGAACGGGTAATAAGTCCTCCCTGGAACTCTTCTGGTGCAAAGCCTAAGAGTTAATCATTTTCCTGGGAAATGGGAGGGCGACTAACGAGCAGGGCACAGCGCCCTGAGAATTGTGATATATGAAAAATGAAAACACACTAACACTAGCTTTACTAAACGTCAGGTCTTTGGCAGGAAAATCATTTCTAATCAATGATTTTATTATTAATTACCATCTAGATTTTTTTTGTTTTTAACTGAAACCTGGTTAGACCATAATAACAGCGCTGCTGTTCTTATCGAGTCAACTCCCCCTGACTTCAGTTTTATGAGCGAGAATAGAGTGAATAAGAGTGTTTAATGGAAATTTTGCTTCTTTTGAATATGTGGCTCTTCAGTGACGGTCTTTAAGGTACGATTAAAAGTCTGCGTTCAGCTTCAAACAACAATGTTAAAAACAAAAGACAAAGCCAGAAATCTTGGTGTAGTCATGGACTCTGACCTGAATTTTAATTACAAAGTCAGCCTATTATCACCTTAAGAATATATCAAGGGTTAAAGGACTTATGTGTCAACAGGATTTGGAAAAACTTGTCCATGCTTTCATCTTCAGTAGACTTGACTACTGTAACGGGGTCTTTACAGGTCTCCCTAAAAAAAAATCAATCAGACAGCTGCAGCTGATTCAGAACGCTGCTGGTCGAGTCCTCACTAAGACCAAGAGACTGGATCACATCACTCCAGTTCTGAAGTCCTTACACTGGCTTCCTGTGCCTCAAAGAATTGATTTCAAAGTTCTTTTGCTAGTTTATAAATCACTAAACAGTTTAGGGCCAAAATGCATTTCTGATCTGCTAGTGCACTATGACCCCCCCAGACCTCTCAGGTCATCTGGGACAGGTCTGCTTTCTGTCCACAGAGTCAGAACTAAACAGGGGGAAGCAGCGTTCAGTTTCTATGCTCCACATATCTGGAACATAGAAACATATCTCCACATAGCACCTAACTTCCAAAAAACTGCAGAGCCTTCTACTCTCAGTTCTTTTAATTCAAGGCTGAAGACCTTTCTTTTTGATGTTGCCTTTCTTTAAATGATTGTTCATTTCTTTAATGTTTAATTTCTTATACTGCACTGAAACTTTTATTCTTGTGTTTTATCTGTTTTTTTTATTTTTTAACTGTTTTTGTGTAAATCACTTTGAATTGCCCTGTTGCTGAAATGTCCCGTACAAATAAAGCCTGCCTTGCCTAGTCTGTTCTATTCTAATATGTTCTAGTTTGTTTATCCTTGGGTGTTGTAGTCTATTCAAATACATTCTGCCATCAAAAGCAGACTCACGTCAGGTGGATCTCGGTGTAAATGTTGAGGAAGTATCCTCCCAGCAGGTAGCCTGCGGCCGGACCCACAATGGCCGCTGTGTAAAAGATCCCTGGGGGGAGAGAGAGAGAGAGAGAGAGAGAGAGAGAGCACACAGAGACAGAGCCAGGTCATGGGTGTGTCAGTACAGTGTCTACTTCCTGTTTCCTACAGGTTAAAAGGGCCCCATTGTTCTTCACTGGTCCCAGTGTCCACAAAGTGAATGTTTCATGAGAAAATAGGTCGATGTGAGAGCGTGTACATGTGTGTTTGTGTGTTTTGATGCCGCTATTTGAAACTGGCGTTTTGTACTTATGATGTCCAGATTGGATGCTGAATGGTTAAAAAAAAAAAATGGAAAAGCCTGATATGGTCAAAATCACAGGGCTGCCACTTGCAGGGCATCTCTGTTGATGACAACAAAATAATGAATTATCATAAATGATGAGTTGAATAAACAGAGATTTAGCAGCCTTACTGACTTTTTGTCTGTGTAGTGTTTGAGTGCACAGAGGCCACATTTAGTTATTTCTACACAATAAGCTCTTTCATCAGCATCCAATTCTTTGTAATAACAGTATTGTGATTGGCTTCTGGATGGCTACGGCTAATTGGAGTCATTACAGTGTAATTATAGAGTGGAAGTTCACAGCAGTTGCGCATAGTCAACTAATTCAGAATATAAACACTTTGATTTAACTTATAGAAACGAGGGAAAGAACGTGAGGCAACCAGTTTTGTAACAGTTAGATTACAGGTCAGCGTCTCATTAACTCACACTTTGCGACAGATGTGTTGGCATTTGTGTGCTCATACTCAAACCAAGATCCACTTTCACATTCATGCAAACAACAGACGCATTTGAGCCTGCGTCTGCAGCAGACAATTAGTGTAAAGCAGTGCAATTATTACAAAAAAAGTTGCAGGCCGGAATATTTTTTAAAGGCCTGCTACTTGCATTTGCATGTATTCTAATTGTTCTATCCAATCAAAGAGCATTGGAAACAATTAGCATTCAGAAACAGAATAATGCAGAGTGTGTCACAGCCCAGCTGCGAATATGAGCTGAGGCTGAACAGACACTTGCTGAGCACACGGCTCTCCTCTGAAGGTCTACACAAATTCTTACTCTATGACCAAAACCAATTGTTAGATCCTCATCAGTGTGCTGAGAATGGTAAGAAGTGAGATATTGATATGTCAAACTGTGCATTATAGGGTGATTTTGGTGAAGGTGTCTACGTTTGTAGTATAGTATATTGTGAGGCCCTGTGCAGACTGTGAATATCTATCTATCTATCTATCTATCTATCTATCTATCTATCTATCTATCTATCTATCTATCTATCTTAGCAAAGCTAATTTGAGTGTCAGTGTAGGAGGAAAATATTGATTGTGATTTTTTTTTTCCCAACCTAACTATATAATTTCTAGTACAAATACATTTGGCGTTTGCTATTTGCAAATCATATTCTTTTAACCCTTGTGTTGTCTTCCAGTCAAAATTAAAAAAAAACAATTTGTTGATGTTTTTAACTTTTTCTTAAGTTTTTTTGGTCCCTTTTTTCAACACTTTTGATGCTATTTTGCAATGTTTGTCACCTTTTTTAACTACGTAACCTTAACTTAATAACTTCAGTTTTACAGTTATTTTTGGAATTCATGGTCAATAAACATACCTAATGTTTGAGTTAGAAAAGCAGAAATCAGGAATTATTCAGACTAAAATTAAAGGAAAGTATTTTGATAAATAATCACAGACTGGAATATGTCAACTTTTACTCAATACTATTTCTAAACCACTTCAATTTTGTTTCTGAATGCTATAACATTGAATAAGAAAATTAATGAAAGCCAAAGACTTGTGTGGAATCAATCATGTTATTTTGGGTAATTAAAAAGAACATTGATATAGGAAAATGGGTCAATTTGACCCGAGGACAACATGAGGGTTAAGTGAATTGGTCAGTGTTATGGTCAATGTGTCGCATTTGCAAATGAATAAACACACACACACACACACACACACACACACACACACACACACACACACACAATGAAAAAAGTTGGCCAATAAGGAAGATATAAGAGCTATTTTAGTAATATAATCTAAATCCTGACTGTTGTTAGTGAACTTCAAACAAAACAAAACTCAACATGCTGAACTAAATGAATCACTCACCAATATAAACAGGCGCATAGTTGGACTTGACGTTCTCATCCAGGTATGTGACTCCTAACGTGTAGAGAGGCGTAGCGCCCACACCGTGGAGGAACTGGCCCAGCATGAAAACAAAACGATAGCTGGACAGTCCTCCGCCCTCCTTGTCCTGGCACGGGCTGGTACGGTTGTTGGAGCACATCACTGTCGGCTCGGTCAGGCTGACCTGGTAAGGGGGCGTGGTGAAGTGAGGCAAGGCAAACACCAGAGAACCAAGTGCCATGATCACCACCCCCCAACCCAGCCAGCGAGGCTTGTGTCCCGTCCCGCCGAAGTAGCTGACAAACGCCAAGCACACGCAGGCGGCGATGTCATAGGAGCTGGCAATGAGGCCGGCCTGGTAGCTGCGCAGGTCGAAACGCCTCTCGATGGAGGTGACCACTGTGTTAATGAAGCCGTTGATTATCATCCCCTGGAGGAACGAGGCCACGCAAAGGAAGAACAGCACCCAACGAGGGGTGTTGAACACTTGGACAGCTTTGGGTGCCAGAGCCCCCCAGCCACATAGCTGATCCGAGTCGGTGGGGATAAGCTTTAATCCTATTGGAGTTTCTGCATGCGGTCTTGTTTCCACTCCGTATAGCTGCCCGGGGAGTGTGGAAGCCCCGGTGAAAATTTGGGGCTGAACAGGGCCATCGGCCCCGGGGCTGAGAGGGCTTCTAGGGCCTGAGCCTACTGGGCTGCCTGTTTGGGAGTTTGGGGGGCTGGGGGTGTCCAGGGAGGGACCCCCGCTGAGAGGGCAGTCCTGAAGGTCCAGCAGCTCCTGCTTGGAGCTGAAGGAGGCATCGGCATTGAGCAAGACGGGCATTTCCCCTCTGAGAGGCACTGTGAGGGTCCCGTGGCACAGAAGGAGGGTAGACGTGGGAGATCTTTGAACTGGGGAGATAGAGTGATATGTTTACAACCACAATGCAAAAAAGAGGGGAAATATGAATCAGCTGAGGCTCAAGGTGAATGCGTTGTGGTCAGGATCTCTGTCAAGCTTGTCTCAGAAATAATCTATTGTTGGTTTGGATCGCGTGCTCCATGTGTCCACAGTGCTGAATATTCATTAAGGCTCTTCAGGTGCTTTTGATTGCCTATCTGTACAAGGTTGTACAGGTTGTAAAGACCGCTTCATACTGACGTTGAGCAATGGCATCCTATGGAAAGCAAAGAGAGACATATTCAATAAATATGAGCCAATCGGCTTTAAAAAGGCACTAGGTGCAAAACCGGATGTTGGATGATTTGGTAACACAGCTGGGAACATACATCACCAAGTAAAAATAAAGTGTCCCATGACCTTTTTTTTTCACATAAAAACATCAGAACAGTATACATTTTTAACTGACAATGTGATATCTGTCACCGCGTTATCCACTGCTGCCTAATAGGGCTGAAACTAACAATTATTTTCATTGTTGATTAATATGTTGATTATTTTCTCAATTAAATCGATTATTTGTTTGGTCTGTAAAATGTCAGAAAATTGTGAGAAATGTTGATCAGTGTTCACCAAAGCCCAATAATGGCCCAATATAAACAGTCCTTTGTCCACAACCCAAAATATTCAGTTTACTGCCACAGAGGAGTGAAGACATTAGAAATATTCACATTTAAGAAGCTGGAATCAGAGAATTTTTCCTTTTTTTCTACTGCCTAATAAAGATATTTGCCACATATGAAATTTAAAAAATAGGTTTAAAGAACTTAAAATATATTAGTTCAAATGTACAATTACAAATGTGTCACCATATTTTAAGTTTGTACATGAAATTAAAAAGTTTATTTTACTTTTTGTGTTTAAAAAACAAATACACATTAAGTAACCTGATCATTCTATGTTAAGAAAACTAATTATTTTTGTTGCATGACTAAAAACGTTATGTTAGACAAATTTCCTTTTAGATAAGACTCTTGACATTTATTTTATGTCTAGTGTACTCAAAACTTTAATGTTACCACACTGTACTAAATTAAAGGTTTTGAGTGCAAGCCATTTCCAGAAAATAGGTTTAAACAACCTAAAATATATAGTTCAATCATACAATTACAAATGTGTCACCATATTTTAAAATATGTGTGTTGTTTACACACAAAATACTGGTTGGAAAATTAAAAATGTAATGTTATAACAACTGTAAAGCTTTAATACGCATTAGTTTTTGTACACAAAATAATTTCACATAATTGTTTGTGTTCACTCAAAATTTACTTTTTTTAGAGTGAGCAAATAGGAATATAGTTGAATAATTAAACTAATTGTTAACTTTAAAATTACAAGACTTAATTGTTGTTGTACATAAAATTAACAATTTATGACATCACTTTTTGTGTTTAATAAACATAAATACACATTAAGTACCCTGATCACTCTATGTTAATATAAGAGAATTATATGTTAAGAAAACACTATTTTTTACTAATATGACTAAAAATGCTATGTTAAACTGACATAAATTCCCTTTCAGATAAGACTCATGTGACACATTAATTTTATGTCTAGTGTACTCAAAAATGTAATGTTACCATATTGTACTGAATTAAAAATTTTGAGTGCAAGCCGTTTCCACAAAACTTTTAGGGTGAGTTAGTGAATTCGGATTTACAGACTGGCAACATATTTCAGAGACATTCTGATCATTTGTTACACACAAACACATGCTTTCTCACAAAATATTAAACCTTAAACCACAGGAAATGAACCGTAACATGCACTCTCTGCTCCAGCAAGCACAAGTACAAATCTCAGTTGTTACATTTAACTAATTAGTGTGGCATGAGACATACTGTAATATCCACATTATTACTCCAAGACACACTCATTTACATTAAGACCACTTTATTAACTGACAGGGTAGATATTGCTCTCATGCTAGATATAAGTTGACAACCATTTGTGAATCTTAAAACATTGATTCATAATTTTGCTGACATCTGTTTACAGGAAGTAGAAGCCAACACAAAAAAATGATCATTTACCTAACACAGCAGTCTGTGTAAATGTTTGCCTCACATAACCCGACCTTAAAGGGCAACTTCATTTTTGTTTATAACCTTTTCCCATTTTTGTGTCTAAGTAACTAACGAGAGCAACAATCTTTGCAATCGGTCCAGTATTACATAAGCAAGACTGCTACAGTATTAACGGGCAATTACGCACCTTCAATTTTCGTCCACTAAAAGTGCTTGTTTTGGCACTGACATCTTCATCTTTATTTCGGATCCCCATTAGCCGCTAACACTGTAGCAGCTTCTTTTCCTGGGGTCCCCATAATACAATCACAAAATCTACATAAATATACCATACACACAATTGTACATACATTTAAAATAAGACATATAAAAGAATATCATTGTATATATGTTTCGTAACTTAGTGTCAAATTGAATGACATCACATAGCGACAATAACAGCCCATCATAGTTGGATTATATCATTTTTAAAGTGTTTTCTAAGTAGTCTTTTAAAACTGGCCTTACTTGTGGCCGGGTTAGCTCAGTTGGTAGAGCAGGGGCACGGCACATATATAGATGTTTACTCCTCAACGCAGAGGGCGCAGGTTTGACTCCGACCTGGGCTTGTCAGTGGCAGAACGAGCACTTTAATTTGGCGGTGGACATTTGCCCTATATGACTGCGTTGCAGCCCCGTTCGCGGCAGCTGGTTCCAGCATTCTCCCTCAATAAGGGACCAATTTCGAAGGTTTTAGTTATTGCTGAAATTACATTGGTCACCTAGCAATCAATGCATTTGAAAATATGTTCCAGGCTGAAAAATACCTAAATTACCCTTAACCCCTAACATTTCATCTAAGTACACTACTGTGCACCTTTAATGATGTCAACAACTTAAAGAGGAAGTAGAAAAGGGAAAAATTGTACTTCAATCACTGACCCATTTCGTCATAAAATCAATCACAAGTAAACATCTTAGCTGATATACACACCACACAGTAAAATTCATTAGCACATGTGAAGTAACTGGTTACGTATGCTGTTGGGAACTATATTTCATTTTCAGACCAAAATCAAATCAATTAAACAAAACTCTCTTTAAAACTCTTTAAAAAACACACTGAAATTAAACATGTCAATAAGCATTGTATTATACGTAACATGTTATAAACCCAATAAGTGATTTGAGTTGAATGACAACCCTACAAAATGATGTTTTACGGACGTAAAGATTGCACTGGGCGAGATTTGTGCATCCATAATGTTTAAAAGCACTGCTTCCAAAGTAGCTCTTTCTTGTACTTCACTGCAAACAACTTTTCTCTCCACAAAAATAAAATGCTCTCTGCTTCTACAACAAAAGCTTGACCAATAATTACATACAGCAAATGCATTCACAGCAGCATTCAGGCTTTAGAAATAAGAATATATTAAATTGGCAACCCCTATTAATATAGTCGCCCATTAAACTTCACAAACGAAAGCTCCAAATATATTACAATATATTATAAATATACTCTACGTAGTCTCCTACCTCCATTCCTAGACAGAGACAAGTGGAAGAGACAGGGTAACATACAAATGGAGAGTTAGCGAGTAGTGTCCATGCTATGTCATAAGCCTGTCTCGCTAAGCCTCTTATAGTCCAGCGCTGATGCTGCACATCAGTGCATTCACACACCCCATCAGTGGAGTCCTGCAGGCAGTTTGGAGGGAGGCACTGAAACTGCCCCCTCCACATAATCCACCTGAGAGAGAACGTTGCACTGATACTGCCCTGGAAGTTTGCTGCCTCTCAGTGGAGGTAAACGACATTGTTTGCTAACGCTTAACACACTTTCCACGCTTACGCACACAGCATTGTTCAAAAGCTAGTAAAAAAAAAAATCTAATCTGCAAATGTGGGTGAAAGATATTTTTGGTCTCTGTTCAGATAGTTCGAATCAGTACATTAAGCCAGTGGTTCCCAACGTGGGGTCCTTGAAGTGGTCCCAGGTACAAAGAGGAATCATTTATTTTCACTATAACTCCGTTGATAAGGAACACAATAACGGAATGTATGACTGTTTTGATCATGGGGTTTCATACACTTTCTGTAATGAAACATCAAAGGCAGAATCCTATCAGATGGGGCCCCTGGGGTGAAATCTTATCAAATGGGGGTCCGTGGTCTAAATTGTATCAGTTTACGGGTCTTTGGCATGAAAAGGTGGCTATATTGTTCTCTTCATTAACGTAAAATGGGGAGTAGTAAGCCATGCCGAGCCATGCCAAACGATCTGAGCAGTAATGTGTGGACGTAGGGCTGGGCCATATCTCAATATTACATTACATGGATGTTGTGATATAAGACTAGATATCGTCTTAGATTTTGGATAATCGTAATATGGCCCAAGTGTTGTCTTTTCCTGGTTTTAAAGGCTGCATTACAGTCAAGTGATGTAATTTTATGACATATACCAGACAATTTTTTTGCCTTTAACCACTTAGTTGTTACATCAACATTATTGATGATTATCTAAAATCGAATTGTAAAGACGTTTTGTTAAAGCCTACAATATTGTTGCAATATCAATAGTGGTATTTTTTTGAAAATATCCTGATATCTGATTTTCCCCATATCTTCACACATTGCCCAGCCCTATGTGAAAGCATTTTTGTGCCAACACCATTGATGGAAAGATCAGTATGCCGGGTTCAGACTATACAATATGATCACGATTCTAGATAACACGGCCGACATAGGGAGTTGAGTTGGACGCAAAAGTCACAGTGGTCAACAACCCACGCTGCATCTGGGACGCCTCATGACAATCCAAAAGAGACAAAATGCTCTTCTACGCATAACTGTAAACATGACAAAGTGGAAGAGTAATGTTGTAATGTTGGTGCTGTGAGGTGGAACTGCAAAACAGAGAAAAGGTCACAGCCATTGTTCATTTACATTGTTGTTCCTGAAAGTCGGTTCCTAGCAGCTACTTTTCCAATGACTTCAAGCACGTTGTGAAAGACGGCAAGCTTTGATTGGTTGGGGACCAACGTGTAGAAGGTCATGTCTCTTGGCCAAGTCACTGCAATACTTCATGACTCTATAATCACCTAATCTGACACACCACTGTCAGCCATAAACTGTGTCCATCAAATTTGTTTTGCAAGTGACATTAGCTTATCACTCAGGTGATGTAGTGGGGGTGCCACAACTAAAATGACAGTTAAAATGCTGCAGTGTGTTTTAGTATAGAGCTCAACAGTGACCGCCCACTTTTTTTACAGCTCTGGTTCCGGAAGTGTTTTTCCCCGTTCAATATCTCCATTGATGTTTCAATAAATGCTAAAGACTTTTAAGTCTGTGAACAAAGCCAACCAGCTCCAAAGGGAATCGTGACCACAAACCATTTGATTTGGCGCAAAATGACATTTTAAAAAAACAGCATAAAAAGGGAAAAGTACAAGACTCTATCATAGACTTCAATTTGGTAGTTTAGTAGGTTAATGTAGTATTTATTCCTAAATATAAACAAGGTTGATTTCATAAGAATATCTAGCTTCTACAGGAGCATAAACTTTAGTTTCACAACCTTGTAGCTCATGCTCAGTATAAGTTGGATGCTTTAGAGACATTATGGCTAATTATCAAAATCCTTATGAAGAATTAATTTTTACTTCTGAAACCACACCTGTTTCTGAAGTCTAATAGGTTACTTGCCATGCCAGCTTAGGTTAGGCATGAAGTATAAGGTGGTGATTTGGGGTGGCTGTAACTGACAGCTTGTTTTGATGATTTTGTGCCTGCTGGTGGACAAAAATCTATTATTTCAGCTTTTAAGAAACTACTATACTACTATAGAGCTCAACAGTAACCACCCACTCTTTGAACGCCTCCAGTTCCGTAAGTGATTCTCCCCATTCAATTGCTCATAAAACATTTTCATACAAACTTGTGGTGGCATAAAGCATAGTTTCACAATCTCGTAGCTTGTTGTAAGTCTCTGTTGGATGGTTTTTATATTATGGTTAATAATTAAAAGTCCTTACAGAGAAAATGAATGGGATTTTTCATTTCCTGAACCACACACTGCTAAGCTCCATACCTCTTACCACAGTTAATATTGTTTTCTGAAAAACATATGGTCATGTGCACAGAATGAAATGCTCTCTCACTGCCACGGCTCTTTTCTTTCAACTAATAACTGCAATTTTAAGCACTGAAAACTAAAAAGCAGTCTGTGAAATAGTTGGTGGCAAGCTACGACAACTCATTAAGCTGCATGATCATCACTGAGTACAGAATACCAGAGAGTCATGACAAGCAAAGCTGTTTGCTGTACAACACAAAGTGAATGGGACTATCCAACCATGCCACTGTGAGCTGTTGTCTATCCAGCTGATCGCTCATGATAAGTATGAATAATAAGGTTTGGGAGAGAAGCCAGAGCATTAAGTCCAATTAAAATTTGATATTTCATTGAAAGGTTAATGGATGGCCACATTAATTTAGACCTTTTAGCCTCTCGCTTTGCACGGAGAGAAGTTGTGAGTCGGTTTTATAAGGCATCATGAGAGGCAGGGGGAGGGGAGAGCAAGTGAATCATTATCAGGTGATGGTGACATGACCAGAGGTAGGAGTGTCTAGAAAGTTGAACCGGAGCACTCTGTTAACAATGCACTATGGTAAGGTAATACACTCCTGTCCCACTGTTTGTTGTTCTGTCCCCGAGTGCTTGTGAACCAAACAAAGCCAAATATTTCTCAAAGTTCTCAATGGGTCATTTTTCCTTAGATCATTCCATCTAATTTTCTATCCCACCCTTTTCATTTCTGTTTTCAAAGTGAGATCAGAGTGAGGAGTTGTACTATTACTAAGCAAGGGCCTCTGTCCTATCTACCGGGTCCTTTATCTTCACAGCAGAACCTTATTTGCTTTGGACTGGAGGACCTTTCCTCCTCTGTGATAAACAAAGGCTTTTGAAGTATCAAGGGAACACCCCTAATGTGGTTAATACACATCTTACAAACAACAGACGTAGACAAAGTCTCAATCAGTCACTTACTTAAAATACACTTGTGTTCGGATACACTGCTATGGCTATGAGATCTCACCACAATGAGTGAAGTGGAATCAGTTGGTTTTTTCTGTAAAGAAAACAATATTTACTGTAGCAGAAAATCATTTTGGTCAAATAATAAGTAGTGAGAAATTTTGAGACTGGAGCAGAGTTGTGATTCAGTGCAACCCTGTTTGAATCAAGCACTGATGTAATTCTAGGATGGTGTTTTTACTCTAGGGTGGGGAAGTGTGTCTTGTGACATGTTTTTACCGCGGGATGTATGCAATACTTTATGTGCAACTCATTTTTGTGACTGGTACCACAGTTGGTGCTGTACTGTTTGTTCATGTTGTCATTGTGACGGCCAATGCATTGATTTACAGCATGTGTGTAGCTTTTGAGTCCAAAACAAATTTCCCTAAGGGGACAATAAGGTTTATTGTATCGTATAAATCAATGCAACATACTATACCACAGCACCTAAGCTAGTTTACGACGCCGGTCCAGCTGGGCCTTACCTATGTATTTCCAGACTGGTTTCATCCCCATCTGCTGCATTTATGAATACTGTAAAGTGTTTTAAACTACCTGTTTCCATGACTACAAAGTGTCTCTGGTTCAACCAACAGTACTGTCACACTACGGCACAAGTTCCTCATTAACCACAATACACAATGTACCTGCAGGTCAGGGTAATTTACTTTCTGCGGTTTTACAAGCCAAAATTAAAATGCTGCTTAAATGTCTGCTTTAAGGCTGACATTGCTGTACTGTGTAATTCCTGGTTGGAATATGCCTAGAATTTTCTACAAGTAGGTGAACAAAATGACACACTGTTTAATTTCATCAGAGGCCTTACAGTTAGCGAATGCCAGCGTGCCTGAGATGGGTGTGAATGATGGACAATGGGCATTAATCAAGGCATCAGTTGTTTTCATGGTAGTTTTCCTTTCTTAGTTCCTTAATTTCCCAAAATTTACAGACCAAATCTTCAGTGTTGTCATTTCTGAACTCAGTGATTCATGGCTGGAATAGGCAAAGAGTTCTCTACAGTCCTATACACTAAAAGAAAAGTTATTTTGATTCATCCAGAATGGGACTTGCATGTCTGTACCAGATTTCATGTCAATCCATCTAATTTTTGTAAAACTCATGTAAAATCAACTTCTTCTTAGAATTTACAGACAAAAATGATCGGAGTAAGGTGATTGTGGGGACTGCCGATCCCCGAGCAGTTAAAATATGCCCATATTGACTCTGACGGGGACATCCCTACAGATTTTAAAACACAAAGTAAAGCCTTTAAGCAAAAAACAGGATGCTCAGCAACATAAGCAACAAATAAGAAAGTCAATTAATGTTCACGTTCAAAAAGGGGCAGGAAGACATTGAGAACTTTTCTTGTCCTACCCTACTACGTCCTACTTAAGTTTTTATACATTATTCATAGTTTATAGAAATTCATTTTGCATCCATCAGTGTCATTTGCATCCATCCTTGCCAGTTCCAGTCTGCCCAGTAAAGTAGGCAGGGTAATCCAGCCCTCTGGGCCCCACTGGCACTGTGTGGAATTTATGGACTGGGACAAAGTAGGCACTGACCCAATAACGGTCTTCTGCTTGACTGCAGATTAAAGAGCAAACATCAACTCGCCCTCACAGGCAACACACAACATTGCTCATTTACCCCTCACCTCTATGGCAATGAAGCAACTATATTGTCTGCTCAGCTGTTTATTATCTTCTTTCCATCCTCTTTTATGATTCCACAAAAACAAAATGACAAGACAAGAGCAGAGGGTAATAGAAGTGCAGATACTCTCAGTCTCAACCACTACATACTCCACTTCTACATGAACTACAGCTGAAAGCACAAGAAGACCATTACTGCCCACTTTTCCAGGCATTAATAAAACTTTGCGGCTTGAATACATGTTCATTAGAAGAAGATTATGAAGAAGCAAGTCCATGAAGTTTGAGAGTACGAGTATCTAGTACAAACTGGCAGATGAAAACAGGAAGATGATGATACAAAGCAGCAGCTAAGCTTTTAGCCAAAGTCACTATCAACAGATAAATAGCATAGAGCGTGTGTAGGGGTTGTAACTAAAGATTCTGTTATTGTTAAGAAATCCGTTGACTATTCATCACAGTTCCCCAGAGACCAAGGTCCATAAATCAGAGCTTTAGAAGTAGAGATATTCTGATACCAGTATCAGTATCACCTCCGATACTGCCTGAAAACGCTGGCATCGGTATTGGGAAGTACTGGAGTTTATGCACCAATCCGATACCACGTAATAAAGCCCCAAAGAATATCTACTTTAATTAAAGTAGTTTATTTATGTTCTTTTTCCGTTATAACTGACTGTCAAACTGGATAATAACAGAAAGTTCTGTAGCGTTCATTGTTTCACAAAGAGTTTAACCAGATCCAGACCGATAACAAAGATAGAAATCATATCCCATCCATACAGGGATAGTAATGTACAGTTTTTAAAAGATAATAAAATATATGACACACTGGTATCGGATCAGTACTCGGTATCGGCCAACACGGCCAACAAGTTCAGGTATCAGAATCTGTATCGGGAAGCAAAAAAATGGTATCGGACCATCTCTATTTAGAACATAGCTTACAATGATGGAAAAGGATCAAATCCTCACACGTGACAGGCTGGTTTAAGAAACTTATTTGGCATTTTGCTTGATAAATGATGTAAAGGATTAGTTGATTTTAAAAATAGATTGTTGTCTGTTAATCAACTAATCAATTAATCAAGTCATTATTTCAGCTTTAAGTGTAATAACAGATTCATTAATTGAGGCCCAGTGGCCTTTTGTTGCCCAAGGGCCCCTAAATAATCTCTCTGTGTAGACTTATTTTCTATTTTATTGTTTTATTTACTTTGTCTGAACATGATTCATAACCGTATGATTGGCATATTCTATAATTGGGAATTAGACAAAGTCGTTAAAGCTTTTTGAATGTGGTATGAGTAGGCAAACTAGCAACATGAACTGGAAACAGAAGAGATCATATCATTCTTTAACCCTTGTATGATATTCATTTCAAATCTTTCCAAGAAGAAAAATGAAAAAAAGTGAAATTTTTTCTACTGAAAAATCAACGGCCTTACCTTATTTTCTGTGATAAACATGTATTCCTGACTCAATTCAGAAAATTATATATGGATATAACCACTTTTTTTTTTTATTCCATAGTGGATTATAACTTTATGACCAAAAAAAAACAAATCACACTTCCATTTTTAATTGTTTTCTAGTAGAGACTGATTGCATTCCCTAAACATATATGTTATCTCAATTGTTTGAAATTGAGATAAAGACAATATTTTTTAATAGATTATGAAGTAAAATGGTATTTCATAATAGGTTTTAAAACCCCAAATAAGTCCCGGGTCAATTTGACCCAAAGGATACGACAGGGCCCCGAAAGTGAAGACAACACAAAGGTTAAGACTGTGCAACAAAGCCGAGTTTGACATGTGGTTGATGCTCCTTCAAGAGAGGCCAGCTGACATGTTGTGCTGCGTTTAATGAACTTATTACCAAAACAATGTGTTCAATGAATGGTCACCTATATCCGGAATGCTCATATGCCCCTTTATTCCAAACCCTGGAGTTATTAAACATATTTGAAATCAATACACTTAAGATAGGTACTTTTGTATTTCAATTTTGTAACCATTCATTTCCTGTTTCCTTTCACAATTTCTTTGTAACTAGATATGCGATCACCTGTCATCACACTAGATGTGTTGATCTTCTATATTGTCAGTTCTATAGAACTAATCAGATACAGAGCTTCCGTTTTATGGAACTGTTTTTCTGCTTCTTTTTGCAGTCACTCCTCATTTATGATAAAAAAAAAAAAACATCTTTGCTTAATGGAGTACAGCACAATGTAAATGTAGTTATGATACAGTGTATGAACGCAGTGTGACTATGTAACTGTAATGATTTATTTTCTTCCTTATTTTTTTCTCTGTAGTGCCCCTCCTCTAGTATGGAATTAGTTTTCTCTTTCCTATAAATATAAAAAATATATTTAAGTCCATTTGTAAATTGGTGGCAAACATGTACAGCTGTCTTCAATTTTAATGTTTGGTGGGTTCCTTTTTTATTAGCCCTCAGGGTTTTTTTTCCATCCCATCTGTGCATTTTGTTATTGTACATTGCTTCTTTAATATTTTATATGCACAAATAAAAGACACAAAGACATAAAAAGTTAAATAACACACAGACACACGTGTATGTGTTGCATGTGTCTGACTGCAGACAAAGAGACACACGGTATGGAGAGTGGATAGCGCCACGGTTAACCTACCGAAGGAGACGGTCGTTGGACCCTAACAACGGGATTAACTTCACCATCGGCATCATAGTTGATAAGTACGCCGCCAAATGCGTGAATTTAAGTCAATCAATATACAGTAAGTATATTAATATGTCAAGAGAACATATCCACAAGCTGGTATCAGAGAATTTAGAATTGTTTTCCTTAAAAAAAAGAAAAAAAAAAAGCCTCAATCCGACAATTAAAATAGTTGCCTATTAATTTAATAGTGGATATTCAGTTGATATTGATTAAGCGAGTACTCTTTGCGGCTTGAGTGAAAAACAGAGAGAGAGAGAGAGAGAGAGAGAGAATGCCATGAGTGTGTCACCATGTCACACCGAGAGAAAATAGTAAAAGGTCATTAAAAAAAGAATGAGTGTGGACTAACGTACACGTAGAGCGTGGTTAGAAGGCTAAATGTGAAGAGAGCATGTGGTTGAGTGTCTTAATCACATTTTCAGGAACTTTCACCCATCGCACCGTTATTTCACAGGACACAAATGACAGCAGTGTTGCGTTACCGTCCTATTACAAGAAATGTTTCTACATCTGTTCAGTGAGTGACAAGTGGTGCAGAGGAGCACGCATTCTGCATTGTTCTTGCTATTCAACTCTACCACATATACAGCTCATCGGGGCGTACTTTTCCCATACACGTGTTGTCTCTCTTTATTTCTTTGCTGTGATAGATGAGCCTAAGATCAGTCTCAACTAGGCTTTAATAAGGAGTACAGTAGAGCTGCAACTAGCGACTATTCATATTTATCAACATAGTCTGTAGATTATGTAAAAGAAATGTAAGATGACGTCTTCAAATGTGTTTTGTCCAACACTCAAATATATTCAGTTTACCGTCATGAGTTAAGAAACTAGAACATATTTACATTAAAAAAGCTGGCATTGGAGAATTCTTCCTTTTTTAAATTAACAATAAATCAAACACCATCAATAATCAAAATAGCTGGTGATTTATTTAATAGTTGACATCTAATAGGGTGGGGAAAAAAATTGATACAGCATAGTATCGCGATGTTTTCAGTGGCAATACTGATACACAGGCACCAAGTATTGATCTTTTATTATATACTGTATGTGTTGGTCAGTTTTTCTGCTTGACAGTCCCATTTTGCAGCAATAAAACTGAAGTGATATGAACAAGCAGAGAAAGTGTGGTATGTTAACCCATAATACGGTAGGTGCCACAGAGATTTCATGGCTTAAAAGCTGCTTAAACTTAATTGCCACTTAATTAACGCTTATGCACGCTGCATGTGGCACATTTGCAAGTCCTGTATCCTTCTCTGCTTTGTTTGTTTTCGGTGAACTGGGTCAGAAAATCTCGTCATTTAAACTTGCATTAGTTCTCCACAATGCTTATCACCACGGCGACAGAACTCCCGGAGAAAGCACCATGCTGTCATTATGGAAAGCTCATGTTACATATTATGTACAGCCTGTAGATTTCCACATGGTTCATCACACGAGTCAGTGTAATATTACAACACATCTTTGTTGATGGATTAAATCGCGGACGGAGGCGTCAGGGAACAGCTTGTTGCAGCTGTGGTGAGGTCTGACAAATGTGCAAAAACGAAATGAAGAGGAAGTTCCACCTTTGACCGGACTAATATGTCTCATATGGTTTGACAGGAAATCCTGAGTCATAGCTGTCAGCCCACACACAAAGACACCGTTTTAGTAGTGACTTTAGTGTAGTGCACAGGTGCATCACATTTGTGAAACAAGCCTCTGTATTTGTAATCTTGTTGATGTGACTTGGGGAAGGGAAGTTTGGGGTTCCCTGCTGGAGCTGCTCCCCCCCCGATCCCGGATAAGCGGATGAAGATGGATGGATGGATGGATGGATGGATGGATGGCCTCTATATTTACACATAACAAAAGTCATGGTTTTACTGCAAACTGAAAAGGAAGCAATGAACAGCTTACAGTATCTGGTCATAAGTAAAGGGTGTCAAACTTGAAATTGACCAAAATTAAGTCCCAATCTTAAATTTTAGAATAATTTTTTTTTTTTTTTAAATGGAATCGTCGATGTTGCCATGCCCCCATGTCATGTCCGGTTGGCTTGTCAAGTGGAACAAAAAAACACATTCTACCATCATTCCAGTGGAGGCGCTAATGAGCTAGATTACTACGTAATGAATGATTACTTACTACCCTTTTGAAAAAGAGTAACTAATCATTCGTTACCCTTCTGAAAAAGGGTAACTAATCATTCGTTACCCTTCTGAAAAAGGGTAACTTATCATTTGTTACCCTTTTGAAAAAGGGAAACTGCCCTTCTGTAGTTACAAGACCAGATACAAACACACACACACAAAATGGAGCATCCACCGATCACACTCCACTTAAGCGAAGCGCTGCCGGCACGAATGAGGTAAAACAAACAGGAGTGAGTCGGTTCATTCACCTGGTTCATTGACACGACTCGGGTTAATTAACCGTCTCTTTGGTCGGTTCGTCCACACCAGTGTTGAAGTGCTGCGTAGTCAGCCTCCTCTAATTTAGCTACAGCCAGTCAAAAGATAGCATGGCAACTGCAGATGCTGGAGACCCCTCGACAGAACTTGAAACCCCTTCCTCTTGGAAGTATGTGTGGAAGTGTTTTGGATTGCCAGTGAGTTTGCGTTGTTGACAATCAAGCCACAGTTTGCAAGCTCTGCTATGTGCACGTACCATATTCTCCCACGAATAACATGGCGGGTAGCTGTGTGGTTTATGTGCAACTGTTCGGAAATAGTTTGTTGGGACACTTTTGTTAAACTATGGACATGGCTGTTTCAGTTGTTTTGTTGTGAACTTGAAAGTCATCTTCTGTGAATAAGACTGCAGTGATAAAAGAGAAACTAGATGGCAGGTTATTTTACTTCATTCATTCATTCATTCATTCACTGAGTCATTTAACCAGGATAAAAAACTCCTGGCAGCGCTGTTTCAAATAGACACAGAGACACTTCCAGGTAAATACATAGACACATTTTCACTCATAGTCAAACAGCAATGTCATCATAAAAAACTAGGGTCCTAAATCAATTTAAAAACAGGGACATACAGACTGCCTTTCTGCAAGGTCCTTTAAAAAGCCTATAAAAGAATAAAGTGAGACCGCCGCTTAAATTGACTGGAGATATGTTATTGTTATATTATGTTGTTCATGAATATTTTAAATTTGACAATGTAGTGTGGTACATTGCGAACAAAGGTCAGATATTATGTTGCATTAAAGTCTAGTCTGAAAATGGCATAACAACCTGTGCTTTAAATGAAATAAATGTAAAAATCGAGAATTGGATCGTGAACCGTGACCTTAAAAAAATCAAAAATGTAATCGAATCAAAGATGAGGAGAATCGGGATACCCTTAGTCATAAGTAGGCTAGGGTACCAAAACCCGGAGCTGTTCCTCAACGACCGGTCTCTAATGGACGGAATGACAATGCACATTTTGGTGTCTCGTTTCTCATGTTACAGGCAAACAGAAGCATCAAAGCTAGTTAACATGACACTGGGCAGCAGGTAACGTTAGCTTACAGTTAGCTAGTCTAGCGTGTTGGCTAGTATTTCACTCCAAAGGATTCCAACATCGGGACGTACAACAGTCTGCAGCTAAAGACACAGAAGACTAACTGCACCTTGTTTCAGAATTCAGATTCAGAATAAAAAGGTGTGTTTGCGAGACACCATGGCCACTGCCGATTTTGGAGTTGTCGGAGAAACAACGCTAAACAGGATATAATGGTGTGTTCTATTTTTAGCACCAGTATCAGAACACACCCAAGTAATACAACATAGAACAGGTTTCAAGCTAAAACTGATATGTTTTGTCATTGTTGGTCTCATTTAGTCACACTTTACACAGTTGGTCAAAACACACACACACACACACACACACACACACACACACACACGCACACACACACACACACTTCGATCTGCCCTAAAGACACCTGAGATACATTTCTCCAGTATCTCCATGCTGTAGTTTGAAGACACTTAAAGGAATAGTTGGCTATTTTTGAAATATGCTAATTCACTTATGCTTATTCAACGGTCTATTGAATGTTGAGCTAAAGCCACGAGACAGCTATCTTAGCTCAGCATAAAGACTGGAAGCACTCGGAAGCAGCTATTATTAGGCTTTTATTATTATCTGAAAGAATCATCACAAATTAAAGATTTTTACGTCTCAAACACATCTACATGGGATCTCAATTTACCTTAACTAATATGGGAAATACAATATATATTCTCTCTCTCTCTCTCTGCATTGCACATCGCACAACTGAGTATAGATCATTTTATTAGATCTAACTCAGGGGCGGACTGGGACGACCCTCCAGCCAGACCAGCCCACATTACCAGGCCCGTGCATTTGCCAAAAATCGCCAGCTGACCAATCCGCCCCTGATCTAACTCCTTCGAAACATATGAGTCAGAGGGTTCGCAGTTTGGGAATTCCCCGATGTTCTGTGATGCATCCCTCCTGTCTTCTGCATCCCATCAAGCATGCTCAGTCAGTCTCCCCGAGGCGCAGGTGTGAGACGTCTTAGAGGAAACAAAGCGCGATAGACGACACAGCACACCACACACGTCGCTCCTGTCTGCTTTGCAGCGGTTTCCGGTTTGCACTTGCTTTCGTGAAGCTGATGTAAAAAAAAGACACACTAGTCGAGTGCCGTTGCTTTGTGTGTGGCGTTGGTAGTGAATTTAACTAAATGAAATCATTTAAAAATAAATATGCAAAAATAAATATGCATGATCCCATGATTAGGGATCGGTTTGACTTCTGATGTCGACACACGCACACATACATGGATGTATACAGTATATGTATATTCCATTTGAGCCGTTAACATATCAAAAGGCACGTGGCAGGGCCACTATGACTGGGAATGATAGCTGTGATTTCCGTTACAGTTTCGCCACAGGTAGCCTAGCCTTTTTCCATTCTGCATTTACTTACAATACAAAAGCATGACTGCAATGAACGAAGGACTCATCACTTTCTTCCAATAATCGTGACATAGCCTACTGAAGCGTTGTTGTGAATTATAGATATGCTACTGCGGTCTCCGTGAGGGTTTGGTACATTACAGAATTTGGATGCGCGCAGTATTGTGTGACAGAGCATAGCCATGGATTAGAGAAAGCTCCATGTGAGGGGATTAATGCAACCAGATGCTGTTGATGAACAAGCATTTTTTTTTAGGGGGTCTTTTAGCCTCATCAAGTGTTATAGATACACCTAGAAATGATATTCTGTCACCAAAATGTTCACCAACGATCGGTAGGCCTATAGCTAGAGATGTTGCAGATTACAGAGTGAATGTATATATATATATATATTTTTTTTTTAGGCAACCACTTGGACATGTGAATACATGGATGGATACCCACGCTGCTGATGCTGAGCAGCAGCCGCACCACGGAGCGCATCCTTCAGTTAAAAAAAAAAAAATGAAATGTATGAAATGACGAGGCTTACCTTAAAATAGTTACACGTATTAGTCCGTTCTTCTAACGGAATGTTCATTCATTCGTGCCGTGTCTTTCTGGGAAAAAGGCTCCAAAAGTGGTAGAAATAACTGCATCGCTGTAGCCTAGAGTCGTTAGCGCCCTCCTTTTAGGGAGCGAGCGAGTTGGAACCGCGGCGAAAGCCCTTTGTATGGAGGGCGATTGGTGCCACCAACGACGATTAGCTTTTAGCTTCAGACCAGAAAAATACATATGAGAAAACAAATAAATACATGTTATTGTTTGCATGGAGAGGCTAAGGAAGACATCAAGGGAAAAGGAAATTGAAACAGAGCATTTCTTTATTTAATAAAATTGCACATTAAAAAGAGGACTTCATAAATCCATTAATTAATCCATTATTAAAGTTTTACGTTATTTTGGTAGCATTTCATTGCTAACATCAGCCATCAGGTTCCCAAACATATGCAAGCTAATGTTAGTAAAGTATCAGTGCTATCATCATTCTGTATATTGTATGAGATTAATATGGTGAGGCCGTGTTTACAGCATAGGAGAGAAGCAATGGAGGTTTGTGTTTTTAATATATTTCTCTAAGCAGTATGAGCAATGTCATTATCTATCATTGTCTATTAATATATACATTATACACACGTTTTTAACGTTTAGGCCATATTATTTATATATATATATATATATATATATATATATATATATATATATATATATATATATATATATATATATATACACACACACACACACACACACACTCATCTGAAGGATTATTAGGAACACCTGTTCAATTTCTCATTAATGCAATTATCTAATCAACCAATCACATGGCAGTTGCCTGGGATTTTCACGCACAACCATTTCTAGGGTTTACAAAGAATGGTGTGAAAAGGGAAAAACATCCAGTATGCAGCAGTCCTGGGGGGGGGGGAAATGTCTTGTTGATGCTAGAGGTCAGAGGAGAATGGGCCGACTGATTCAAGCTGATAGAAGAGCAACTTTGACTGAAATAACCACTCGTTACAACCCAGGTATGCAGCAAAGCATTTGTGAAGCCACAACACGCACAACCTTGAGGCGGATGGGCTACAACAGCAGAAGACCCCACCGGGTACCACTCATCTCCACTACAAATAGAAAAAAGAGGCTACAATTTGCAAGAGGTCACCAAAATTGGACAGATCTTCATAATGAACAACTAAACACGTTACACAATGCAGCTTTAAATTAAAAAAGAGAACGTTAAAAAATCAATTTGAAAATGCAGTATTTAAAAATAAACTATAAACCGAATAAAGAGCACAGCTTTTAATATGGCATTTAAATGGACAACTGATTTTTATATCCATTTCCTTGCTGCCATCCTTTTTCAATTTGGAATTCAATTTGCAAAATCATTGCATTTCACCTCTGCATTGAACCTTTTTTCCTGACACTTGGGGGCCTTGTGCTCGTTGGGTTAAACAATAAAAATTAACATAGGAACGAGCTCTCTGATGAAATTATATTGTTTACATCATACGTTGTCTTCCTATTTAGCTTCTTCTCCTGCTTCTTGTTTTTGGCATTAATCACCCTCTATACATGGATCCACTGAAGTGAGAGGAGATCCACTTGTCCAATGATATTCAACCCTTGTGGTGCTATCAGCTTTGGGCCAATCGCTAAGCTGAAGAGTCAAGCTGAATCAGCATTTGTCAGGAAAATAACTACTATGACTGATGAGTAGCTCTGTGGTTTGACCACGACCATAATAAAGTTCTAAATACGGGATTCAAATATGTGTTACCGACCAGGTCTGTCTTCATTAGCCCATTTCTGTATGTGAAATACAAAATGCAGTTTGATGACGTCTCAGTGTGTAGCTCTATGCATATTTAGCCAAAGTATATTTACTTTGGTTACTTGAAAACACACTTAGGTGCCTATCCAATGTCATAAGTAGCATAAAACACACCTAGCTTTTGTAAGGGCTTAGAAATAAATAAATGTCACAACATTTGCAACATATCAGTAACTGGCTCACTAGGACAAAAACAGGACACACAGGAATACTAAATAATGAGATTTAGTTTCATCAAAAGAAATAGGTCGGAGAAATATCTATATACTGTATATTTGTTTTGCGTTTCTCACTTTAACATCTTATTTTCATAAAACAATCATTTCATAGTTGACATTCTCTAACAATTCTTAAATAAGTTACATAAATTACTGAAAAGCTTTGTAATGATACGTTACACCTTTTGACAGGCAACATGCATCTAACTTATTCTTAAAGGTTAATAATAAAACAGCAAATGCACAACTTCTTCTGGAAGCTCATTGCATGATTTAACCACACAGAGTGTAAAAACAATGCTCTCTTTTCAGACAGGCATGTTTTAGGGTAACGTTTTAAACAATTCCCTTGGGTCTCATATTTATTGCTCCAAAACTGAAAGATAGGCTCAACTGTTTCATTGTGTATTCCTTGTACAAGCTTATACACATAAATCGTATCACCTCTGTATATCCTAAATGAGAGAATTGATAAACTTAATTTTCTTAATCTATCTTCATAAGACATATTTGTCATCCCTGCATTGAAAGGATCTTTGGGAAAGGGAAAAAAGAAAAAAAAGAAAAGAAAAATCACTTAAAACTCAGATGGAGGCATCTGTTGTGGTTCACTTTGCTTTCAGTCTCCAGGGCGGCACACCTGGAAGGTAATCAGCGGCATTAGACACACCTGGACCTGGCGTGCATCTACATTTAACCTTAATTGGGACCTCAAAGGCAACAATTAACTGCAAAAAGCCCTACAGACACTTTGCTTCCCAAGACAAAAAAAAAAAAATTAAATAAAAAAAAGGAGCCAGGGGCCTGTTGCACAAAAGTAGAATGAAGCTATCCAGGATAACTGAAAAAGCTGAGCTTGGCTTAGTGTGATCTGCTCATCGCGGCTTAATCGGTTGCAGGTTTGCATAGCCAGGATTATAAAAGGTGAAGCTATGTCAAGCCAGGTGATAGCTGGATAAGTGCACGTTCACGGCTTTCTTAAATGGACCACGGTATCCATCACAGATTTACTGATGAAGAAATGGAGAAGACGCATGCGGCATATGTTTCACCCAATGAACAACAGCTTCTAGTGGAAAGCAACGAGGAGGTGAAGCATATAATATATAGAAAGGGAAATACTGCTCTTATCAAATGGGGAGAAAAAGCCCAACAGACTATAGCGGACCGACTGAATGTATAAGGATTTAAAAATATCTACTTAGCCTACTAGTCACTCCACATTTTTACAAAGTTGTAGACTACGTTGTGTTTAAATTGTTTTTAATATGCTTGTTTTATGTGTTAGTTTTACTGCTGTATCTATTTTTATGTGCTAAATGTGCTGGTTTTACAGTAAAGTGTCTGAGTAGCCTACCATGAAAAGCACCATATAAATAAAATGCATTATATTTATTATAATACATTAGCCTACTTTGCCTTAAAAGTGAGCAGAGGGAATTAATGTCCCTCGAGAAATGTACCCTAAGGACTTATTCACAACGCAAGAACATGTTTTACAACCATATGCACAAATTTCTATAATCTATGTCTAATTCTAAAGATCTTTGTACAATTAATATTCAGACAGAACAATTAGAATGGGACAAAAACTAGAAAAAGAAGTAAATGACATCAATACACACATACATGTACTGTAAAACAATGCATTATTCAGGTTTTTTCTTCTCCCGAGATCCAAGCTGACAAGTGACAGCACCAAAATAAAGAGATTAAGAAGCATTGTGGTGTTTCCTGTGTGATGAATGAACACTACACAATGTACGTACATAGGCCAAGTTATTGGTCCAGTGATGTGAGACTAATTGAGAAGGTTATGAAACCAAAGAAGCTATAATACCTAATAAAAACACATTAGTCCAACAAATTAAGGAGTAACAAAAACTATTTATTAGAGGACAAGCAACAAACTAATTAATGTATTGGTCTCTGACCAGTCTCCCATTAATATCATCTGGGAAAATAGCTGCATTGTCCCACTTAATATCCAGAGCGCGTCCTTTATAATCCCAAAGCTGCATAGAACCCGGAGGCCGCGCTGCTCATCTCTATTTTTACAGAGAGAGTGGACACTGAAGAGATGCACGGGTCTGCCGGCAGGCCGCGGGGCAGCGGCCGCACACCAGGCAGCCGGGTGGCGTTGCTAAGACTTTGCAATGTATATTGCTATGTACTATTATCAGACTGGCGGTCGCAGCCTCGAAACACTACCAGCACTAACTGCAATAGTAGGGTTTAAATCAAACTCGTGACAACATTAGCGACAAGTTATGCATGTTAATAAAAATAAAGCAGAACACATTCAGAAGACAACGGAATAACTGTTGAACACGTTTATTTCAGACCAGTGAAGGCAGCTGATTTAACACATGAGACTCCAGGATTAATCTTAGCCTGAGTGCATCTCCATGGTTACCTTCCGCTTTCTATTTGTTGGAATTTTAAACTCAAGTCAAATTATGAGGACTATGGTTAACTGGTCCTCAGATCTCTGCAGGGTAAATCCAGATAGCTAGCTGGACTATTCGTCAAATCGGAGTTTTCTGTTGCACGACTAAAACAACTTTTGAATATATTCCACAAAAACAAGTTCCTTCCCGAGGCTATTTTGCAGCGGCACCGCGACTCTGTCCGGCGCCCGGCGCCGCCCAAAACGATTGTGATAGTTTAAAGAAATGCCAATAAACTAGAGCACGTTTTTCCATCAACGGAATCGTCAGCAAAAAGAACAGCCACGCTTAGAGAAAGAAACGTTTTACAGCCTGCCTAACACAGTTAATACACCATCTCTGTTTTTTTTATTCATGCAGATAAACTGAGGTAAAATGTGTCTGATACAGACTGAATGAACAAAAGGAAGGAAATGAAAGAGCGCTGTGTCAGAAGGACGAGACAGAGAAGAAAACCTGCTCCTGACCAGGTTATGGTCACGGACTCAGTTACCATAGTAACTGACTGAGGTTTAGTTACCTCTCTTTCTGAAACGGGATGGAGTTACCCCTCTATCTAAGATTTGATTAGCCTCCCTTTCTGAAACAAAGTTGGCCTACTTATAATACTTTGTGGAGTTTGGCACTGTTTTTTTCCTTTTTGTGCTTATGTCACTTATGTGGTACTTATATGCAGCACATTACACCACATTTCCTCTCCGGAATCATCCCACTTATACGTTTGTCATTTTACGTTTAAGGAAAATAAAGCTTGCCTTTAGATAAGACAAACTGTTGCACAAATAGCACTAAGACCTGCCCTGATGCTGTTAACCTAGTGGAAAGGTTTTCTTAAATATTCACTTAAGCTCAATATTTGAGAATATAAAAGTCAGCACTCAATCAGAAAGAAGAAGGCAAAGAAGTTTCAAAAGGGCCTAGTGATCAAAGTTTCTAGCCTCCACGATTCCATAAAAATGAGCTCTGCATTAAGTCGGGAAAGAATCAGAAGGCCCCAGTTGTACAATTTCTTACCTTTCTTAAGCCCTTAAGAAAGGCATCGTCACACCCTGATTGGCCAAGAGCAAAATGCACCAAGCTGTTCTCAATTTTTAATAAGGAGTCAGTAGCTACACCCTATGCAACAGGTGATCTAAGTCACTACAATCAACTCAGGGGAATTGTGATATTCAACTGAAACAAATTGCCAGATAAACATTACACAAGAATCAAGCCGGTGTTGTGCCTGATTCCCCCCTCCCGACAGTTGTCAGCAAAACCCTGAACGTGGAAGGTATATTCAGGGGCCAATCACACCGAGAAGCATCACTAGAAAAGCATCGCCAGTAAAACCGTTGTTTTTCTACCGTGTGGTATAGGAATTGTGTGTATATCAATTATACTGATGGTAGTCGTGCATGCCAGACCTTCCTCCACGGTGCTGCGGAGGAGGGTCTGGCTAGTCCACACAGCATTCCTGGATAGGAGGAATACATGCACAGGTTTATTGGCATTTATTTAACCCTCGTGTTGTCTTCTCGCCAGCTTGGCAATTTAAAAAGAAAAACCTTTTATCAAGGTTTTGATCGTCTTTTTCGACCCCTTTCGTCCGGTGATTTTGTCACTTTTTCAATGTTTGCCGACTTTTTCAGAAATTTTGGTGGGATTTTCCCAAAATTTTTAAAGCTTTTTTTTTTTTTTTTTTTAACGTTTGTCACTTTTATTGACATTTTTAAAGCTTTTTTTTAAAAGTTCTTTTACCAATTGTTTTTTTCTCCAAATGCTATAAAATTGACAAAAAAAAAAGGGAACCATCCACTTTACTTTTTTTGGAAAAATTTGTTTGAAAGAAACCCAAATTTCTGATATAGAAACTTTTTGGAAAGCGGTCAAATTTGACCCAAAGACAACAGGAGGGTTACAACCAATCACAATTGTCTTGGTGCGGTGCCGCTGCAAAATAGCCTCGGGAAGGAACTTGATTGGGTGGAAAGTTGTTTTAGTTGGAATCTCAGATTGGACAGATAGTCTAGCTAGCTGTCTGGATTTACCCTGCAGAGATCTGAAGAGCAGGTAACCATAGTCCTCAGAAATCCCCCGGAGTTAAAAATGCCAACACAAATAAAGCGGAAGGTAACGGACATGTGGAGGAATTTCCGACAACACCTGAACAATCCCGGAAGTGGAACGTTGCGGATATAGACTATATACAAATGGCAATAACAATGTAAACAACATATACAAGGCCAATAGTGAAACATATTGTAATACAACCTGTTGTTAGTGTCTTTTAGGTTGTTGTGTCGTGTTGTGTTGCTGAGAGTTGATCCTGAGATCTGTAACACATATTTTGGATGTGAGATCCACTTTTTGTGCTGAGCTGCATGAACTGTGTGAACAGTTCTGAGCTCAGTGTAGAGAAATGTGTCACCAACACCAACCAGCAGTTTTAACATCTGGCCACTAGAGTGTGGTGTTACATTGATCTATGTACCCCAGACCACACACCTCTGAACAACATGTCTTAATGCTTAACTAAATAATAAGAGAACAATATATGTCCTAGTTTATTTGATGTAAGTGATCTGTAATTCTGTTGGGTGACATGGTGTTGTGGGGTGATCATCCAGGAACAAAAACTTGTAATGACTACTGAAGTGAGTGATAGGTTACATGGGGTGTGGCTTTCTTCTTTTACAGGAAAGTGAAACTGACGGTTAAATATAAAGCCAAGTCAGTCAGTCTGGCAGAGGAAAGAGAGAGGGAGGTAGACGTGAGCCATGGCGTCTGCTTTTTACTCTGAAGATTTGACTTGTGCTGTTTGTCTGACCATCTTCACAGATCCAGTGACACTTCTCTGCGGACACTCTTTCTGCAGAGGATGTATCACAGAGGTTCTGAGCTCACAGCCCCAGTGTCCACAGTGTCGCACAGCTGTTCCAGATGTGGCATGTCTTCCAACCAGCCACATATTGAAAAGCCTCGCTGAAAAGGCCAAAGAAGGAGTGAAGAGAAAGAAAGAGGACGGGGAAGAGAAAGCAGAGGTATGTTGGTGCTTTCCATATGGGCAATGTAGGCAATATCTAATAAGCCAGTGAAACATTACATATTTGTTGATAATTTCAGGACCTGGCACACATTTTAGGCTTTGTATCATTATAAGTCCTGCCATCGATCCCTGAACTGTAAACAGTGCCGTGTCAGACCCAGTATCCGCCGTCCAAAGTGCAACATCATCTGTCCACAATTCTTAATCAGGTCAGGCTTTATCAGTCCTATAAAACAAATGTGAATGTGGTTAGAAAAAACAAAAGATGCATTCATAGTATTCATTAATAAGCAAGCCTACATCTTGGTCTAAATGGGCTGATTTAATATTTTGTGCATTAGGTGTGACAGGTGTGACAACGCCCTTTACTGAAGGGCTTAAGAAAGGTATAGGTATATTGTATATATGTATAGGCTGGGTGCAGTTGTTTTTGAGAATGGCTTCCATAGAGAAACCGTCCCACTCCAAAGTCCCGAGGCTCAGTATGGGATGATGCAACAAGTTAAATAAAACACCACGTGGCACGTTGTTACTGTTAACCCTGTATGTAGTCAGCAGCTAAGCTTGTTGCAGGTTTAAATGTCGAAACAGATTGTATCATCATTATTATCATTATGATTAAATAATCATATTTTTATAACATATAGGCTAGGCGTAAAGCAATGGTGGCAGTAGCTCTGTCAGTAGGGAGTTGGGTTGGGAACCGGAGGGTTGCGGACCAAGTCCCCCATACGGACCAAAGTATGGTGGTGGACTGGTAGCTGGAGAGGTGTCAGTTCACCTCCTGGGCACTGCCAAGGTGCTCTTGAGCAAGGCACCAAACTGCTCGGGGCGCCTTTCCATGGGCAGCCCCCTCATTCTGACATCTCTCCATTTAATGCATATGTGAGTAATAAGGATGAATAAATGATACATTATTATTATGTTACTAAGTACATTTACTCATGTACTGTACTGAAGTACAAATTTGAGGTACTTGCACTTGAGTCTTTTCTTTTCATGCCACTTTCTACTTCTACTCCGCTACATTTCAGAGGGAAATATTGTACTTTTTACTCCTACACATTCATCTGACAAAATAAAACTTGTGTACACAAAACACATGTAGTTTATAAAGTAAAATTTTTGTTTTATATTATAGCAATATTCCAGTTAAATGTGAGGATTGTTCTGCAGTACTTTAATAATTTAAGGACATTTTCTCAATGATTCTTACATACTTTTACTTAGATAACATTTTCAATTCAGGGGTTTGTGCACTGGTCTAACGTAATATCCACGCACGTTTCAGATAGGCCTATAGCAAATGTAACATCTACATCTAACATTTAAACCATCTAAAACACATGCGTGTAAACGGTATAACCCACAATAACCTCAATACACCTGTAGCTCTGTGATGGATGCAAATATTTATTGAAGTCAGAAAAAATGACTGTGTTCATCTGTAACATGTTTCTTTACAGACACTATCACTGCTTTGTATCTGTCCACCTTTTTTCATGTGTCATGTATTTACTAATAGATACATGATCCAATTTTCTTTGTTACAGTCAGCTGAGCTGTGCCCTGAGCATGAAGAAAAGCTGAAACTGTTCTGCGTCACAGATCAGCAGTTAGCGTGTATCATATGCCGCGATGGGGAGAGGCACGAAGGACACAAGTTTAAACCTATCAAAGAAGCAGCCGCAGCTCTCAGACTGGAGTTGGAGAAGGGTATGGAGAACCTTTGTGGCGATATCGTCACTACGGAGAGCCTAGCAAACACGCAGAGGGAAGAAATAACCAAAATCAAAGAGAAGTCTCAGCAGCTGACCACCCAAATCCACAGAGAATTTGAGGTCATGCACCAGTTTCTGCGAAAGAGGGAAGATGAGATAAAGAATGAGCTGAAACACAAAGAGGAAGATGCTGTTGAGAAAATGAGCAATAATTTGAATGAGATAGAAACGGCTGTGTGTGAGAGCAGAGAGCTGGAGAGAAAAGTGAAATCAGTAGTGAACATTGAAGACTCAGAAAAGTTCTTAAAGAGCTGGGCTGAGGGTAACACCACAGCGACGCCAGAGCATTTATTCCAGCCCAGAGCAAATGATCTCAAAGTGGTGAATACCTCGCTTACTTTGGGGCCTTATGAAAGCCATCTGCAGTTCTTTATTTGGAAGGAGATGCTTCAGGTGATCCAGCCCCGAGCAGAGCTGCTCTCACTCAAAAGCAACAGTGAAGACATAACTGTGTCTGAGGATGGCCGCAGTTTGTTTTGTACTCTCAAAAGCATGCAGGCTCCACAAAGTTTCTCCTCTGGTTTTGGTTCTACCCCAGAATTTGGTTATACTGGCTTTAACTTTGGCAACAACCATAGATTGGGACGCAAAACATGTCGTCTTGGCTATAACCCAGTTTCAGACCAAACCACCAACATGATAACAAACCCTGCATTTAGTTTCAATCAGTTCACTTCAGGGCAGCATTACTGGGAAATAGAGGTTGGCCACAGGAACTATTGGGAACTTGGGATACAAGATCATTTCCTGAAATATGATAACCAAAAATATGCCATCTGTAGTTCAAATATAACCAGAAAGGTCGTATTTGGAGCCAGACCAAGAAAGATTGGGATCTACCTAGACTGCACATCTAAGACGATCTCCTTCTATGATGCAGACAACATGACACATGCCCACACCGTGAGTCCTAGCGTCATGTCCGTGCCACTGTCGGCATATTTTAACATTAGAGCCACAGAACCAGAGCGTAACCCTCTGAAAGTGTGCTGGTACTGAAGTCAAGATCAATAGCACCCCTTTTTTTCAGCCATTTTAATGAGTAGTAAAAAATTAGGCAAAACCCAAGTTCCATATCACAGGAGATTAATAGAATGAATACATTAAGAAATGAGAAAATTACTTTTAAAAACGTGATATTTTGCAGCGTGTTACATATTTGTATCGCTCTATTCAACGTGTCTACGAACTATCAATGCTTTTGTTTGCTTCATTTTAATGCTTGTGGTTATGGTGTATGGTATATGGATTACCAGATAAATTCATTTGAATTTTGTTTTCTGTTTTTTTACACTATGTTCAAAGTGGCTTTATCTGCTGTGTGCATGAGATACTCCATGCCTCTCTGACACCACTGGAGGGTGGTGTTATCATGTGTCGCCAGACCTCTGCTGTATGAGGCCTGTGAACAACAGGTCTGTCTTTGGCTTGGTTGTATACATTTTCAAAAACATATACAGTATGGCTGCCTAATATGCTCAATATAACTTTTTTGGCTCAAGATGTGAAATAATTAAAAAATTAAAATACATGACGTCTGTTGAACATGTCCTATCACACAGACTGAAAGGTGACACTGAGAATCAACAAAAACTCTCTCTATATATATAGATATATATATATATACATATATCTATATATCCTCTACACACAGCTTAATGAAAAATTCTCTTTCCAACCCTTTTCATTCTGCCATTAATGGGGTATGGGTGGTGGCATTCTTTTAAAATTTCTGTCAAAGATGTGTCTAAGATCCTATTCATCTCATTGTTTTTTTCCTGTATCAAGGCATACACTGTAATATAGTTTTTGCTACCTCTTCATATCAATGTGTTTGTGTTTATGCTACTTTTATGTTGATTTTCTATGGATGCTAATAGGGGTTTTCAGGGACTAATATACAAATTTCTTGGGGGTTATTAATAGAGCAAGAGCTTTCAAGATCTACAAGATGTGTTTTGAGCTTCTTTTTTTTACATTAAACTCCAATTTTCCAGTGAATTGTCTTAATACATCATGTATACTAACAGTATGTTTATTTTTTGTGACTTCATTCCTTCACATATTTGTAGTCCGATGCATTTGTTGCTTTTGAAAGAGTTGTTCAAAAATTAGATAAAACCCAAGTTCCATATCACAGGAGATTAATAGAATGAATACATTAAGAAATGAGAAAATTACTTTTAAAAACTTATTTTGCAGCGTGTTACATATTTGTATCGCTCTGTTCAACGTGTCTATGAACTATTCAATGCTTTTGTTTGCTTCATTTTAATGCTTGTGGTTATGGTGTATGGTATATGGATTACCAGATAAATTCATTTGAATTTTGTTTTCTGTTTTTTTACACTGTGTTACGGAAGTGGCTTTATCTGCTGTGTGCATGAGATACTCCATGCCTCTCTGACACCACTGGAGGGTGGTGTTATCATGTGTCGCCAGACCTCTGCTGTATGAGGCCTGTGAACAACAGGTCTGTCTTTGGCTTAATGAAAAATTCTCTGTCCAACCCTTTTCATAAATTAATGGTGGTGGCATCCTTTTAAAATTTCTGTCAAAGAAGTGTCAAAGATCCTATTAATCTCATTGTTTTTCCTGTATCAAGGCATACACTGTAATATAGTTTTTGTTACCTCTTCATATCAATGTGTTTGTGTTTATGCTACTTTTATGTTGATTTTCTATGGATGCTAATAGTGTTTTCAGAGACTAATATACAAATTTCTCGGGGGTTATTAATAGAGCATGAGCTTTCAAGATCTATAAGATGTGTTTTGAGCTTGTGTTTTTACATTCAAATCCCATTTCCCAGTGGATTGTCTTAATATGACTTAGATCATTTTATATACATCATGTACATACAGTATGTTTATTTTTTGTGACTTCATTCCTTCACATATTTGTAGTCCGATGCATTTGTTGCTTTTGAAAGAGTTGTTCATAATTCCATATATAAATATATATTGGCATGAGTGATGCTATGATCCTGTGGTTATAGCCTCACCCAAGGGTGGTGGTCTTTTTTTCTTTGTACATGCCAGAGATACAAATTGGCCTCAACAGGTTGTACTCGTTCAAATGTTATAAAATATAATGTTGAAATGTGATCATGATGTAATTATTTATTGGCAAATAAATACGTTGAATATCACATGGATTATTATATAGACAATATATAGGCCTATATAAATAAAATGAAATTAATGTGATTCAAGACTTTTTTTGTTTTTTTATAGTATTGTATTTGTCATGGCTGAGTGAGGGAATGCATAGCCGTGTACCGTAATTCCTCAAATAAAAGCCAGGGCCTTTATTTACCTGAACTACAGAAGGTACCCTAATATCATCTGTATGATGAGTATAATTGTTTTAAATAAACTGATTCTGATTCTGATTAACTGTTTTAAATGAAAAGCCATAGCGCATGACGGTGGTTAAAGGTCCCATGACATGGTGCTCTTTGGATGCTTTTATATAGACCTTAGTGGTCCCCTAATACTGTATCTGAAGTCTCTTTTATATAGACCTTAGTGGTCCCCTAATACTGTATCTGAAGTCTCTTTTATATAGACCTTAGTGGTCCCCTAATACTGTATCTGAAGTCTCTTTTATATAGACCTTAGTGGTCCCCTAATACTGTATCCAAAGTCTCTTTTATATAGACCTTAGTGGTCCCCTAATACTGTATCCAAAGTCTCTTTTAAGTAGACCTTGGTCCGCTAATACTGTATCCGAAGTCTCTTTTAAGTAGACCTTAGTGGTCCCCTAATACTGTATCTGAAGTCTCTTTTATATAGGCCTTAGTGGTCCCCTAATACTGGATCTGAAGTCTCTTTTATATAGGCCTTAGTGGTCCCCTAATACTGTATCTGAAGTCTCTTTTATATAGACCTTAGTGGTCCCCTAATACTGTATCTGAAGTCTCTTTTATATAGACCTTAGTGGTCCCCTAATACTATATCTGAAGTCTCTTTTATATAGACCTTAGTGGTCCCCTAATACTGTATCTGAAGTCTCTTTTATATAGACCTAAGTGGTCCCCTAATACTGTATTTGAAGTCTGTTTTATATAGACCTTAGTGGTCCCCTAATACTGTATCTGAAGTCTCTTTTATATAGACCTTAGTGGTCCCTTAATACTGTATCTGAAGGAGATAGGAGGAGAGAGGGGGGGCAAGGTGGAAGCTGGGGGTGTGGCCTTGACCAACTGCCACTTTGCTTGTTTGAAAGCCATGATGTGTCTCTCTCATAGGTGGGCCAAATTCTCTGGGCGGGCAAAGCAGAGACAGGGGAGGTAACCTTGCCCCTCATGACCTTAAGAAAAGAAACAGATAAATACATACAGGAAGCAAAATTACATGGTGCACTTGTTGTCCATCCATTACTTAAGTTATTGCTTTTTATTGTAACACGGGCATGTGCACACATACAGTAGTGGCTAAAGTGGCTGGAGCAGCTGCACCATCGGATGATGCCACCTGCTTCTGTCACACAGTATTTTTCTTCAGGCCGACATGCAGTTGCAAAAACGTTGCATGGCGAAGCATCCAGTTCTTTTGTTGAACTTGGAAGTAGTTCTGAATTCATAAATTTTCAACATAACAATTAGAGTCCTGCAGTCAAAATGTTTCTTCAGCAATATAGTGTACAGAAAGTATTATCAGAAAAATGGACTTAAAGGCATCATCATTTCTTATATTACTGGCTTATTATTACTGATGTTCTAATGTTTGAGCAGTATTTCATGTTTTTCCATCACATCCGTGTTTCATTATCATGCACAAAAGTGTGAGCACGTGTGTGTATTTGTGTGTTTAGTGTGCCAACATCAGGAGGATGCATGGGGAAGTCTAAGAATTAACATCTTCTGAACGTGTATGGGTTTCCCCTTTATTGTAAATGGTAATGTTCCAAAGAAAATATTTCTATGAATGGAGAAAGCATGAATAAATTAAAATTATACACATACAACATTTGTTTTCACACTCTATAAGTAAAATGTTGCAGTGCTAAACATACCCAGAAATGATCAAACTGTTTTTGAGCATTCCTGTCTGAGAGTGTGGGCTTGCTGCTAATGGAAATACATTATTTTTATGATGATTATTGTCACCATTGTGATTTTACATTCAGTCATTGATGACCGACTTGTTGAAGTCATCAGATTTTTTTCTCTCTCCAGAAAATAAGAACATCCATGCAGCCATAAGAATATGGAAGCAATACAGATTGATGATTTGTTTTGAATGGAGCTGCAAAGTCAGGAGGAAAACAACACAAAAGAATTACTGAGTTAGAAACGGCCCAACAAGGTGAGAACAGGCTGGGGGCTGTTATGTGCACGGACTCTAAGACCTGGGTGGTCGCGTTATTAAACCAGCTTCAAAAGCTCACCTTGTGCATTATATACTCATAATAATTGCTGTGTGAATGCATAGGGGGTTCAAAATAAGTGTGTGTGTGTGTGTGTGTGTGTGTGTGTGTGTGTGTGTGTGTGTGTGTGTGTGATAGAGAGAGAGATGGTCTCATTGTACGTCTAAGTCCACAGTAAGCTACTTCATTTGTCCTGTAAGAAAACTGCTGCCTGGTTAACCATGATTAATACCTACTGAATAGTTATCTGCGGTTTCGGCTGTGAGGAGCCAGCTCTACTGTTGTGAACCAGAGCGGTATCTTCATTAATCAAAGCGGGAGCTGCTGTCTAGTTAGCATTCATCATGGGCTATATTATGATATTCAGATGATTCAGTGTGGAGGAGCGTGTGCCTGGACAGATAGAGAGAGAGCGAGAGAGAGAGAGAGAGAGAGGTGAACAGGCCGGCGAAATCAATGCATGCGGAGAAAGGCTGTTCTCAGCAGTAAAGGGTTTGTGGGGGGTGCTCAGTAATCAAGTCTTTTCTGTGCAAAATTAATGAGAGGGCGTTTTACTGCATACGGGCCGTGGAGATCTGTCGACATCCACCCCAACACTGGCCTAACAATGGCGGAGATGCCTATGTAGGGCCGGGGACAAAGAAGCAGAGAAGCATGCGGCTTTGGACTGCTCACAGACAAAAAAACACACAAGCACACACACACACACACACACACTGAAAAAGACAGAGAGCAAGTAGGAGGCAAACACTCATCCACATACTGTACACAGGCAAATAGTGACACAATGTCAATCAATACGTTAAGTGGGCATTCAGCCTGTGTCGGCAGACAGTGCAGCAAAAATGCAGGTCTTTCTATTTATTTCGAATAGGTGTAATGCGTTTAGGGTTAGGTTAGACTGGCTTTGCCAGATATTCCTCCACAGCACTGTGGAAGAGGGTCTGGCTAGTCCATACAGCATACCGGGATGGGAGAAAAAAACGTGCTATGGTTTATTGCCATTTTTGTAAACCAATCATGATTGTCATAAGCACCGGACAGATCAACAGTGTCTGAAACATTTCATAGTTCAGATATGAGGAGCAGTTAACCATAGTCCTCAGAAATCATAAAAAGATAGCGGAAGTTAACAGACATCTGGCCAAAAAAAGTAAAATGCGATGAAATATCGGCAACAGAGCAATCCCGTTAGGTAAGTTACTCAAGTTTTTCTCATGTACATTGCTGTACTTTACTCACATATGTCCATATTTTGCTACTTTAAACTTCTTGGCTGCATTTTGAAGGTAGATATTGTACATTTTACCCCGCAACATTAATTTGACAGGTATAGAAAAAACTTCGACATGCTACTAAAGTTACTGGTTGCTGATAGAGGTTTGCCATTATACATAAGATCAGTTCATATGATGCATTACTGTATATAAAGTAGATAGAAGCACCACAGCAGAATCCCAAAGGTGTGGATAGCAATCAGAGTGTCTGCATCAAAATGATTCATGGCAAAGCAAAGATAGTGTGAGGAAACGTACTTGCCAAAGTACATAATCCATTCATCTACAGTATGTCAAAATGTGTTTTGAATGTCTTTTCTTCCTCCGAAAACTCGGAGAGAAGTGATGTGTCTGACGGTTTCTTAACACAGGTCCGTCCAATGAAGCCGTCATCAGAAACTCTTTGGGAAAAGAGCAGGCACTTAACAAGAATACCTGGCAGGTGATTGGTGGTAGAATGGTTGACAGAGGTAGGTTTAGGCATGGGGAGTAGGGATTCTTTAGGGTTAGGGTACCAATTCCAGGGTAAGCCAATCAGAGGCAGAAGAAGGCAGAATATGGCAAGCCAAGAAGCATGCCTGTGACATCGACACACCTAGCGAATCCGATTTAGCATCTACCACAATTGGTTGAACACTTTTTCTATCCTGTCCGCCATTGTTGTTTTGAACGAACTGCCAGAGGCGCCTCACAGGATGCACACACACATTGCTTCAAGCCTAGTCTATATCAACAATGTCGATGTCCCTCATTTTTGGCCAGACGTCCAAAACCTTCCACTTCTATTCTCAGGTCGATTTGGAAAACATCCTCTGAGCTAGAACCGACAATCTTCATCTTTTATTTTAACACAATTCTAATTGCTAACTCAGCAGACATTTTAATTGCAGAGCTTGTCTCCCTACATGCACATGTTCCACCAAAACAACATTATTCCAGTGGATATTTTGCAGAGGCACCATACCTGCGAACAGCGCTTAATAGCGCCCAAGACGATTAATAAACCAGAGCACTTTTTACTCCCATCCTGGAATGTTGTGTGGACTAGCCAGACTTTTCCTCCACAGCGCTATGAGGGAAGGTCAGTCAATGCGAGACAACTTTAAGCCTGATAAGATGGATTTTTGTGTAATCTTGTGATATTGTGAGAATTCAGCTGCCGTGCAAGGTGTAACCATGGGCCCCAAGTCTACAAAAATCTGAATCCAAGGAATTCCTTTAAAACCACCTTGGTCAGATTCAACATTAAAGATGCTCTGCTACCAATCAATGTTTTTTTATATATTTTACAATGGATCACCTGTCTATGCTTTATGTGAAAGGTGTAACCTTTGGCAACAAACAGGAAACTATCCCCTAACTCTGCCGTTCCCCTCAGCTTTACGTTGCATTTTAGCATCTATTAGTTTGGGTTTTTTCAGCTTGTTTTAGTTCAGTCTCACAGCTAAAAAGCTCGTAAAACCCACTGTATGATATCAAACAGCAGACAACAACACATTTGAGAAGTAGCTGGTGGACATAGGGGAGCAGTCGACAGATATTTCTATCAGTATGAAACAGAGGTGAGAGTAATTATTATTACTTCATTACTTTCATATGGAGTCCCAACTTAAAACGAATGCTAATGTTGCTCCATCATTGCTGGGTGTGTAAATACGCAACAGTTAATTCAATACATCAACTTAAAAGGCGATGTCAGTGTTGTGTTTACAGCTTGTTTCTGCTGCTGTCAAGAGGCCAAAAAAATCTGTTATTGCACATTTAAAATACTGCTTACACATTAAGACAAATTGTCGCTGTCGGGCCAGAAACCTTGTATCTCCGTATTTAGTCATTGCATTTTTCTTTTCATGAATCAATGCAGTTGGTTACCCTTCACGTCTGGGTTCTAAAAATATCTGTTAAGTGACAAGGCGAGTTTGTCTGAGGTTAATAGCTCAATAAAATGTTTTCAAATTAGCTTTTTTTTCCATTTCCTAAGAAAACAGCGGATTTGGACATTCAAGGTTTTTACCCGACTGCAGCAAAATGATAAATAACACTGACTTTGACTACAACACACACACACACACACACACACACACACACACACACACACACACACACACACACACACACTTATTGAAACAGTTGGAAGCTCACTCAGGTTATTGCTCCATCTGTTTAAAGATGAGGAGGAGGAGGCTGGGGGAAACTTTACAATATTTCTTTATGAGAAGCATGCACTCATGTGCATTACATGGCGTGGCTAACGTGCTGTGTAAAAGCAAAAGGATTGCTTACAGTTGAGTGATGTAATGCTCCACCAATAATCCTCTTTAGGCCCTGATGAATATCACACTCTGAATCCATCCCAGGAATCCATCTGCTTTATTGGGCAGTGCACATTTGCTGTTAGTACAGTAGAGTTTTAATATTTACAATATTAAAAGTGAGAAGCAATATTGAAAGTGTAAGTCGACATGGCGTCTCGGTCCTGACTGCATTTGATGTCTCGTCATCCTTAACTTTGAAATGCATTCACAAAGGTTTAGGTACTTCTCCCTGTTGAGCACTAGAGGGCCCACTCTGCTCTCTATGCAGTCTTCCCTTCAGCCCGTCACCCCCAGTATGAGATATTAGTAACCCCTCTTAAAATTGCCAGTGATTTCTCTCTGTTCTTTGTAATTAAAAGGCTATTACTCAGAGGAGACAGTGGATGCCGCATCTGTTGGCGTAGTCTGTTTGCATCACTGCTGTACACACTTCTCGTCTGACTGCGGGTAAGTACTATTACTTTTACATTGATCTCGGTGACAGATAACAGCTATTCCACAATAGAATTGTAAATGGAGAATGGAACTGGAGACAATTAGCTGAGCTTGTTTTGGCTTCAGGAAACATAGAGCTAGACATGCAAAGGACAAACTGGCCTTAAAGTGGAAACCTGTTTGTCGGTTTCCGATTGATATAATCGATTCTACAGGTACTGCAAAACTACCACACTACCACACTTGTTCGTTTTAGTTTTTATTTAGAGATTAGGATTTCCTTTTAGTTTATACAAATATGTATGTTAATAGAGAAAATATCAAAGCATGTAGTGACCCAGATGTTGCCATAAAAAAACCTGAGAGATCAAATCACTCTCTTATTTGTGGTTCTTGGAGACAAAGCAGCTTTAAATCTTCCCCAAAAAATAATAGAAGAAACTAGTAAACTACTAAGAAGAGAATTCTGACTGAGCTGAGGTAAGAAAGTTTAATAAATAAGGTAATGGACAGGACAATACACTCAACATGTTAGGCATTGCTGGTATAGTGCTAAAACATTTAGCTGACCCAGTTGCTTAGTAAGTGTTACGTGTCTAACGAGTATTATAGCAACATTGTAACATTTATGTTAAAAAAGCATAATCTTAACCTTAAAAGTCCCACGGCATGACAATTTAACTTATGAGGTCATTTAACATTAATATGTGTTTCCCCAGCCTGTCTATGATCCCCCAGTGGCTAGAAATGGCAATAGGTGTAAACCGAGCCCTGGGTATCCTGCTAAGCTCAGGAATCTTGCTCCTTATGAGGTCATTAGGGGCAAGGTTACCTCCCCTTTCTCTGCTTTTCCCGCCCAGAGAATTTCCCCCATAAGAGAGAGACATCATGGCTTTCAAATGAGCAAAGTGGCAGTTGGTCAAGGCCACACCCCCAGCTTCCACCTCGCCCCCCCCTCTCCTCCTCAAAAGTTACAGACTCAGAAATGGCACATACTAAGGACAGCTCATTGGGGGACTGGCTCTAGTGGCTGTAATCCTGCACGAATGCTGAGTTTTGGGAAAGAGACTTCCAATATGGTATTAGGGGACCACTAAGGTCTATATAATAGCATCCAATGGGCACCATGTCATGGGACCTTTAAGTTATATTCATTATTTCCATGGACTTTAAACCGTTGTTTTAGGGGGCTTTCACACCTACTTTGTTTGGTCCGGACTTTCAGACTTTTCAGTTTGATCCAAACCAAAATTACAGCTGTGAAACCTCCCCTGGACCACGCTCTGGACCAAACGGCTGAAATTTGGTCCGACCAAAAGAGGTGGTCTCAGTCCGGATCAAACCGAACCATGGTCCGGCTTTTGTGTCCTCAAAAATTGACTACACCCACGTGGCCTTAACCCTTGACTGATGAAATTCAATGCATGACATTTTATAAACTCAAATGTGCTCAAATGTAAAATAATTACCCAAAATAATTCCCTAATTAGCTCAAAATTGTACTCAAGTACAGAATACACGAGTAAATGTACTAAGTTACTTTACAGCACTGACTAAATGTGTATTTCATTGGGCAAATACTTTACAGCGTCTGCATGCTTTAAATCTAGCACGCTTTCTATCACCCACACATTCTCGCTCGTTAACCCTGCTGCTTTCTCCTCTCCTTCATTTCTCCTTCATCTCCTCTCCCCTTTCCCATTTTCTGTTTGGTCTAGCACAGAGGTGGGACTGTCCCTGACCTCCCTGAGCCTCTGCAGACACAACCTCTAAACGCTCGGTCACGCAACACTGCCCATGCTGCACAGGGGCACAATGGCACTTGTGCTCCAGGTCACCTCAGCCTCCGCTGCAGCCTGGGACTCACTGACAACAACCAGGTAAAAGGAAGAAAAAAAAGGCCACCAAAAAGATCAAACTTGATCATCATACTGTCAGATGTTCACACAATCCCCTACATAGAGCACTCATTTAGTCCAGTGATTTTGTCTAGTGGCCACTGGCAGTATTGTAAAGAAAAATCCCCCGCGACTCAAAAAGGTTTAAAGGTCCCATGACATGGTGCTCTTTGGATGCTTTTATATAGACCTTAGTGGTCCCCTAATACCATATCAGAAGTCTCTTTCCCAAAATTCAGCCTTGGAGCAGGATTACAGCCACTAGAGCCAGTGGAGCCTCATTGGGTGGGCCAAATTCTTTGGGCGGTCCAAGCAGAGAAAGGGGAGGTAACCTTGCTCCTTATGACCTCATAAGAAGCAAGATTCCAGATTGGCCCACTAAGCTTTCATTTCTCAAATTTCTCAGAGCAGGATACCCAGGGCTCGGTTTACACCTATCGCCATTTCTAGCCACTGGGGGACCATAGGCAGGCCGAGGGACTGATATTAATGTTAAAAAACCTCATAAAGTGAAATTTTTATGCCATGGGACCTTAATATTGATATACCGCGTGATCCATTTTGTCTAGAAAAACTTTGTTTGCAAACATTTGCTAAAATGTTGTGCGATTCAGTGTGAAAATGAATGGAAACACCTTAAAATGTCTGAAATCAATTTGATGTCCTAATTCGATCGCAAAAAAGCATGTGACGTCATCACGCACAGGTTTTTAGTCGCTTTAAAGCCGTTGGATGGAAACAGTTTCACCAGCTTTATTTGCATGAGTTTTTTTTACCGAACTTCAGATAATTTGATTGACGAGTGGATGGAAACTTAGCTACTGATATAGGTATACATGATTGATAACAATTATAGCAGTTGGCATGATGCGCCGTGGCACTTATAGCAACAATAAAGCTAACAGAACTATGACTAGACTTAACACCTGTGTTGTCTTCCATCAACCATGAAAAAAAAGAAGTTTTTTCAACATTATTATCACTTTTTTACATATTTTTGTCACTTTTTCAATGTTGTGGGTGAGTTTTTTGATATTTTTTATGTTGACATTTTCAGCGCTTATTACGACAGACAAAAAAAAAAAGAACTGATAATGGGTCAGTTTGACCCAAGGACAACATGAGGGTTAATAAATAGATAGCAGTGCAGGGCGTTGAGCAGGAGCAGGGCTGGATATGGGGGCGTCGAGCAGGACGACGGCAGCAGCTGCCAAAAGCGATCCACCTTAACCACTAGATCTGCAAGGTGAGAAAGCATAAAGACTCTGGGAGATAAACTTCCCGGAGCTGGGTTAGCATCATGCATTTAAGGGACATGAACGCGCACAGATGGAGAGAGAGAGGAGGTCAGTGAGTCATAGGAAGCCCCCTGGCAGTCTAAAACTAGCAGCATAACTAGGAGCTGGTCCGAGGCAACCCTGGGCTATACGCTTTATAAAAGAGGAGAGTTTTAAGCTTACTCTTAAATGTGGGGATGGTGTCTGCCTCCAGATTGGAGGCTGGTTTTACAGGAGTGAAGCCTGGCAGGAACCATCCTGAAGCATCCTCCCTGAATAGGACGGCTACCTTTTCAGTGTGTAGATAAGAAGTGTGTCAGCCAGTGTCTTCAAATGTTAAATGTAAGCTGTTTGACAGCCGGGTATCAGACTGATGGATCGGAGGTATAACAGGCTTTATTGCAGGGGACTGTGAGATCTGGCAACAGCCTCCTAATGAAGATGTCCTGGGATGTGTCCACAGAGACAGAGCCCATGGAAAGGACATTGATCAGAGCCAGCAGACTGAAGGGACACATTACAGAGACTGGGGAAGGTAAGAGGACAGAATGGAGGAATTCAATCGCTTGATTAAGGCCAATGACTTCATTCAGTTTGTACAATATCTGTGTGTGTGATCTGCCCCTCCCCTCTTCGTCTAGTTCTGTGTGTGTGTGTGTGTGTGTGTGTGTGTGCGGCAGGAAGGCAGAGGTTATCCCTAAACTTATTAGAGCAGGTGCAGTGCATTGAAAATCCATTCAGTGTTGCTGTCACAGCGATTCTCTTCCATTGAATTAAGAGGGGTCAATCCCACAAATCAAGAGATTACGCTGCGGGGAGATAGAGGACTAACTGCTCAGTGGTGTACATACAACACACACACACACACACACACAAACACACACAGCCTCACTAATGTAGGCCTATGTGTGTGTGTGTGTGTGTGTGTGTGTGTGAAGGAAGTATGGAGACAGAAATGTGTTTATTGCCAGTATCAGTACACTGCAACTGATTTTGTTACTTAGATTACGCATATATTTTTAAAAAATGTATGGAAAAAAAATAGTTCAAATAAAAATCATAAATGCATTCATACCAGGATCACTTGGTCACACTGTCTCTCAAACACACTTAGTCTCACACACACACACACACACAGTAAACCCCGTCTTGCGTGACCATGCGGTGGTTTGGCTCCAGCCGTGCTGGCAGGAGGAGAGGTGGTTGTGATTGTGCTGAGTGGAGTGATCTTGAGTTTGGGGACCTTGGCATTCATCACACACTCACACATTTATACACTGCAGTAGCCCTGCGGCTCAGCCCGCTTTAATTATTACACAGCCAGCTAATCAATAGCAAAGAGGCTAATCCTATTTCATCCCTTCATATTCATTTATGCCGGTGTCAGATGTAAACTACCTGCGCCGTGATCCCATCATCTAGTGTACGTATTCTACTGTGTGTGTGTGTGTGTGTGTTTTCTTTTCTCTCCATATGCACATGTCTCATTCTGCTGATGTGCATATTAGTATGTGTGTGCTGAAGTAGAAAATAACTGTAGGAAAGTTTTCTACTAACATTGTATTTTAACTCCATTGTTTAGCATTCATAAGCAGTATATAAAGACTTTCACTTATGAGCTGTTGGGTCCGTTGAAACCAGGTGTGAGGAAGCTTTTTGGCATCAAGGGCCATGTCAGTTTTTATTATAACTTGTTTCGCGGGCCATCTTTTTGTTTTTTGGACATCAGCTCCTGAGGCCTCCTGACACAGCTGTAGACAAGACATACAGAAAACGAGCAGAAGGACGTCACACTATTGTTTTGGTTATAATTAATGTGTTTTTTTTAATGCCTCTAATGCTGACCAATTTCTAATTTACCTTGATCTTTTGTAGCTTTGCTGCATCTCACGCCTGCACGCGGCTGCTCTCAAGTGAGATGGCTGGAACGGCTTCCCTTTCACTAGGCCTCCGATGTTGGATGGCGATGAAGATGATGCTACTCGCAGTTGATTTTCTAAGTTTTGGTCTTTCAGTCTTGAGCTGAACCGAGATTTTGCAAGAGTCAGTTTTGAGAAGAATTGCTCACACCAGTAAGTTGTGCTGAGGCAAATCTCAGTGCATGTCTCCTGAGACCTGGGAATTCTTCAGCACACACATAAAGTTTATAAAACTCAAGCAGAGTTGTTGTATTTTGCTTTGAGCTCGTGGTTGCTTTGCAGCTCATTGATTTCGTGTTGCAGGTTGTCTGGCACGTCAGTTGGTTCCACATTACATTGCAAAAATGTTGCCTTACTTTTCATGTCCTGAAACCTCTCACCGAAAGCAGGAAGAAGTTTGGCACACACAACTGCATATTCAGATGTTACAGCAAGCTTCTGTTCTAGGAAAATACACGCTGTTTCCTTTTACCAGTTGCATTTGCCACAACTTTAATTTAGCTTCAAATGATTTCACATTGGAGACCAGAGCGCTGACTAGCTGGTTGGGACCTTGGAGCTTGACATTCAGCTCAGAAAGGTGTTTGGTAATGTCCACCATGAATGCACCACAGCCACTTGCCATCACTGAGTTATTTTACAGGTTTGACCTTCATATCCATGAATTGTTTTAATTCTTCCCTCAATGTGTAAAACCTTGCGAGCATCTCTCCACGACTCAGCCATCGAACCTCACAGTGGTACACCAGATCTCCGTATTCCTCACTCAAAAGTGGCGGCAAACTGGTTTCTATTCAGCCTATTACTTTTGATAAAACTGATCGTGGAAACAACGGTTGACATTACATTACTGAGCTTTAGGGAATGTGCGTACAAATTCTCTTGATGTATGATACAGTGGCACACAACTAACTCACTCGGATCAATATTTTGGAGGCTCAATTCTCTTTGGATAAATGCGATTAATCCCTTTGACCGCCAAGTTCAAACTGGTTCATACCTGACATAACTTGCCAAATCCTCACCTTCAGTAGTGCCATGCATGGCTTGCAGTGAAAGCAAGTCCTCCGAAGTAATCCCACACAGAAAAAAAGGCTAATTGGGCAGTATTTGTAATGTCTGTTGTTTCATCACAGGCTAGCAAAAAAAACTCAAATTTCGGTGTTGTGTCCTGCAGTTTTTTTTCAATATCCACTGCCATACATGTCATCACTGGGTGTTAGACAAGACTCTGACACACCACAATACTTGTATATATTCAAATATTTGTTCTTGTATTTTATTCCTATTATTATTTCATGTATATTGTATGTACTGTATGTATATTGTAACCTAGTTTTTTTTAGGATTTGAAAATTTATAAAAAGAATTTAGCCAAGTTGCCTTTGCCTCCACGGGCTGGATCAGAGTCTTTGGCGGGCCGGATTTGACCACCCCTGGTTTCTACCAAACCCAGGAGTAATGGTTTGGGGCAGTGTGAAAGCTCATTCAAACTCTGGTGCAGAATGAAGAACTGATTTCTAGTCTGCCCAAAAAAACAGGGGTCCCGGTTTGCTTCCAAGTGCACTAGAGTTCGGTTCCTACCCGATCCGAATACAGGAAGTGAACCAATAAACAGGTCAACATATCAAGGCCCCCCTTCTCCTTCTGAACTGTCTTATACCCGTCTCATTTGAAGAATGACATTCTTGACAACAACTTGCTGTTTAGTCAGCTGCTCGTATTGTTCGATGTATGAATGGTTCATGAGAGCAGCCTGAACTGATCGACCGAGTGTGATGAAGAGGAAACCTATGAAGCACTCCTTCACAAATGTACAGAAACCAAACAGAGAGAGGAAGAGAGTGGGCCTGAAGAGGGAGTGATCTGGATCACAGCCAAATGGTCTGAGTCTTTAAGTGTTTCCAAGATTAGAAACCATCCACTCATTTTTTTCCCTCAAACTACTCAGTCTCTTATGGTTCATTTCCCTGTCATCACACACACACACACACGGAATACAGATGGAAAGTAGCTATTAGCTAATTCTGGTACAAAGCTTAACTGCTCTTTTGCAGATTTTTAAATTTTTGTATATTGTCCCTGATGTATATAAACTAAAGTAATCACACATGTGTGTGCAGGCTCTTCCTCTCCCTGCTACCTTGTTAGTTATTTGCCAGCCCATCCTCATTCAGTAAATGACGGTAGATCAATATAATCAGCAACTAGAGGCTGTCTGTAGCCTCTAAGGATTTTACAAAACGCTTTAGCATAATGTTTTCATGGCCTGATAAACAAGATATGATCATAATATGATATAACTGTACATTTATTTGCCAATAGACAACTCTGCTTCAATCGCTAAAACCTCCTTGTCCTGTTGCTGAGGCTTTGAAATATGTGGACGAGACGGACCCAGTATAGACACTCGCCTCAGTGTCGCATGAATGCTGTCGACACCAGGGGCGGAGCGGAGGGGGTGGGGGTGGCTTCTAGCCCTCCAGCCCCGGATGTTTTTTCAAAAGCTTTAAGTCCATCTTTAATGCCTTTCAGAGGCTGTAGCGGGTTCTGTTTTAAAGCTAGGGTAATGCCAGATATTGGTATGATTAGGATGACCACCCGTCCCGCGTAGCGCGCGCACAGCGTTTGAAGCCCAATTCATACGTCCCGCAAATTGAGACCGTGTCACGCGTAATCAATGCTTGCTCAAAAAAAAAGTTGGTCGCTCTATATCTTCGAGCCCCAGGCAGCCAAACGAACATTACTATCTTTCTGCCTTATTTGATTCATATGCTGGTGAAAAGGTTTGAGTCCTAAAGGTGTCCCCAAAGTCCTAAACAGTTTTTTTTCCTGCGCCTGCCTTTATTAACATGCAAGTTCACCATCTCTCCTCCCCCTTCTCGTTCCGTGAATCTCTGGAGTTGTGAGTTAAAATTTTTTTTAACTGTTCCTGTGGTGTTGAGCCATTACAGTTCCTGTTAATCCTATAATTTAATTGTAATGAAAAAATTAAATTAAATAGCTAAAGTAAATCGTAAGTGGAAGTGCATCTATCAATTCATTGAATGTTCAAAATATTATGAATCTTTATTTAGAAAAAAATACACACTGGTTGGCCTGTTCATTAGCTTACATCAGCAATTACACATGTTTAGGGGAATAGGGCATTGTTAATATACCATGTAAGGTGGTATGTGCTAGTTCTGCCCGTGGGGTGGGGGCACCGCTCTGCCAGGCAGTGTCCCACATTGTCCCTCAGAAACATACTCCTTGTCCCCCCTTGGGCTTATTAGCAGGTGGTCACCTTAGGTATGATATGAAACTTAACAACAATCCAAAGTTAGGTTGCATGTTGGCAAGGAAAAATGTGAAAAAAATTTCACATTCACATTTCACATTCTCTTTAAAAAATTTGCTATTATAGTTAAATAACATAAATAGCATTTAAAAATCTTAAATCTTTTTTAAATTTCTAGAATAACACAGTATACATAGTGGCTAAGTTCAGTCCACAGCCCTCCTTCTTGCTGTGCCATTCAGAAACCTTATTACCTGGGGGTAAAAACTATCCCCAAAACACAATTTATGCGTTGGGATACTCTGCAAACATCTCCCTGATGGAAGATTTTAGATGCAGTCAAAAGATTAAGGTCATGTGTCGTAGCCCTTCCAAACCACACTACAATGTTGCCATTTGTTGTCAATATACCCTCAATTGAACGGTAAAAGTTCTATTGAATGTTAAGGGACATACCATATTTCTTGAGACACCTCAGATAACAAACTTTATTATAATCCGATGCAGTTTTTCATTGCCATCTATCATGTTTGTCCCAAATAATGTACAGGCATTCTATTATCAAAAACAAAGGAGACCGGGCTGTGTCCTGTGGGATACCAAAATTGTCAACTGTCTTTTTGAAATGAACCAAGTTTTACGTACCTTAGTCCATGAAGCAATGACATTCATTACGTCACATTATGTCCTGATTTTAGTAGTTATTTACGCGTCTGGTTTTAAGCCCATCCCCGATGTTTGACTAACCCTAAGTATTTTGTTTGTCGAGACGTAACTTTCCATATATAATAATCCATGGCATTGTAAAAACAGTGTCCATTAGGTTAAATAGAACTGTCACATGAATCGCCACCGTTTGGCAGTAAATACAACAATGTTGTATTGTTTTGAGAGTCTTCAGAAATCAACATGTAATGTTATCAAGGTATGAGGATGTCTTTTGATTTGCGACACAAATGTAACTCTAAACAGAGATGAAGCCAAGACAAAGTCTCATTGTCCCTCGAGGACACCAAGATGATTTTTACTGTAATTGCTTTTAGTGCGCTTTTTTAAAATCATTTGAAATATTGCAAACCAAAACAGCCAGCCTGCTGTGATGTATGGTACCAGACACAGAGGCACAGTAAATAACGTCTCAGAAAGGCCTTGGAATGACTCACTTTGCCTCACTTTGTAGTTAACATCAATGCTCCATGCCAAAACACACTTGTTAAGCACTTTGCTGAAGACAAAGGGCAGAGAAGCATTTGTACATTATGTAGACATTCGTTTGTCGAAAAAGAGCATTTCTTCTCTGCTCAGTGGTTTATAGAGAAGTGGTGGGAGCTAACATGGGGAAGACAACATCAGAGTCAGAGTAACACTGTAGAAAATGAACTCACATGAACAAACAAGCTAATTCAGTGACACTAACCCCAACCTTAAATATTCACACCAGTGGTCCCCTTGTGCCCGTGCCCCTCGCAGCGCCCAACCCAAGCCTAACCCATGATCTAACCGCAACCCCACCCTAACCCAAGCTAATTCAGTGATACTAACCCCAACCCTAACCCAAGCTAATTCAGTGGTCCCCAACCTTTTTAGTCTGAGTTACCCCCACAGCCCTGTCAGATGAGCTCACGTACCCATTCATCGATTCCCTATATTTGTTCCAAATGTAAAACACTATCCATTATATACAAATGGATATGATTATGTTTTTCTTACAATTGAATTATCATTATTAAGGTTGGTTTTGGTCAGCAATCGTACTAATACTAGCCTACTAGACTACTTCTACTTAGAATAAAGCTGAATATTTGACCATTTATCCACTAAGGTTACTTTAAGATAACTGGATTAAACAGTTATTTAGTTATTAGCTATTACTTTAGGCTATTTATTTCTACCATTTATTCATTGCTTTTAGCCATCTGTCCAAACATCTGTGCTCGCTTGCTAACTAGTTTTCTCTTACATAACTGCAACACATAGTATTTTTTTGGGGTACAATCTTTCCATGTATCCCCTGGCAACTACAAAAGTACCCCCTCAGGGTGCAAGTATCCATGGTTGGGAATCACTGAGCTAATTTACCAACACCATGTCCGACTATGGTGTCTTGACTCTTGGCTTTGTGCATGTGACCTGCAGTCACCCGGCGGTGTGCAAAGCAGATAACAGCCCAACCGGTGGTTGAGGAATTAAAGATAGTGTTAAACCCTGAGGGCCTTTAAATAGACCACACTCATCACTGACCATATCTCCACTGGCCTCTTTACACAGCGTGACCCCCAGTCTGTAAAATCCAACCCTCCCCCCTCTGTGTCCACAAGGTAATAAGTAGAGACTATAGGGTGCAAGTATACCATTAAATACCATTCATTTTATTGCAGAGGTTATTCAACTTTCAGCCTTTGACCCAAATAAGAAAATTATTGTCTGGCCCCAGGTCTCAGGCCCATTAAAATATATTAGTTTTCATGACATCCAGGGACCCACTGCCAGCTATAGGCCTATGAGCTCCACTGTTACCTGATGTAAAGGTTTAGGAATTACGTTTAACGAGATACTTGACTGGCCAGTAGCTATGATTACAGTATACAGTACATATTATCATCCTATAATTTTTAATTTTATTAGATCAGGTCAGAACAGAATGAGAATGAAGCCCATTAGTCACTCAGAGCTGTTTTACAGCCAGATGTTACTGACAAACAGCAGTGGTGGAAGTACTCATATCCTTTATGTGTGTGATGACCCCTCCCACTCTGTGGGTGGCTCTTGAGTATTTTCCCTGCAGGGCCACACTTTTTTCTTTTTTTTTTAACTAAATGGGTGTGCGTTAAACACCTTGTTGCGTGCGCAAGCGCTCTGCCTTTTTATTATCACGGGTTTCCACACGCGTCACTGCTGATTGGGTATCACCTGTGACACAGCCAATAAACGAGAGACACAACCAAACGTGAGAAAACACATCTCAAAGCCGTCGCACACTGTTTCACACTGTTCCGAGGAAGCATGTCGTCGTTGCAAAACGGTGCACACCGTTTTAAAAGTCAACGTACCCCAGGAACCTGAATCCCCAGGCCTGATCGCCTTCTGATTCTTATTTAAGATGGCTGGCAGATTCCTTTGTCCACACAGCCAGCGGGGTTTGTTCTTTGGTTTGGCTTGTCATTTGAGGTCTGTTTTACTTTCCACATACTCACTTACCCCCATGCACTCACTAAACTACAGAAAAACATGTTTTTATCTTTCTTTTTTTTGAAGAATTATTCATTATGGGTTCAATAAATTGACTTTAATTTAATCCTTAACTGTGTGGCCTCCCTTCTTTTGTCGTGAATTTGAGCTGGTTCCTAACACTTGTGTAAAAGCAACAACACCACAGTGTTAAAATACTAAAAGTCCTGTGTACTTGGGTAGAAGTACATAAGTATTACCTGCAAAATGTCCTGTAGTAAAAATACTCACTATAAAAAAATTACCCCTTTCAGAGTCTTAAATTATGGAGCCTTCAAGGTCAACAAAGGTGATCTATTTCTTTACGCACTTAAGATCGTACACACAAGTTTTTATTGTGTGCAACAAGATAAAGAAAGTGTTTTTTAATTTTTTGCCCTGGACTTCAGGGACTCTCCTGTTAGTTTTGTTGCTGGGCAATTTGCAACTTTATCTTAATGTAACTTTAAAGTGCCCATAATATGAAAAAAACAATCACTTTTTCCAAGATTTGAAGTGTTATTTTGTGTCTCTGGTGGTTCCACATGCATACAAACTTGGAAAAAACTATCCATTCTGTTTTGAATGTCCTCTGTCTTCAATCTCCAGGGAAGCTGTTCAAAATCTCTACGGTTTTCTTCGTAACTAGCCGAGACGAGGTGGCTATCCGCTCTCAAGACAATATTGCACTATTCTGCTACTTGCACACTGGCCACTTCATGTTTAATATCTAATATAACACTTTTTATTTTTTTATTTTTGATACATACTGTGTATGTAGGTTGTAAATTTTGTCATATATACATGTACATTTGTGTTCATTCATCTAAGTATCTTTTTCAATAGTTCTGGCATTTTTTAACTTTGCAATCTTATTTTATTTCATCTTATTTTTATCTTATTTATTATTTCTAGTATGTTTCTTGAATTTTTGGTTTGTGTGTATGTCCTTGGTAACTTGGTTCTTGCTGCTTTTAACAGATTAATTTCCCAATTTGGGATTAATAAAGTCCATCCATCCATCCATCCATCCATCCATCCATCTATCTACACATGCCTGAAAAATTAATTTAAGTACAGTACTTTTCACCACTGCTGACATAAAACAAATACCTGTACCCAGGAAGTGCATAGAGTTGTTCTGCAGTGACTTTCAGCATAATGTGCTGGCATCACTAGCTTATACAGAGGGGACCGGTGCCGAGCTATTGAGTGCTGCATAATTTATTAGATTTCACGAGGGTGATTATATCAGATTGAAATAGATGTGATCCTGAATTGTTCTGCTCGATTGCTCAGTGTGAAATGAGTAATGAGCCTGTGGACTGGGGATGGAGCAGGCTGGACAGACAGACCAGAGACAAAAAGTCACACAGCAATAGTACATGGGGAGACACTGGTGCATTGAGAATGGGCTTTAACTTGGCATCAATAGTGCTGAAAATTGAGAAGTTTTCAATCACAAATCTGCGTAGGCCTGTATAACTCTTGAAATGACTAAACACCTTGGCACTGTCGACCCTCAAAAGAAAAGATTAAATTAAAAGGATTGCACTTGAAGCTTGACTGGAAGAAGTTTACGTATTTTCATTTAGAAGGCTCGAGAAGTACCAGGAGCCAGTTGAGGTGGTTTGGACATCAGGTAAGGTTGCCCCCTGGGCGTCTCCCTAGGCACGTCCAGCTGGGTGGAGGCCTCGGGGGAAGACCCAGGACTAGGTGGAGGGATTATATCTCCAACCTGGCCTAGGAACGCCTCGGGATCCCCCAGTCAGAGTTGCTTATTGTGGCTCGGGAAAGGGAAGTTTGGGGTCCCCTGCTGGAGCTGCTGCCCCCGCGACCCAATCCCCGATAGGCGGACAAAGATAGATGGATGGATGGATGGATGGAGTCATGTCAGACAAAGACTGCAACGAGAAATAAAACGTTTGCTTCCATTTGTCGTGGGAGGTGTGCATGTGTGTGCTGCAGTCTTGTCACAGCCAAACAGAGAGAAAGAAGGGAAACAGGGAAAGTAATGGGCACAGATTCTTCAATTTAACTCCCTATCGATTTCTCTCTTGTCTCCACCTCGCTGGGGTCCCGGTCCTCTGCTGCAACAGACCTGACAGACAGAGAGCAACTGTGTCTCAGCTGTAGCATCAGGAAGCAAGACTTACTAAGAGATGGGAAGTCAGCCTGTGTGGCTGCTTTCTTTCACTGCCACACTGCACAGGAATTTACCCCACCATTACATTTCATGCCACATTATGTACATATGTTGGACTATTGGTGTCACAGGGGGTCCCTAGGGGGTCCTCAGAGTGTACAGCAGGGGGGCTACCAAGTTATTGTTAATTATTTAAAAGTTTTTCTTCAAAAATTAAAATAAACATGAATCCAATCCAACGTATTAGTAGCAAATATAATAGCTTATTCATGAAAAAAAACCTTAACGATAGGCTAACTGGCCTATAGGAAAGGTAGTCACTAAGGTAGCATTCACAAATACAGTTGATCTAAGGATTCACGGTGCCACATGTGTTTAACATTAAAACATGATTTATAAAATCATGCCAACAATGATTGTTTTAATAGCTCAGTATTGTCACACTCAAAAGGTAAAAAGGCTTTAGGGCGCCCACACGTTACTCTAGGCCTAGTTTAATATGCAACCTGATTTATGTAGAGATTAATAAAGAAGATGTGGTAGGGTGTCCCTGCTCCATTTCTCTTTCAGTTAAGGAGTCCTTGCATAAAAAAACGTTAGAGATCCCTGCTCTAGAGATATGTTGTAATTTCATTCATTTTTCAAAGAACCAGTCCTCACACTAGTTGTTGGGGAAAAGCCTGATTTGGAACTTTAGTGCAGTGTAAGCTGATAGTTTTCTGACCCTGGGGTTAGGGGGTTAGGGGTTAGGTTTGGGTTAAGGGGCTAGGGTTAAGGTTTAAATAATTTCTCATCATATTCTTGTTTTTCTTTTGCAGGGTGCAAATGTTCCACCAAAACAAGTTCCTTTCCGAGACCATTTTCTCAGCATCTGGACCTTAGCGCCGCCCAAGACGATTGTGATTGGTTTAAAGAAATTCAAATAACACCAGGGATTTTGCTCTGCCTCCTATCCTGGAATGTATATTCTGTAAAGTGATTCCTTCATCCCTGTGAGCGCATCCACTGATCGCAAGTGAGTCCATTGAGATTGAGATGTCTCGATTGAGAACCACACAGAGACGAGTAACGTTTGATTCTCAGTTTATTTATCAGCCTTTTCTCCCTTTTAGATGTGTTGCCAGGTTTGCAGATGGGACCTCTCCCTCTGGGTCTTTATGTTGTGATGCCAGGCACATTCATCAAGTGCTGCTGTGGGACAGGTGTTGGGAAACAGAAGCCACAGTGGGAAGTCTTGGCATTGCCCAGCAAACTTACCCTGAGAGTTGGCACCAGGCGAACACGCCTCAGCTGCACACCGACGCTCTGCCAACTGTGGAATACCTCATGATCCTTTTTCCAATTGCGCCGCCATCTCTCTCCAACTCGCTTTATTTTTACTCCATCTGTGCCAAAGCAAGTTTTGTCTGATGTATCCAGGGATGTAGAGTAGTAATTAAGGACGGGAAAAGTATGACCTCCAGCTGGTGATTACCAGTAAGCACAAAAAAACGATTAATCCGCTCTCCCCGTCTTAATAAATAATCATTAATCTAATGTATCTGCAAATTAAAGCCATAGGCCTGTAATCATTTGCAGGCCCAAAGGTGGCGGTGGCGGTGGCACATATGCATTTGTAATGCCATGAATTTCTGTGGAGCACACGGCCATTTCTCGGCACTTGCTCCTGTGTGATTATTTCATGACTCCTTTTGGCTGCACCGGGTGGAGTGGCAGCTGAGGTTTTTGTTGATGCCGATTACATGTTGTAACGGAACTTTGCACTTACTGTAGATTGTCGCAAAAGAACCAAACAATATTTCTGTCAGTAATCTGGCTTGGAACCAAGAGCATAAATACGAGGAGGGAGCAGCAGTTAGGACTCAAGATAATTTAATAATAACACAAAGAGAAGTTATGGTTTTGGTATTTTGTTCTGTAGTTTCTTCTGTTTTTGGCCTTGTGTTATCTCGTCTAATTGTGAAAATCAGTTCTGTCTCGTTTTGTATTTTTGCCCGGTTTTATTTTGACTGTCTGGGTTTTCCGTTTGGTTGTCTTGCTTTACTTCCTGTGTTTTCCTTTCCTAGTGATTGCCTGATGTTTTTCACCTGTTTCCCAGCCCCTGTGTCACCTGCCTCTTGTTACCTGTGTTCACTGTCAGTAGCTAAGTTTCCATCCACTTGTCAAATTGAATTATCTGAAGTTTGTTAAAAAAAAAAAAACTCTAATAAAGCTGGTGAAAGTGTGTTCCCATCCAACGGCTTTAAAGTGAATAAAAACCTGTGCGTAATGACGTCACATGCTGTTTTGCGATCAAATTGGTATATCAAATTGATTTTAGACATTTTAAGGTGTTTCCATTCATTTTTGCACTGCATCGCACAACGTTCAAGCATACTTTTGCGAACAAAGTTTTTCTAGACTAAATGGATCGCGCCATCTACCAACACATGATCAATATTAAAGTTGTAGTGGTTATGTGTCAGCTGATAGCGACATATCGAGCTCTAATAAGAAAACGACACTATCAACACATCGCTATGATGATGCAGATGCAACTTGCCTTTTATTTTCCCTACGACACCGCTGCGAGACTCTTTTTGAGACATGTCTCTCTGTTTGAGCGCCTTCCATTTACTCAGCAGGACGTCCCACGGCTTGTCCTAACCTTTGTCAACCAGTTACTACGCGAGTTCTTGATAAATTAAATTCAAAAAGTCTCTCGTCTCCTCGCTCGTCCACTCACATCCACCAACATGTGTGCAAACAGAGAGGCAATACTGGGCAGAAATTAACTAAAACTTCTTCTTCTTTGTTTTGTGGCGGGTTGCAACCATAAAATGACCAAAAAGTTAATCGCAATTCATTATTTATTCCACAAATAATATTCTGATCAGCGTTTATTGCATAAGCCGTATATCAATCAAGATAAAATCCGATGAGACAAACGTATTTTCTTGGAGTCGATATTCATTAAAATTCCATTGAATTGTACTGTTTCCAGAAGGCATTTTTTTTATTCAATATTACTTCATTTGGATAAAAACGTGTGGATGGAGCTAGTGTGTTTCGGGCAGCGTGTTTGCATCTCCCCTGTTGCTTCTGCGTTACTGTTTTTGGTTATATAAGACAAATTTTCTCCTGAATCCCTGAACTGGCAAGCTGGTAATATCCTAACAAAAGAAAAACCCAAGGAACACGGAAGGAACGGGGACATAAAGAACAGGAAACATAGCTCACACAACACTCACAAAGGATGACAATGAACCAGAACTAGGCACAGAAAGCATCAAGACTTAATACACAAGGACACGAGGGTGAACAAGGAGACAGGTGACACGAGGGCTGGGGGACAGGTGAAAGACATCAGGGCGGGGCAGACAATCACAAAGGCGGGAAATCCAAAGGACAGGACGTAAAATAAAGCAACAGTGGGAGAACCGAGACTACAAAATAAAACAGGATATGGAAAACTGAACTGCACAGAAAACCCACAATCATGATAGTTTCATTGTACAACATTATAAAACACAAAGTAACTGCATTAGTCCAAGGAGTATAATTCATGTGAGTAACATTTCACACAACAAAACATAACTATTCGGGGGTTTTCCATTCTTTTTGAGATGAAGTGGTCGTCGGACTACTCCAACTCTCTCTGCCTCACTGATTTCCAGCCCTCCTTGTTGAGGCTTACCCCACCAATCAGTTCTCTTAATTGCAGTGCTGCAGTTAAGGACCCCGGGTGGCTCACATTATCTTTATTTACCGGCCTAATTGTCACACTGATGGCAGCCTTGAATGGAGCTATGCAGCACTGAAGACTGATCACTCACTCAAATGAAACACAAGACACCAGGGACATACTGATGTGTAGGAGGATGTAAAGGAAAGAGAAAGGGGAAAGAGTACTGAGAAAAAAAAGTTTACAGAAGTAAAATTATGAGTGTAGTAAGATGGGGGGAAAAAAGGAGCAAGAGGAGGAGCAAGAAGGAGAAGAAGAAGTAGGGGAATGTCTTTGCTAATGATGCTGTAGAGAAAGAATGAGAGTGTGTAGCTGAGGTATTGCAGTATAGAAAAAAAGGACAGAACAGGACAGAGAAATGGAGTCAGTTAGTGCTCAGGGAGATGTGGTGGGATGCAAAAATAGACAGAGAAGAACGAGAGAAGAAAAATGGAGGTGGAAGCGGCAGACAGTGAGGAAAAAGCAGCCAGCAGCCACCACTGAAGGGTATTAATCTTTTCTAGTTTTAGTAGTGAGGTGGCTATGCATATTAGCCCTGTGAACACACACACACACACACACACACACTCATACACATAAGTACTGTTGCCATCAATCCCTCTTCCCGCGGCTAATTTCAAGGCCCTTCGTCTTCTTCCTGTGTGTGTGTGTGTGTGTGTGTGTGTGTGTGTGTGTGTGTGTGTGCTGCGTGTGTCTGCTGACAAGATAGGAATTGGGAAACAGGACTTTCACCCAGGGGACCACTGTTCATGTCCCATATGAAACCAAAATTCAACATTCGACTTATTAAAATTTGACGTACAATGGACTTAATTAACTTGATCTTTTCCTAAACCTAACCAGGAGTAGTTGTGACCCTACCCTGCACATTGAAAAGTGACGCCAAATGGCTGACAAGTCAAAATGTATTATCCCACCAGGGCAAATGTGGTTGCAGCCTGGTATACAAACACATTCATCATAAAAAAAACAGTCAGGATGAACAAAGATAATGAACACATACATATATACAGTACATATGTATGTACACACACACACACACACACACACACACACACATATATATATATATATATATATATATATACATACACACATATATATATATATACACACACACACACACACACATATATATATATATATATATATATATATACACTGTGTCATGATGTGTTTGCAGCGTTTCTTTTCTAAATGCTGTGCATGTGTTGTCAAATTGCTGAAGACTTGCTTGTGTCTTCTTAATTTGCAGTGCATTGAGCTTTCAGTGCCACATTTAATATTTGATTTACAATGTATTCAAGTATTAAATGTGACTATTTCTCACACACACCTGTACATCATCCTTAATAATTATATAGTTATGTCATATCTTTTTTCTCTCTCTCTCTCTCTCTCTTCCTTAACTGTCTCTCCATATCTCTGCCTGCCCTGTAACAAGCTGTGTGAGCGACGGAGCGCCCATTACTCTGCTAACTGCCTCCTCAGATGCCCAGCACATCAGACACATGCTGCTAGTATATACCAGTCTGCTGGCCAGGGGGAGGGAGTCTGTGTGTGTGTGTGTGTGTGTGTGTGTGTGTGTGTGTGTGTGTGTGTGTGTGTGTGTGTGTGTGTGTGTGTGTGTGTGTGTGTGTGTGTGTGTGTGTGTTGACTGAAAGGCTGATGTGCCGTCATGACACTGCCAACTCTCCCCTGTGCCCCACTAACATCCTCTTTACCAGCAGCAGAAATATCCTCTTTGCATTTCTGTTCCCTCTCCTCATGCTCATCCTCTACTCTCCTCTCCTCTTATCCATTTTCCTTTTCAATCTCTCCTTTCCTCTCCTATTCTCTCATTTCCTCTCGTCTTCTCTCCTGTCTCCTTCTCTCCTCTCTTCTCTCGTTTCCTCTCCTGTTTCCTCTCTCCTCTCCTGTCTCTCTCTCTCTTTTTCTCTCCTCTCCTGTTTCCTTTCTCATCTCCTCTCTTGCTTCCTCTCCTGTTTCCTTTCTCATTTCCTCTCCTTTTTCCTCTCTCTCTTCTCCTTTATTGTTTCCTTTCCTCTTCAGTCATGTCGGTGTGTTTGGGGGGGGGGAATTCTTTTCCTAGACCTGTTTTAATTTTTGTAATTGTGTTTCTTCTAATAAAGGGACTTTTAAAACTTCTCCTCTCCTCTTCACTCATCTTCTCTCCTTTCCTCTCCTCTCCTGTCCTCACCCCTCCCCTCCCCTCCCCTCCCCTCTCTCTCCTGTCCTCTCTGCCCTTGCTAAATGCACCTATGAGCATTACTGTTGTTGTGGCTTTCCTGGAAGTGGATGTTTCCCTTTGGTTCAGTGTCAGAAACAGTGACAACCACTCTGGGGGTTTTCACACTTATGAAAAGACACACATACCCACGCCCACTCACGCACATCAGAGTGTGTGACGGAGCTGTCTGCTCCCTCCTGTCGCCTCATTTGTTTCTGCATCAGGCTGCTCTCAGAGGAGGCCTCGCTTCTGCCCTTGTCAGCAAACATCAGCTCGCTCTTTCTACTCCTCTCACTCCTCCGCCTCCTCCTCCTCCTCCTCCTCCTCCTCCTCTTTTTCCCCCCACTTCCACTTTCTTCTTCCTTGCTGTTTCAATATGATAAATCTCTTCTTTATTAGTCTTTTTGCTCTCACTTTCTCTCCTGCCGTCCCTGTCTCTGTGTTTAAGGGTGTCAAAGTCGGTGACAGGCGGAGAAATGGGCAAACCTTGAGTGTGTCTGAGGGCATCAAAGCCGCATCACAGATCCCTCTTCTCTGAGTAAAGGACAGCCACACACGGCTGATGTTTCTGTTTGAGGGCTGTGGGGGGTGTTTGTGTATGTTTGAATGACTGCAGTATGTTCTTCTCACTACAGCAGAGCAGTTCAAGTGTGAAGGAGGGTCAAGCCAGAGCAGAGCGGCAAGTAAGGTATGAGAATGTGTGTGTGTGTGTGTGTGTGTGTGTGTGTGTGTGTGAGGATGGGGTGATTGCTGGGGGAAACATACAGGCAAGAAGGAGAAGTGAAATTTACCGCTTCATCAAGTCGTCCAGTCTACACCACACATCACGCAATCACACACACACACACACACACACACACACACACACACACACACACACACACACACACACACACACACACACACACACACACACACACACAGGGCACATACTGCCCTAACTATCCATCTAAGTACTTTATTTTATAGCTTTTACCAGGAGCACTGCTCCCAGCCCTCCCTACTGTAGTTTCCTGCTTCGCCATGCACAAAGTGGAAAGACAGGTCAGCCACATCTCTTTCCCTCAAAGAACTCATTTGTCATCATTATTATATTTCAACGTTGATTTATCGTCATACCTCATTTTTTTGAGAAATCGGTCCTCCATATTGAAACAGAGGAGCTGGCATTTGCTCAAAGTCTTTTGGTTAGTTCTGTTCTTACGTTTGTGATTGTCCCTTAAAAGGAGAAGAAAGATGTCAATCCTCTGGCTGACTTAGGAAAGTGTATTAAAGCAAACAAGGGTGGGGGAGGGGGCATTTGCACACATGCATGCACACACGCACACACACACACACACACACACACACACACACACACACACACACATACATCTATTCTACCAACAGTGGACTATTGAGCAACACTGACTGAGTGTGTGGACTTCTGTTTCTGGTCATTAAAAAAATAAAAAATCAAAATAGAATAGAATTGAACATTTACTTTTGCGGTCTTCATACAATATTACTGCAAATGTGCTTTTCAAGAAAAAAATTGTCAAGAGGGGACTCGCATACTCAGAGTGCATCGTGACTGCAGCCGGGGAATGACTGTAACGGCACTTTCTACCTATTTGTAGTATAGTTGTGACATGGCTTGTTTAAAGGCACAGTTTCTCAATACAGGCTATATATGTATATATATATATATATATATATATATATATATATATATATATATATATATATATATATATACATATATAGTCTCTTGGGGTTTAAAAAGAAGAGTTAAATTGTATTTATGAATGATCTTCAGTAAGAGTTTCCCTGAAGCCACGTACAGTAGCTTTTGTGCGTGTTCCATACTGCTGTCTTGATGTCTGCTTCCAGCATTTTTTATTAATCAGACTGCGCTCCTGACATCAGAAAGGAGATCTTGAAGCAATTCCACAGCACCAGTAACAGCGTGTGAAATCCTCCCTGTTTGTGACAAGCTTCTCCTCACGTGAGAGATATTTTTGGGATGCAAATGTATAAATTAAAGCAGAAAAAAAATCTAATCTGCCTCAGTGTGCACGCTTTCTCTTTGTTTTCTGTCAGATTTCATTGGATGACATTTTACTAACACTGACACTTCATTTATTTTTTACTAACTTATTCTTATAGTTGTGGCAATTCCGATTATTAACTTTTCTCTCGCTACCTCTGTTGTAGAGATTCAGGAAATGTGACCCCGGCATAACAACGTGTAGGTAGGCAAGCAGAACGCTTTTGAAATAAACTTGAATTTTTCATAAATAATTTCAAACGCTTGTCTCTGAGTTCAACTGACCATTAACAGACCCAAACTCATAGACAGGCTATGAAAAAAAAGGGATTTTTTTCAGTATGTTTGCCTATGTTTACTGGACAGATGACAGCAGAGATGCAGATAGAAAACCAAGGAAGAGAGGGGTGTGACATGCAAGAAAGGAGACTCTGCAGGGGCCTCTAGGTATGGACGGACTGTTCTTACATAGCGTTTTTCCACATTCAATGACTACTCAAAGCACTTTTACATAGTACAGGAACCGTTTGCTGTTCACACACATTCATACGCTGTGGCCGAGGCTGCTGTACAAAGTGCCACCTGCTCATCAGATAAACACATTTACACACATCTCGGGGTTCAGTGTCTTGCCCAAGGACACTTTGACACGGGACTGCAGGATGAGGGATCTAACCACCAACCATCCAATTGGCAGGGGACCGCTCTCCCACAGAGCCACAGCCGCCCCAGGTATATAACCTTAATGAGTAGCTCACCAAGCATCGCTCGCTACCGTCCCTGACCATCATCCCTGTCAGCACCAGCTGGCCCACTCCCACCAACCTCCTTCCTTACTTAAATGCATGACTGCTGTTTGATTTTAATATCTATCGATCACGAGTGAAGATGACACCTGCCATTCCCAATTTCCCCTGCGTCCCGTCCCCCCTGTCGCATGCCGGGTGGAAATGCAGAGCGGCCATCCGAAGGTCACAGTCTGGGATGTATGGATGGATGTCAGGGCCAGTGCAGCAGACGGTCAGTGAGTTCAGCCATATATGTATGTGAAAGTGTGTGGGTAAGCTAGAAATAGAGAGGGAGGTGATGGGGGGAAGGGGTACAGAGGCAGAGATAGAGCAGGAATGAAGGAGAAAGAATGTGTATTTCCATAATGCCACGGTATGTATAGCATCTATCTCTCTTTTTCTCTCTCGCTCTCTCTCTCTCTCTCTCTCTCTCTCTCTCTCTCTTTCTGCCGCTCACTCTCCAGGATAGATAGAGGGCATTCATTATTCGCCGGCCCGCTGGGACTACCCTCCTCTTTAGAATGCATCCAGCAGTTTAAACCAGGCCAATCACAGCGGAGGGTGGGGGAAAGGGTTAGCGGAGTAGGAGGCGGGGTATGTGCAGTATGTGCGCTAGGGGGGATCTCACACATTTAACCTGCCATCCAGTTCACCTACTGTAACCATGGCGATCCACTCACAGTCACATGATGACAGTGGCGCACTGTATTTAGGCAAGTCGATGGAGTTCTTTGCCTGAAAAAATGTACCTCTAGCAAAGCCAGAACCTTCTCTCTTATTCTAACCCCTGTCATAATTATTTTAACCCACATTATACATTGACCTTCTCTCTCCCTTTCACCTGTCATGTACCCACATCATCTACTGTATGCACAGAGAGAAGACAAAAGAAAAAACAAGCTAAAGTGAGCAAATGCTTCAATGCTCCTTTGTATAAACTCGACTGGAGTGTTATATATAGGCTCATTTGGTGTTAAGATGATGGTGGTGGAGAGTATCGTCTTACACATTGGCCCTAAATCGGACTGCCATAGGTGTTAAATTGGGCTGAGATCTGGTTACTGTGAAGGGCATAACATATGATTCACAATCCTTTATTTTTCTCCTATCCTCGATCCAGGCAAGACATATTGGATGCCTTTCAAGTTAAGGAACAGAGGTCATGGTTAAGGTAAGCACAAGCCAATCACAGCACAGTAGGGCAAGACTAGGTGGAACCCTTGTGGAAATATGCGTACAAGCCAAAATGAGTAAACTGAGCTCCACACATTTGGAAGAGTAATCTGTGGGGCCCTATCTTGCACCCTGCGACCGTCCCGCGCCCAAGTGGTTTAAATAGCAAATGCACCTGCGCCCATCTGTGCGCCCATGGGCGTGCTGGTCTTACAGGGAGGTGTGTTCAGGTGAATTCTTGGCGTATTGCTATCTTGAGGCAGCGGGAAGTGATCGCACCATTAACCAAAAAAAACCTGGTCTGAAGTCAATAACACAGCATTTCATTGTTATTATAACAGCTTATGTACAGTGCGCACACTATGCTTGTTACACACACACACACACACACACACACACAGCAACACACACACACACAAAGATTACAAATAAAAATGCAAATCCGCCATCATAATAGCAATGCGCCAAGGTACAAATAAGTTGGGCTTTTAAAGAGAATGGGAGATGACAATCTGATTGGTTTATTGCATGTTACGCCCAAAACACCTATGAATCATTAAAGACACTCGTCCTGAACACACCAGCGCCATGCGCTTCACACCGTGCATTTAGGGCCCAAAGTCTCCAAGCCCAAGCTGAGATAACGTGATGACCATGAGGGTTTCTTTTTTTTACTACTTTGACATGCTCTCTTTCAGACAGAAGACATTTTTCACTGGCTAAGGAGCAATTCTTGTGACTAAAACTGATGTTCATATGTTTTCATCATTTTATCATTATTATAAAGATGCAAACTATGAACCAACAAACATGAAATTATCGTTTTTAACTTAGCTAACACACACACACACACACACACACACACACACACACACACACACACACACAGTCTGTTATCAATCATTAATTTGTCCAACTACATTTCCCCGCTGAATAAGACATAGAAACAGAGTCTCTCCCTTGCCACATGTATGTGTGTGTGTGTGTGTGTGTGTGTGTGTGTGTGTGTGTGTGTATGCATGCACTCACTGTATATGTGTGCTTGTGCACTCACAGTTTCACATCCACGTTAACAACACATTTATTCTGATTGTACACAGTAATGACTGATTAATTATTCCCAGCTCCAATTATCATTCCATTACTGGTGCGCACACACACACACACACACACACACACACACACACACACACACACACACACACACATGTCGAAAACATTTCCATGTCGTGAGGAATAAGTGCCAGCAGTGGTACTATGCCACTTTCTGAGGCTAATTGAGGTTAATGAGTGTAACTGGTGAGTAAAAACACATTAGCTAGAATAATTAAGACTACCATTGGTGTGAGCATGAGTTTGTTGTAAATTACACAACCTATCAAACATGATTTCCTCCCGCTTTGTCAGAGATTGAAATGTCTCGACTGAGAATTTATTTGGTGCCATAAAAATAAAGTACCTTTTAGAGTTATCTATTTGTTTTAGCGCCTGGCAGATAATGACAGTTGATCATGGCAGTGACTGAGCAGATAGTTTGAGACAGACGGATAAAGGAAGAAAAGACAAGACAGAGAAATAGTCAGAAAGTTAAATAAACAACAAAAAGACAGGTGAGACAGGTTAGTAAGGGGGAATCCTGCACCCTGCATAAAGATCCCCAAATACACACACACACACACACACAGTTGTCCACACACATTACACACACTGCACTCTTGGCCTAGAGACAGACAGAGAAAGATAGATAGAAGAGGCTGACATCACATCCATTCAGATAAGAGAGTGCTGGGGGAGATAATAAGCTAGCCCGGTGAGATAGACCAGACTCCTAAGATCAACGCGATCCACCCCTGAAGAGAGAAAAACAGAAGAGGGGAATACGAGAAAGAAGAGGAGAGAGAGAGACCTTTTTCCTGATGTTTGACTCACCATTTGAGTTTTATTTGAATTATCCTCCTGAAAAAACATCTGATTAACTTGCCTTGACTCAGATGGTTGTTGACTGCTTCAAGGATATGGAGGAGAGGAAAATAATAGGTATTTGATATAACTGACCACGATTTACTGTTAGAAAAAACTGGAATATTATGGTTTTTCACAAACCGCATTATTATGGATGAAAAGTTATTTGACTGACAGAAGACAATTAGTTCACTTTACTGGAAGCTTTTCAAAAGGTAAGGCTTGTAGAACATGGAGTGCCTCAAGGAAGTTGTCTTGGGCCACTCCTCTACACAATCTTTACTGATGATCGATCATCTGTTTTAGATAAAGTGAGCATTTCAGTGATACAGCTATACAGTCGGTCGTGGACTGGATCAGGAGTAACAAACTGATTCTCAATGTATCTAAAACTACCAGTTTAGTTAGTGGATGGAACTCATTTTCTTTATGTTCCAAACCGAAACTCAGTGTAGAAGAAACTTCTGTAGAGGGAAGAGAAGAGGCTAAACTTTGGCCGTGGTGATTGACAATAGATTGTGTTGGGACAAACATGTTGTAACCTTGTCAGTTGTTGTCCTCAGGTCAAATTTGACTTCTTTCAAAAATGTCCATATCTGAAATATGGGTTCCTTTTTAACCAAATTAATAAAAAAATAGATTGGATTCCATACAACGCTCTTTGCAAATACAATGGATCAGTTTCCTTCCTGACAAAACTCATCTGAACATTCCTCTGATCTTAACTATTAGTCAAAGTAATTCAGAATTTCTGCTTTTTTTTACTCAAATGTTAGGTATAATTTTACATAAATGAGGGTTATTGACCATGAATTCCGAAAAGGATTGTAAAACTAGTGGTAGTAAGATGGTGTTAGTGAAAACTCAAATGTCAAATTTGTCAGATACATTTGTGTGACCACAAACAGACAGTTAAACAAGTTTAACACCTTGATTACTGCTCTGTAGTTTGGTCCAGCACTTCAACAAGTAATGTTAAAAAAACTAAAAGTGATTCAGATTAAAGCTGCACATGTGGCTCTCTCGTGTGATCGAATGTTGATAAGATGCATGAAAGCCTCTCATGGTTTAAAGTTAAAAATAGATTTATGTATTTGCTAATGGTTGTTGTTATAACAAACAAAACACCTTTTACTTTATGTGTAAAACTGTCCTTTAGTATTGATACACATCATTATCTAACATGCATGCAGTAGGAGGTAGTTTTATTTTAGTTTAGTTTTATGAAAACCAAATCTATTTTATTTGGTATGATTTAAAAAAAATTAAAATAAAATAAAATCACTTAACCCTTGTGTTGTCAAATAGATTAACACTTTTTTGTTTTTTTATTTCACTACCACCCCCTTACTACCACTAGTTTTACACTACTTTTTGGAATCCATGGTCAATAACCCTCAATTGTATAGAATTATACCTAATATTTGAGTTAATAAAGAAGAAATTGTGAATTATTTTGACTAATGTAAGATCAGGAACGTATGTTGAGTGGATGAGTTTGGTCAGGATACAGGAGGGTTAAGCCATATTACCTTCAAAGAAATTTAAATGTCTATCTCATCTCTTAAAATAGATCTATTTGGAGTAGCGTAATTTCTTTTCTTTTTGATTAATTGCGTTAATTGTGAAATTCAAATATATTAAGTAAAATAAATATGATTTGTATTTTCAAATGTTGTGTAATGTCTGTGTGTGTATGGTGTGTAATGGAATGTCGTAGGACCCCAAGAAGGAGAACTTTTAGCTTATGCTGAAGCTAATGGGGATCCAAATAAAAACTAACAAACTTCCACTGATCAACATATTTGTTCTCTCTAGGCGTGTTAATATACCTGTGTGTGTCTGTGTCTGTGTCTGTGTGTGTGTGTCTGTGTGTGTGTGTGTGTGTGTGTGTGTGTGTGTGTGCCGTCTGTGTGGGAGACCTCCCGGCTGCTCTCCCATTGACTTTCACTTTGGCTCATACAGGATGTCAGTTTATCAGTCGATTGAATATCTACCAGCCTTTTATTTATGACACGCCGGATGAAGTGTTGCAGCTCGCTTTTTCTTCTTCTTTGAAGAGGCATGGAGGGAGACAAGTGTGTGTGTGGATGTGTGTGTGGAGGGAGGGAGGAAGGGAAGGCAAGAAAGGAGATAGGAGAGAGGCAGTAATCAATACATTTTTACTGAAAGCCCTTGTGTAGCAGGAACAGAGACAGGAAGGAGCGAGGACAGAGAAAGATGGGGAGGGGTTACAGTGGTAAGGAAAGAAGTTGAAATGGATGGAAGGAAGGAGAAAAGGAAGCAGAAAGAGCTGTTCTTTTTTTCTTGTCTTGCCTGTCAGTCGTCTCTCAGCTGCCTTACTGTTCAGGAATACACTGTAGTGGTGTCTGTGTAGACTGCAGTGTTTCTAGCATAGTGGCATGCAGTGAGAGGCTTACACTGCAACAACAAAAAGTCCCACAATAAGGAGAAAACGCTGCCAATGACATAGCTGCACATGTTTCCCATGCAGTTTCACTTAATCATCTTTTTTTTCTTTGGAGAAACACATTGCATCCTGTTTGTAGAAGATTGGGGTTATTTAATTGATAATGTTTCAATTAAAAACAAAAGATTGCACCCTGTCTCTTTCATACGTGTGTGTGCCATGGGTGTGTAAAAAAACACAATGAAAATGTAGGTTTGTGTAGGGTGTAGATGATGACATGCAATATATGGATGACAAAAATGATATCTAGGAACATCCACATGGTACATGTGGTTTCCTTTCTAATAATTCCATACTTTCTCAAATATGTTTGAATCAGCTTTCTGTGTGGAACCTCAGGAAGTTGTTGCTGTTGGTTGTGAAACAGAGTTAGACGGCGCATTTGCTGCACCCTGCATACTTCATGTGAGCTATGTTATTCTCTCCTATTACTTCCTTATACTTTCAACTTACTATGCCCCTCCATAATTCACTCAATGTTTGTACTACTGTAAATGGCAAATAGGGATTATTCATGGTATTGTAAAAAAATAAATAAAACTGACTAGTGAAAGCTACAGATCTGCCGGGGAAGCACAGTTTGTGTCCCAGAAGAAGTTAACCCCCTAACCCTAAAAGTCCCCTTGTCCCTGTTTAATCTTCAACGTCCCTTTGTGCCAGTGTCCTTCACAGCACCTATCATGGGTGCTGCGTTTCAACCTCAACCCATTAACCCTAAACAAAATCTATTTTTCTAATCTTAATTAGTTGTTTGGTGTCGTCACTGCATAACCGCCACCTTTTGTCAGCTAAACTCAACTGTAAAGACCGCTAAACTTTGTCATGTGACCAGTCGGCAGTGGCCATAATTTTGTACACATATACATACATACAAATATACACACACACACATACATACATATATACACACACATACATACATACATACATATACACACACACACACACACGCACACACATACATATACACACACACACACACACACACATATATATATATATAGTAGTAATGCATAATTTCCGTTGTAAACGTCAAAAAACACATCATCAGTTCAAAGCATAGACCGTCAATATATATACAGTCTATGGTTCAGAGTCATGTGTTTAGGCAATTCTGAGAAAATTGAGAAAAGTCATGAAATATCAGGCATAAAAATATATATATACTGTATATACAAAGGTTTTACAGTAGCCAGGGATCTCTAGGAACCCAACTAAAAATTAAGTTGATTCATTACATATTACAGCATGTACACATAGAAATACAGTATGTATCATGAGAGTGTGTGATATTCGAGATTGCAGTAGAGGGTTAAAACAAATACAGTATAAAAGGGATTTCCATTGCTTTGTGTGGACACCTTGATATGGACACAGTTGCAGTGTGTGTGTGCTGCACGATGTTGCTGCACCTTGAGATGTTGCTCAAGTGTAAAAAAAAAACTATTAGATTCACTTCATTGAAATTCCGATGGAATTCAGACGATGTTCCCACGTCTTGTCCTACAACATAATGCATGGTGTCTGTTGGCACATGCAAAGATCCCCCCCCTCTATTCCTAAGCAGTCAGTAATTTGGCATGGTGTGCATTTTGCTCATACAAGTGTTGTTTAGCTCCAAACGTCCTGTGTGTGAATACAATAGCTCCTAAAAACAGACACACACACACACATATACACACACACACAGACACAGAAAACACACATTTGCCCTGATGCTTCTTCCAGTATATCACACCAAACTACTTTACTGAATTCTCTTCTATTATTGAATGAAAGCGTACTACTGTCATTTTTCATTTACAGGGGAACGCAATCCACAGTAAAAAAAAATCCTCTTTCTCATTAATTTCCCTTTGCAGAATCTGCTCTTCTTCCCCCCCCCCTGAGGGATGGGGAAATAAGGCCGATAAACAATTTAGACAGATGCTCCATCAGAGCATAGCCGAGGAAGTCTCGCTCCTTATTCAGATCAGTTTTTTACTTGCAGTGCTAAGGTGGATGTGAAGGCATTTGACGACGATTGAACATTGTGTACATGCTGTAAATCTACCTGAGCTCTGTCGTCCACTAGGGGGCTTGTTCCTACCAAGACGGCACTGAGATCATCCAACACGGACTGCAGGTCAAGAGGTGACAACATGCTGCTAATATATACAGGATGCATATGAAGGGGGCAGTGGTTGGACGAAGTGGATCTTTTTGCAGTGTTTCCCTCATTTTGCATGCAATTATGAGGTTCAAATACTTCATTTTGATGTCTTTGGCCTCATCCATTTTTCTATTAGTGTATAAAGTTAGTTAGTTTATATATATATATATATATATATATATATATATATATATATATATATATATATATATATATAGTTGCGGGGGTGCTCAGGTCACTGCAGGGGAGCCTCCAAATAATTTTCTTTTTTTTTTCTAAAAGCAAAAAATTCTCAACATGAATCCAACATATTATTAGCAAATATAAATCCCAATTGATAATAGGCTTAGTTGCCTTTCAGTAAGGTACCTAGTCACTAAGGTAGCCATCCACAGATACAGTTCATCCTTAAGGATTCGCTGTGTTACACGTTAGACAAAGACTAAATACAAAGGTTAACGAGGTAACAAGAGGCAGGTGATACAAGGCCTGGGAAACAGGTGGAAAACATTGTGCAATCACAAGAGCGGGAAACCACAAGATAGGAAGTACAACAAGAAAAGGCAAGACAGAAAAGCAGACTGTCAAATTCTAACAGGAAACGGAACAAAATACAGAACAGAAAAACAGACTACCAAAATAAGACAAAACACCAAAACCACAACATTTCTGTATTTAACAAACTGAGTGACTTGAGAAAAGAATTTAGTTCTATGAGAAAAGCTACAAAAAAAGAACTAGGTAATGCGTTAGAAAATATCCTGACACATAGAATAACAACACCTCAGCCGAGGGTATTTTTTCCTGTAGTGATAGAGGTGAGAAGTCAGGAAAAGAAAAGGATATGATGCACTGGGTGGAGGAAAGTGGAAGGGAAGGATGGAAGAAGAAGAAAAAAAAAGAGTTCAAAGGCAGGAGACGGTAACGGAGGATAGAGGGAGTGGATAGGGGAGAAAGAGAAGAGTCAGAGGATGGAAGTCGAGAAAAGAAGCCCTTCCTTCTTTACAGCGCCATGTCAGCTGGAGCTGATGAATGTGGTCTAACATCAATACAGTGTGAATGATGAGGCCTGAGACAAACACACACACACACACACACACACACACACACACACACACACACACACACACACACACACACACACACACAGCTACAGTGCATTCACAGTTGCTTACCCTCACACAGCACTTTGCAAAAGTACACCATCCCTTTTTTGATCCCTCCAACCTCCATTTCAATTTCTATATTAAAATGTCCCCCATTGTTTTATGTGACTTGGCACATTGCTCCTTGCTCTCCAATGTCAGTATGCTGATAAATAAATTGTTGTACAGTAAAGGGCAGTGTTATCATATACCGTGATGGGCCGGTGTGCTCTGCAGTGGCTGGGACGTCTCTCATTCTCTCAATCCTTGACCCGTTTTCCATCAAAGAATTCGGCGGACAGCTCACCTGCTCATGTTCAGCATGATATCTTGTCTGCTATGACCTTCTGTCTTTGGAAAGAATATTTTGGAATATTTCTAAACACTAATATTCAGGGCTCAAGTTGCAAATAATTTAACAAGGTTTTGAGTGAAACTACAGCTAATTGTGTCCATACTTTTTACACACTACCCATATTATACTACCCGTTCTCGTAGTATATTATATGCTGTGCATACATTATCTGGCCTTCTAGAAAATGTTGTGTCCATTATCTTAGAGAGCGTGTGTCCTTTGTCTCAGCAGCATTAGAGAAACCACATTGTGTTTCTGTTATGCATCCCTGGTCCACGACTGTGGTATGATGCCTTGATGGATCGCATCCGCCGTCTTCTTGTTCTCCTTTTTCCTCACTGGCTTTGAAACAAAGCTGTCTAAAGGAAGCTCATACCAGTGAATTAGCCGCATGCTACCCTGGGCCATTCTCGGACGCTTTTAGTTTGTCGAAGATCTAAAAATGCACATAAAATTTAGAAAAAAAGCAGGAGAAATGTCCAAAAAAAGCACCAAAACAATGTTGAAAAAATGCAGCAGAAATGTCAAAGATTGAAAAAAAGAGGAAAAACTGTCAAAGACGTAGGAAAGTATTTCAAAAACATTGAAGAAAACGCACCAGGAACACATCAAAAAAGTGCCAAAATATAAAACTCCAGGAAGGTAAAAAAAAAAAAAAAAAAAGCACCACAAACGTTGGAAAAAAAACAACCAGAAATGTCGGGTGGAAAAGAGTGGAAAATGTTGGCAAAAAAAGTGTCAAAAGCGGCTGACAAAAGCAGGAAAAAGGTGGGTCATCATCAATACAAAAGCGGCACATGCTGCTGTAGTATCTAATGACTTATAATAATATGATCTAATGACCCAAATTAAGTACTGTACCAATGCAAAGGGTCAATGATTAACATCTTAGTGGAGTGATGTTTTGAAGGACGTATTCTATGTGGAGAGCAGTGATTGGTGGCTGTATAGGTTCAAGGGACTTTATGTTAGTTTTGGTGCCCCTTCTATAGACTTTAACCTGCCAACTCACAAATTTCAACATTCTATGTTACCTAATATATCCTATATTAAGTATGTTTGAAGTCCTGAGACAGAGTGTTCATTGGGTTGGGTCACTCTCCGAGCTGCTGCAGAGCTTGTAAATTGATGCTGAAATTCTTTGATATAACAAACCTTTAAAATCAAAGACAGTGTCAAGCCGATTCCTTCTCCACACATCTTCCCAGCATTGCTGTTCAGACACCACACTACCTACCACGCCCTGTTACACCCTGTAACGCCCTGCAGTGCCCTGCTACGCCATGAACTACCCCAACTGTTATTTCTAGTCATAGTTCCGGTATCTTTATTGTGACTATTATTGCCATTGTTCATCCTTACCGCCCACTTACACCGTCAGACACCACCCACCAAGAGCCTGAGTCTGTCCGAGGTTTCTCCCTAAAAGGAGGTTTTTCCTCGCCACTGTCACACTAAAGGCTTGCTCTTGGGGGAATTACTGGAATTGGTGGGTCTTTGTATATTCTATTGCGGTCTAGAGCTACTCTATCTGTAAAGTGTCTTGAGATAACTCTGGTTATGATTTGATACTATGAATAAAATTGAATTGAATCGTTAGAGACACCATATTGTGTTTCTGTTATGCGCCCCTGGTCCCCAGGCTGTGGTATGATGCCTTGATGGATCACATCCGCCCTATTCTTGTTTTTCCCTCTCCTCTCTTGCTTTGAAACACCAAGAAGATGTAATGCCACTGACTTTTAATAATCCCACAGATTTAACGCGTTGTAAACACACAGGGGTTTAATCAAAACCCCTGTCGGTTTGTTTGTTTATTTGTAACGTGTATGTTCTGCTTGATTTCTCCATTTCCGCAGCATGCGCTCCCGGTCTTGACAAGCACTGTTTCATCCCAGTGTAATTGCATACACACCCCACCCCATCCTATAATTACTCACTTGCTCATCACACCCGCGGACATGAAAAACAGAAAATGACCACATCTACCATTTCCAGCAGTGTGCGTCATCGTCAACGTGTCCTACCTCCCTCCCCCCCATCCTTCCGCCGCCTCGGCCTCCGAAACGTCTCCCGTTCGTTAGCGTAGCGCTTGCTCTCCGCTCAGCCACGGCCTGCCATCGATCACGGCGGACCAAGGCAAATGGAGCTTTCAGCTGCGTGGTGATAAGGAATCGCAGCCACATTAAAACATCTGTCACACACCTCCAGAGCCGCGCATAGCGGGCGGTACGGCAGCTGGGGAGGAGGAGGAGGAGGACAGGGGGATGAAGGGGTGAGGAAAGGAAGGCAAGGCAGCTTTATTTTTATAGCACATTTCCGCAACAGGGCAATTCAAAGTGCTTTACATAAAACATTAAAGAGCAGTTAAAAACAATGAAAAAAACAATGTAGCTCAGCGTAAATTCTTTCAGGAAGACCTAACTATTGATTAATTGATGCACTCCTAAATCAATTCAGCTGTTATCCTAATAAATGTTTATTTCGTCATGCGTGTATAACTGTCGCATCTCTGCAACTAGAGTCTTCTGACTGAATTGTATCTCAGCGTAAATCTTTTCAGGCAGACCTCACTTTTAATTTTATGCTCTACCTAACTCCAATCAGCTGTTGGAGGCGTTCACCTTCCTGCTAAACCAATCAGAATTGTTACACAATGGCAAGGGCCAATCACAGAGTCACAACCCTGCTTTAAATAACTGTTTCTCCCCATTGCTATTCAGCTGTCGTTGCAGGCATAGAGTGCAAACCCTTCCTCCTCCAGTTGTCTTCTCCAGCTGACCGGTCCGGAGCCTCCTTTGGTCTGGTCTTCGGGCTCCTTTGTCGCCACCACCGGTGTCTAGATTCCACCTGATGGGCGGATGGCTCTCTACCCCTATATATAGATATACAAAAGATTCATATAGCGATTGAGTGTAATTGCCAAAGACTTTGTACATTTTATTTGAGCTGTACAATAAATCTTATTTGCACATCTGCAAACATGTTTCTCCTAAATGAAATTAAAAATGAGATCAAATAAGAGAATAAAAGTTACAGTGCAGTATAAGAAATTAACACTGAGGTCTTCAGAATTGATTTAAAAGAACTAAGAGTTGCGGCTGACCTGGAGTTTTCTTAGAGTTTGTTCCAGATCAAACCGTTCTCACTCCGACCTCGTAAAATACGGACGTTTGGGCAGTGGCTGTCGGCGTCAGATACGACGGAAACAGTGTGTGTAGAACGCATCGGGAAGAGCAGCAGCTACACGGCGTTTGAAGATGACGTGGCAATAAGAGCGACTACGGTGGCGAGTATTATGAAAGCCTGAAAACAGCATAGGGGGGTTGGTTGGGGGGGTGGATGGGTCAAACAACACAAGACTTTCACCTAGGAGACCGGGGACCATGTCCCGCGTGTCATGTTTCCTAAACCCAACCGTCACTTTCTTCTTTTCCTAAACCCAACCGTCGCTTTCTTCTTTTCCTAAACCCAACCGTCACTTTCTTCTTTTCCTAAACCCAACCGTCGCTTTCTTCTTTTCCTAAACCCAACCGTCGCTTTCTTCTTTTCCTAAACCAAACCATTGCTTTCTTTTTTCCTAAACCAAACCATTGCTTTCTTTTTTTCCTAAACCCAACCATTGCTTTCTTCTTTTCCTAAACCCAACCGTTGCTTTCTTCTTTTCCTAAACCCAACCATTGCTTTCTTTTTTTCCTAAACCCAACAGTTGCTTTCTTCTTTTCCTAAACCCAACCACGGCTTTCTTCTTTTCCTAAACCAAACTGTCGCTTTCTTTTTTTCCTAACCCAACCGTCGCTTTCTTGTCCCATGTGCCATGTAAACCGCGTTCCGTTGTTCTTTTCCTAAACACAACCGTAAAAAATCACCCTCATCAGTATGTAAAGACAGACGACACACGATCCCCGGTCTCCTGGGTGAAAGTCCTGTGTTGTTTGACACATCAAGCACGTGCTGTAAGAGGACGAAGTACTAAGGTAGCGAGTAGTATGACAGACTGAAAATCCACGTAAGGAAGTAGTTTGGGGAGGAGGTCAGGACTCTCCACCAGGAGACCAGGGTGCGTGTCCGGTTCTTCTCCCGCTCTTGTCCCGCTGAAACGTACATTCTGTAACCCCCACCCACAATCTTTTCCTAAACCTAACTGTTCTGATGCCACATGTCAGATAAACATGTAACATGCAAAGGCACCTGACCTACCACCGCTGCGAGTGAGAATGTGTTGCTGTAACAACTCCTACCCCCACCCCACCCTGCTGCCTGTTGCCGATTGGCTGGAATCGTGTTTTGTGTCTCGTGCACTCCTTTCTGTTTGTTTTCCATTTACACAGCCAGGGCTGCTGAGAGCTAGGTGATCGTATGGAGATAGTTGCTGAATTTGACAAAAAGTGTATTGGATTAACATCACTCACTATACCTTCAACCCAGCACCCATGGAAAGAAAACCACAAAAGTCAAGGTGTTATTGTTATTGCATGATTTACTGTTGGGATATTTATCCAAATTAAAATATGACACAGTGTGGTTTGAACTGTTCTTCAAACTGCTCTTTAAAACATATGGGTCCATTTTTTGTTTGTTTGTTAATAAATGTTGTTTTTATTGTAATCTGCACATTGTCTTGGACAACTTCCTTCTTTTCCTCCCCTCACACATCATCACCCAAGATAGATAACCCCCACCAGTAAGACACTTCAGAGCAAAGACCACATCAGCAGTTTATTAGAACTTCAGGATTGAGCTTTATTGATGTGCATTAGGAGTCAAACACACACACACACACACACACACACACACGCACAAGTGTTCTCCTTACAAAGCATCTGTTCTTACACTCGATAGCTCTTCAACCATACCACATTTTTGCAAACAAACATAAACACGCACACACATAAGGACATTTCATGGACCAAACACACAAAAATCTGCGCAGAACAATTTAAAAAGTCTCCAAAGGACAATGCCATTTTAGCGCTACACAACAAAAATACTAAGTCTACAAGATACATACATTATCTCTAATTACTTACCTGTTGTGTTTTATTCAGATTTAGAAAATGACTTGGATGTCTTTTGGGTAATCTTTAGGTAATAGAGATGAATCCACACAGCAACTGGTGTGTCTGTGCAGTGTATTTATGCCTGGCTGAGCGTCTGAGTCTCAGTCCAGTTGTTTTGGCGCGGAAGCTGAGTTAGTAGTTTTAGTTTGGAATGTTACAGCGGTTTCCCACTGAACTGGCTTGAATCTCTCCATCCCGTCGTTTGTCTCTCTGCATGTGTGTGCTCAGAGTGATCAATGCACAGCTACAGCTGGTTGAAGGGGACCAAATCCATTGAACAGTTGATTTGGTTCCATTTTACCAGCTTTAGCAAAGCATTTTTGGAGCGAGTCCGGTCCCAAAGGTGACAGAGTCGAGGAGGCGGAAGAGGAAGAGGTGACATATCTGGGACCTGAAAGAGACAGAGCGAAAAGGAGGAAATGATAAGAAAAGGGGTTGTCTATACACAAATAGCACCAAATAAGAACTCACTGTACATGCATGCACAAAGCACACACACACCAACCCTGTTCTCACTCCGAACACGTGTGATGCGACAAAAACGTGTGTGTGTGTGTGTGTGTAGAACGTACTGGGGAGAGCAGCATCTAGACGGGGTTCAGTGAGTAGTATGTAAGGGGGAAAATCCGCATAGGGAGGTTGGTCGGGGGGGTGGAGGGGGTGGATGGGTCAGACACAGGACTGTCACCCAGGAAAGAGGGATTCGTGACCCGAGTGTGTCCGTCCTGTTATTGCCGTGTGTCAGGGAAACCACTTTCTTCTCTAACTGGACTAACTCTCTAACCTTTTCCAAAATCCAACGGAACCGTAAGCCCACCCACAAGCTTTTCCTTAACCTAACAGCGTCAAAGGGACGCCGATAGTCCCCGCCAAGCGTGTGTAATATGACGCTAAAGGAGACCTTTACCAATAAAAGACACCTGACCATTCATCTGTATCTTACGAGATGGGAGAGTGAATGTGTTGCACACACACACACACACACACACACACACACACACACACACACACACACACACACACACGCACACACACGAACATGCAGACACATAGTAAGCAAACATTGATTATCGGAGTAGGCGTTGCCAAAGTGTGCATGTTAATGCATAGAAGATGCAAAAATATCCAAAAAGGAATTATGCATCTAATCATTCTCTGTCTGAAATGCTCCGTTAAGCACCTTCCTAAAAAAAAACAATGTGCTCTGATTTTTCAGTGTTTCCTGGGTCTTCCACATCTGCCCTCTCTGCGTGTCTACACCGACATTGCGCCCGTGGGATGACTGTCAACGGCACCGTGGCGGCACTTTCTACCTATAGTATATGTAGTATAGTTGTGACATCTCCATTGTACGGTAGTCCTGACGGCTCATTTAAAGGCACAGTTTCTGAATACTGGCTGTGTGCATTTCTCTGAGAATGGAGCGTTTTAATGCTTGTTCATAGCACCTCAACCTGTTTTACAATAAAAAAGAAATGAAAATCTCACTTTTTTAGATAGATAGATAGATAGATAGATAGATAGATAGATAGATAGATAGATAGATAGATAGATAGATAGATAGATAGATACTTTATTGATCTCGAGGGAAACTGTAGGCATCCAGTTGCTTTGACAACCATAACACAATAAACACACAAACATACATTTTTCTCATACATGAAAATAAAAATCACTGGAACTTTTTATAAGTAAATGGACGGGGAAAAGCCTAGAAGAGAGTGTGTGGGAAGAAGGAGAGATGAAGGAGAAGAACAAGCAATGTGGGAGATGAAAAAGAGATTAGAAAAAAACAGGGAGCAGGGCCCTAAGAGATAAGAGAGGAGCACGTATAACCGATGGTTGCAGACAAACTTGAGAAAACAATGAATTCATCACCCGACTGCCAATACTGCTAATGAAGCCAGCGGATGGGACAGCGGGAAAATTAACTCTCATTGACCTCCAGCGCTATGTAAAATCTCTCTCTTCTCTCTCTCTCTCTCTCTCTCTCTCACACACATACTGACGCTAACACACGTCCTCTCTGTTGGGCTATTCAGCCCTACTGCTTGCCTGAGCGCGGTGGCGCACAGATGATGTACTCAGCAGTCTTCCCGCTCGCTGCATGCCTCTGCTCGTCCTTGGTGGAACTCACTCATTTCCTGGTTCAATTAGACTAGCTAATCTTTTAATCATTAGGAAATAAACTGTTTAAGCAGAGTCTTGGCCCTAGAATCCAAGCTATTGATATTTCTGTGTGGGGAAAATAAGCTGCATTTTCTTTGCATATCTAATCCAACACAGCACCTTTCCCAATAGTAGACTTTCTTTTTAAATTCTTAAAGCTGCTGTATCAACTGCTATATTAATAATGGATTGAATACCTGTGTGATGTAAAAGGGGTCACTTGTAGTGACAAATCCACAGTCAACTTGTTTAAGCAGAGTCTGGGCACTGGAATCCAAGCTATTGATATTTCTGTCTGGGAGGGGAAAAAATGCTTTTTTTTTGCATATTTAATCCAATACAGTACCTTTCCTTTACCTATAGTACACTACATGTTGCTTTTAAAATCTCAAAGGTGCTGTATCAAATGCTATATTAATAATGGATAAGGGGTTGCTTGTAGTGACAAATCCAAAAGCAGTCTTGGCACTGGAATCCAACCTATTGATATTTTTCGCCTGCTTTTTTTTCTTCTTTAACTTACAAGAAAACCCCTTACCGAGAATCATCACTTGATTCTGCAGCTCTCCTTAGCTCTACAGAGCTTCATATCAACTGTCAGCTTGTTGTTTTTTTGTGACTTTACTGTTTTGATTTAGTCTCTCTTTAGTCTCGCCATCAGCGCCATTCAGTGCGTTTACATGCACAGCAGTAACAGGGGTATGCCAGTTCTCCCCATATACATGAGCGGGGAGGAATGGGGTGTATGACAGTAATGTAGTAGTGAGAGTAACTCTACCTTCTGGTACAGTAGGTGGCACTCTGCCAACGCATACTGCTTTTTCTTCCTGTTGACCTATGTCAACATTACACCGACCGGCGTTTCAAACAACTTAATGGTCTCATGACATGGTGCTCTTTGGATGCTCTTATATAGACCTTAGTGGTCCCCTAATACCATATCTGAAGTCTCTTTCCCAAAATTCAGCCTTGGAGCAGAAGAGCAGCCACTAGAGCCAGTCCCACAATGAGTTTTCCATAGTATGTGCCATTTTTGATTTATATATATATATATATATATATATATATATATATATATATATATATATATATATATATATATATACAGTTACTTCTCTGTCATGCCTTTCTACACCTACTGCTTTCACCAAAATTAAACAATTTGAAAACTGCCTTCATGAATTTCACTTGACTTGCTATTTAAGTATTTAAACCAGTATTAACCAGTCACGACCTATAGCTCTACTGGGTTCTAAAACTCAAAAGGGAAGGGTGTGAGTGTGTGTGTGTGAGAGAGAGAGCAAGAGAGAGAGAGAAAGATAGAGAGAGAGAGAGAGAGAAAGAAAGAAAGTGTAGAGATTACTCTGTCAGACCTGTATCACAGCTGTCCACCCCTCTCCAGATAACAAATACATCAGCGTCACTGCACACAAATCACATTAAACAAAAAAATGTTAAATACTGGCAGTGCATGTAAGGAGCTAAGGAGCAAGACACTGACTATTTCTCTCTCTCTCTCTCTCTCTCTCTCTCTCTCTCTCCCTCCCTCTCTCTCATGTTTAATAAACTTGTCACCCAAGAGACTAGCAAATTGATGAGGGGGATGCATCCTTGAGTGAGAAAAAATAATACTGAGGAAAAAAAAGGAGGCTGGAAAGAGAGGGGAGAACAGAGGGTGGGAGAAAGTAGGAAGTAGCACACTTGCATGGCCTGAATTCTCTACCTGTCCCAGAGTTGCTGTTGTTCAACCTCTGCAACATGCAGCACTGCAGTGTACGTGTATGCTTAAAGAGTTTTTTTGTGTGTGTGTGTGTGTGTGTGTGTGTGTGTGTGTGTGTGTGTGTGTGTGTGTGTGTGTGTGTGTGTGTGTGCTGCCAAGCGTATGGATGTCCATGTTTGTTTTCGATCGCGGAGCTGTGAATGTAAATGTACCACATTTGCGGACAACAATCTATATATGTCCACATAAGACCGACAGTAAGGAGCTCTTGTGTGTGTTCAAGTGCGAATATCAACTTCATAGGAGAAGCTACGCTACACATGAAATCCTTTTCAAAGCAGGATTTTCAGTAGATTAGGGAGAGAATCCCTTTGCTGCGCTGTCGGCGCTCCATTCCGCCAATCTGTGGCCCACACACTCATCAAACAGGCAACCCTCCTTCACCCTGTGCGCCTCCACTCAGATCCGACATCAAACAGAATCATCACACCCGTAGCATTTTATCATTAACCTCCCTTTGGTGCCTGTTGAAGGCTCCACCAGTGAGTGCTCTTTCAACATTAAACTGTAAGACAGCTCCGTCAAGATCAAAACTACAATAAGTAAAGGTGTTGTGCATTCATAAATTGAGCTCAGTGGAGTAGACTTTATGTGGGTCAAGGTACTGCATAGGTGTTATGCATAGGTGGAGCGATATGCAACGATTCAATGATCCAATGCTATTGACGCAAAGTGAAAATATCGGTAGGTTATTCCCATGTTATATTTATTCTTTTTATTAAAAAAAAGAGTCTTTAACTTAAATGTCTGGGTGTCAAATCAGATTTTAGTTGCTGTTTTTTGGAGTTGCTATGAATGTAACTGTGTAAAATTGGCATTTGATATCATCTCATTACGATTGCAGGGCCCTAATTTGAATTGTATAGACATGGTATCGTGACAGACTTTAAGATATCAGCAAATATTGTATTGTTGTCCAAGGAATTGATATAATATCGTGATAAAACTTGTGATCTACACCCCTACTGCATGTCTCTGCACTCTTGTATGAGCCACTGCAGGTGCCCTCTATCAGGCTGACAGCATGGTTGGAGATAGGCTGGCTACTTGTCTATTCTGGGACTGTGCTGTCCGCTGCATTCCTGCCCTTATATTGGAGATGGGGGTGGGGTGGGGGGATGAGGGTTATGGACAGCTGGACGCCAGCAGAGAGAGAAGGAGAGACGTAGTGGTAGAGACAGTCAGGGAGTCATAGCGGGGAAGGTCAGTGGGGGTGGGATGCGTACCCCCCCCCCCGGGGAGACTTCCACAGCACAGGTGGTGTTACAGAATAGCTGCCAGCACAACACCACAGTACGTACTGCCCCCGCAAGATTGAATGACACTTTGAAAACGGACACTGTCACGCTTGCTCACCGTGATATTTTCATTTCAGAAGTATGGCCTGACACCGGGGGGGGCGCTGCACTACTACAACCTTCCGTACGCCACCACCACTCCCATCACCCACTCAGCCTCTCTGCTCGCTGACCATGTTGCATGCTCTGTGTGTCTGTCTGCCATTCTTCTCTCTCTCTCTCTCTCTGCTATCTCCTTATCAGGACAAGTGGTTCTTACTGACTGACTGGCTGGCTGTCAGGCCATGGCTCTCCATCCTGCGCCACGCCGTGGGAGGGCGCGGCCCCCCCTGAAAACCCCTGAGAGCATCACTTCCTGTCACGTCAGAGGGCTGAGACTCCTGACGACAGAAACCCCCAGACAGTTGTTTGAAAATAACCATTAAAGTCCACTTAAAAAAAATGGCAATCGTCTCCTATAATGCATGCAGCTTTTAAATGACAAACCATCTCAATAAAAGCCTCTGTGCATGTCTGATGACAATGTTTTGCCAGTTGGTAATTCGCTTAATGCAAGGCACACTGTAGTAATGAAACAAGTTGACCTGTGGTCAGGCTGTAAACTTTATCTCCTGTGGCTGGCCATATTTATTCCTGCTAATTACCCACTGACTAGAGGCAGAGGGAAAAGTGGGATGTATATATCAAACTGAGTGCACACATCCACGGTGGATCTAATATCTGTAGCAGAGATCATCAACAGGGGGTCAGCGACTCCTACAGGGGTCCTCAGAGTTACTGCAGGGTTGGGGGATGGGGGAATGGACACACACCAAATGAGACATTTTTTTACAAAATTTAAAATGTCTTGACATGAATCCAACACATTATTGGAAAAAAAAAAAACATTGATGTTAGGCTTACTGGCCGATAGGTAAGACAGTCACAGATACAGTTCATCCTAAGGATTCAATGTGCCACGTGTTTAACATGATGATTCAAAAAATCATAATCATTCTATGCACTAAAAAGGTATGTGTAAAGGCTCTCGGCTGCCCCACATGTTGTTGTAGGCACAGTTTTACATGCAACTTAAATTTCATACAATATACTGTACGTAGTAGGGGTCTTTATTTCAGTGGAGGGGTCATTTGGTTAAGAAATTGTAGTTGAAGGGCCCTAATCTATAGGATCGTAATGGGCATTACAGAAGTAGGTGAGAAGTAGTCCATCAGAAGATAAGGGGCTTTAAGACTTAAGGGTAATGGCGCTTCGGCCCCTTCTCTTTCCACAGCAGGGCCCCCTGTCATGGTGCTAGTGCTGCTGCAGTCCACTGCAGACACTGGCTGGCTGGATCCTCTTCCAACCACCCACCCACCCACCCAACCTCTCCTTCCCCTGCATTCGGACGTGAGCAGCACCCAGCGGCTGACTCAGCACTCTTCCCGAGCCTGATTGGTTGATCAGAGAAGGAGACAGAAGCGTAACAGGACCCTCTATCCTCTGCTCAGCCACTTTCCCTCGCTCCCTTATACTCTCCCCGAAAGATAAAACACGTCTGTCGGATAAAACGCCTTCCTGACCTTGTGCGGCTACTCGGCTCAGGTGTCGTGCAGTGGCTATACTGTACCGTACGGTTATCAGTTGGCTGCCATCTCAGGGTTACCGCGGCCTGGGATGATAACATCTTCTACATATGCTCCGTCCACTTTGTAGTTTATAATATGTAGCAACTTTGACCTTATCTCCACTGACATTAAGAACCGAGGGGCGCCTGCTTTTTACCTTGTCTTCATATTTCATTTAACTCTCCTTCCAGCGGTTTTTGTTTATACTGCCATGCCCAGTTTTGGTTATGGTCCTTGATTGTATCGCGACGAGATCTATAATGTCTCTATAGGACATCAATAAGCGTGTCTGCAAGCGCTCATACTTTGTGATTATTGCTGTGTTTATCTTCGGCCGCTCTTGATTTTACCTCACAATGATTTAATCCTCAAAGCGCTTTTTTTCCTTAACCTTTTAATCTAACGGCAACACCCTTAAGACGATCAATACCAATTTAGATGATATATTTAATGATAGCCTCCCCTCCTCCCTCACACTCTCTCTCCTCTCCTCTCCCAGCCTTTCATTGTAGACCACTACGGCATATAGTATATATAATAATAGTATAACAGAGTTTGACTGTCTCTTACTTAGCCTCTTTTTAACAATTTTTTTGAAACAACCAAGGTCTGTATCCTCCGTTTGTATGCCTTACTGGACTCTTGGGGACTTTGCCTTTTTTTAGACTTTGCAGAATTTCTTTTTTACATTAACAGAAGAAGGATGACACTGTAAGTGCCCTTTATGAACCACTTTATGCAGTAATTTCACCCAATATATATCCAGAGAGTTTTCAAGCTGGAACCTTGTTCAGCAAACAGCCCTCCTCGCGTTACACGTATTATGAGTCGTCTAACCAGCTTCAACTGCCCCTCTGACCTGTCCTCACCACGCTCAACATGCCATCAATAACTGTAATGGGATTAAAAAAAAAAAAAAACATGGCAACAAGCACAGGAAAGATCTCATCTGAGCCATCGACGCTGTACGAGATTTTATGTGTTGGAAAATGCTGAGGTGCAGCTTCAAAAATGAAATGGAAGTGGTATCCAAAGATGCTTGGAACAGCCACTTTCGGTAATTATCTGCTCGTAAACTAACTATAAAAAAGCCAATCGCTAACTCCTGCGCACAGGGCTGTCACTTAACTTATTTTCAAAGTAGAACACAGAGATAAACGGAGAGGGCTAGGACAGAAGGACGTGTTGGGAAAAGCTGCCGTTTCTTGAGTGAAAGGAGATCGGATTAAGAGAATGAAGGGCACGGGAGGAGTGGAATGATCCAAGTTTTCTTTTAAGACTTTTTTTTTTTCTCCCCTGACTGAGCAATATTGAGGCGGAGAAGACGTCATTTTGTTTTGTTGGGGAATGATGTCATGATCCATGTGCCGTGGCTGCCAAACCGCTGCAGACCTGCTTTCTTTCTTTCTTTCTTTCTTTCTTTCTTTCTTTCTTTCTTTCTTTCTTTCTTTCTTTCTTTCTTTCTTTCTTTCTTTCTTTCTTTCTAAGTATGCAGGCTGATTGTCAATCTGAGCACGCTCCAACGTCCCCCTGCTGCCCCCCCCCACACACACACACTTTCTCCACCATCCCCCCTCCTCCACCTCTTACCCCTCCCTTAACGAACCACTGCCACCACTTAGGTATTTTAGCCATGCATTCATTAAAGGCCGCAGCAAGGCCACAAAGGCAGCTTGATATACGTCCTGCCGTGAAACAAAAAAAAAAAAAAAATCCAATGCAGTTTAAGTCAGAAAGGAGCTCGGGCGTAAAGATAGCCCCGGCTGACACGCTTTCTATTGTGAGAGAGTGGGACACTCGCTCCTTTTTGAGCCTGAATAGCGCACCGAGAGTGAAAGGCTTCATTACGACTGCTCTGTTTTAACTCGGGACAATGGGGATCCAAAGAGACTCGGGCTGGTTAGTGCCATCTAGATTAGAATCTGTGGCAGATCAGCGTCTTATTCGCTTGTGTAAAGATCTATGTGTCAGGACGGTGGAAGTGTGATTAAAGTGAGTCAACAAAGCGTTTGGCTTAAAGGCAAAGTACACTTTACTATGGATAGAGACAAAGGGGTTTGAATGGAGCCTCATGGGCATCGGTTTGGTTTGAAAGGTGCTGGGGACAGAGATGCATTCGGAAGTGCATTGTCACAAGTGCTGGGTACAATATGCATTCATTTTTTTTTTTGAAAGACGCTGTCCTATAGCTTACTAATGTAAATGAATAAAAATGTGTACAAAAGTGTGATGATGTCCGGCACGTCTTATGAAAAAGAAAGCCTTAAGTTTTCAAAAAGCATTAGACATATGACCCACTATGTTCTGCTTCATACATCCGTGCACCATGTTAACAATGTGGCATGACGTGACATAAGACTAAGAGGAAAGGAGAGAGGAGCTATGAAAGGAAAGAAGCTCGCAGCCAGCGCAGCAGCAGAACCTGCCCTGTGGGGACAGAGATTTCTGTGGATTTATTGGCATCCGTCGCTCAAGAATTATATGTGTTATGACCTTTGAGCTCGAGGTTTTCAAAAAAAGTGGTGGGTACAAAATGACTCATGAAGAAATCTGATAGGTATGCGTCCCCACCGTCCCCACCGAAATCTACGCCTATGTGGAGCCTCAAGTACACAGTGGACTTTTTATTTGTTTTCCTATCAACTATTGGTCAGAGATAATAATAGCATGGCTATGGAGTTAAACATTCATACTTAGCAGAGCAAAATAATAAAATACATGTGTAATGCATTGTCACTTCGTAGTGACAAGTTTTGTTATTCATGGATCAAATGACTTTGTGTCATTTAAAAAAAAGTGACACAAAAATTGCTGGGAGTTGGTTTCCCGGCCCGCAGCGTTACTGTTTTGGTTATGTCTCACTGCTCTCATCATCAGACAGCTGTTTTCAGAGGGAAAAAAGTTCAGTACCAAACAGCAATCACGATGTTGTACTCTGTACTGCATTGCAGAGACAAATATAGGACTTTACTGTAGTACTATAGTTTGTACAGCTATCAAAGACTACAAGTCTTTCCACAAAAAAAGATGTAACATTGTAATGGCGTAGTTTGAAATTAAAGGGGGGAGGAATACTTTTCGTAAAGTGCAGTAAAAGATCTGAATTCTCTCTCAATACTGTGACTTCAAACTTTCCAAGTGAACATGTCTTATGTCGGACTGATTTTCTTTAACCTCTCCTCTCCTCTCCTCTCCTCTCCTCTCCTCTCCTCTCCTCTCCTCTCCTCTCCTCTCCTCTCCTCTCCTCTCCTCTCCTCCACCTTTAGGGACAGCTTTATTATTCCCATAACAAACCGCAAGAGTCCAGGAGTCTCTCTTTCTCTTCCTTCCGCTCTCTTTATCTCTCCATCTCGCTATGACTTGGCCTTTTGAAGCTTAGAGTAGCCCTCTCAGCTGTGTCCGGCCACAGACTAACCACTGGAGACGCCTGAAAGGAACTCAGATCCAACAGACACACGACCATAATGCAACATGGAAATTTTGTGTGTAATATTATATGACACACAACTTCCCTCGGTAAAGTGAGCATATTAGTGGCATTGTTACACTGCTTTAATCCCAATCAAGGCCTATGTTTCATCTTATCTCCTCTGTCTTTCTCCAGTCTCCAGTCATTTTTCAATGACATCACTCAACTCAAAGTTTTAGTATATATCATAAAAGGTGCACCATTACAGTCCAACAACGGTATTAATGGAATGGTTTCTGTCCTATGTGGAAAGTGCTTTGAATAGTCATTGAGACTAGAAAAGCGAAGAACAGTCTATTTACATGTACAAAATATTTACACAATGAGAATTTTAATGAATAATCATCAGTAATGTGGATATAATGACTATGTGGGTTAAGGCAAATAATCAATATCAACAAATAAACCATTACAACAGGCTGGTAAGTTCAGAAATTGACATCACATTACTGTAACGCAGCCTTTAAAACAAGGAAAAGACAACACCAAATCAGGTCTCATATCACAATATCGATATATAATATTGATATATTGCCCAGCTCTATGTCAGAGGGTTAAATAAAAATCAGCATGTGGACATTTGAGTGAAGCCAAAGCCAAATTCAATTGCATTTCAAAAGTCATTTCAAAAAAACAAAACTTGAAGTCTACATACAGAATGTCCAGCCTGATGGTGGAGAGTCACACTGCTGGCACAGTTCAGACCTACAATGAGATTTCCTCTTGTCAGGTGATGTGCTGATGCCGCTGGATGCGATAGGAAAAAAAAAATGTGTTCAATCCACTGGCTGGAAATCCTACAAAAGGAGACCATAACTACTACAATAGCCATAGGGCAACCCACAGCCTCAGTCACGCTGCCCACTAAACCTATAGTTTCTACAGTAGCCCTGCTGCTGATCCAGCACTCCTGCTGCTGTGTAAAGCCCACTGTTACAGATGGTAATCCGGCTATCATATACTGTAATAGTCTCTGTGCAACAAAATGGAAGCAATTATCTCAAAGCACACAACGATCGGTAGAACAGATCACAACGCATAATTCTTTATGGGTTTGAGAGATTTACTTTCGCCGACTGACTCTCTCTCTCTGCGTAATTCATGTTCTTTACGATCCCATTCTCTTTGTCTTTTGTTTTTCTTTTTCCTTTGTCTATTGGTCATTTCTTCCTTGCTTTTTTTTTTGTTAGCCATGACCAGAGGTGGACTGGACCTAAGTACACTGACTATAAGGACTCTTCTTAAGTACAAAAGTTGAGGTACTTGTACTTTATTTCAGTCTTTTGTTTTCATGCCATTTTCTACTTCTACTATATTTCAGAGAAAAATACTGCACTTTTTACCCCACTAAAATCTGACAGTTGCTTTACAATTTTTTAAAACCATTATTTATTTTTATTTGTTAACTCTCTTTTGCAGGAACGCCCTGATCACATTCACACAGATACACATTCATACCTGGAACCCAGTACAACCACAGTCTGATCTGCAGCCCGGAGCAGTTGGAGGTTAAGGGCCTTGCTCAAGGGCACCTCGGTGGTGGTAATGAGGGAGAGCCAAGCGCTGCCCTTTCACTATCCCAACCGGATTTTTTTTTTTTCCAGGGATTGAACCGACAACATCCCGACCACAAGCTTGCTTCTCTAACCTTTAGGCTACCACTGCCCCAGCTGTCCAGCCGATATGATTAGACCATTAAACACAGAAGAAGTGTGGATCGTTTCCAGTTGCTATAATGTGAGGACTTTTCTACATTGAGTACATTTGCTTTTAACACTTTAAGCACATTTTACTTTAATTCTTGTACTTAACCCTCATGTTGTCCTTGGGTCAAATTGACCCCTTTTTCCTATATCAATGTTCTTTTTAACTACCCAATTGTAATTACCCAAAATAACAATGCTCTTTGGCAAGTACAAATCTCTACTTGCATTCATTTAGGGGTGTCTTATTCAATTTTATAGCATTTAAAAAAAAAAAATTGAAGTGGTTTTGAAATAGTATGAAAGAGTAAAAGTTGACATATTCCAGTCTGTGATTATCCATCAACATATTTTCCTTTAATTTTAGTCTAAGAAATTCCTGATTTCTGCTTTTCTAACTCAAACATTAAGTATAATTTTCGATAAATGAGGTTTATTGACCATAAATTCAAAAGTAATTAAGTTAGTGTTACGTAGTGTTAAACGTCAAAAAAGGGACAAACATTGAAAAAAGTGTCAACATTTTTGAAAAAGGGACAAAAACGTAATAAAAAGTTAAAAACATTGATAAAAGCATCAAAAAAGTGTTCATTTTCCATTTTGATGGGTAGACAACACGGGTTAAGAAACATTTTCACTACTCAAATAAAGGATCTGAAATGTAGAGTTCTAAGGTGCCACTACAGTTTCTTTCTGTCCTTTACCTCTTCTAACTCTCTTTTTTTCCTCTACAAGTTCTGAGCCGGAAGGGTGATGACAGCGGAATGCTAACTAGCCTTGTCCTGACGCTGCCCTCTCCTCCTCTTAGATATATGAGTGCACTTACAGGAGGTGGGGGCGGCCGTGATCACAGCCCATCCCTGCCTGACTCGGTGCTCTGCCGTGTGACTGACAGACTCCCTGACCGACTGGCTCATTTTACCAGCTGACAGGCCAAGACTGACTCACTGCTTTTAGCTGCCTTGTCTGGCTGCTCCACTTATCGTCCAGTCTCAGTGGCTGTATAGCACATTGGTTTGCCAAATCCCTGACACTCTGCACTCCTGCATGCTGCTCCCAATTACACTCCTCCTGTGGTAGAGGAGGTCCAAAGGGAGATGGATGCATGAGGCCCCCACACAGACAGATGACATGTTAGCATAGGCAGGTGGGTGAAGGGAACGTGTGTACTGTTATGTACGAATGTACACAGCTGGCTCTGCTGCAGTCAAAGTAGAGATGTAGCCTTCGATATTGCCTAAAATGCTGGTATCGGGATGGGAAAGTACTGGAGTGTATGTACCGATCTGATACCACGTAATTTAGCTGCAATTTATAACTGACAACAACTTTAACCTGGGCCAGGACGTACAACAATGATAGAAATCATATCACATCCATAAAGGGATAGTAGTATACAGCTGTTAAAACATAATATATTGTGTTTTTTAACACACTGGTATTGGATCAGCACTCGGCCGATACACAAGTTCAGGTATCGGAATCGGTATCGGGAAACAAAAAATGGTACAAGACGTAAGTCAAACGCACCTAATGTACATCTTGGATTCACATAGACTAGAGCAGCAGACAAATTTATATTTTGGGTTATTTTACACTCCAAAAAGTTACTTTATTCAAGCAAAAAGATAAACAACCTGATCTTATAGAAATACATAAATGCCACCACATGAAGTTGTTGAAATAAGTCAATGTTGAGTTTTGGTTTCACACGGGAAACAAACAGTATCCTCATGGGTATTGGTCCAGTGTTTTTCACCCACCCATCCATCCATCCATCCATCCATCCATCCATCCATCCATCCATCCATCCATCCATCCATCCATCCATCCATCCATCCATCCATCCATCCATCCATCCATCCATCCATCCATCCATCCATCCATCCATCCATCCCGTCCTCCTCCCTATATGCAAACTCGGAGAAAGGGCTGTGTTGAACCATGTCCATAACGACAAAGGATCCTAATTGACTTTCCATTGCCATTGTTTCTGCATTTATAGTGGCCCAAAATGGAAATGAGCCTTCACACTTTATTATGTTTATTTTTTTTCTTCTACTAATCATCAAATAAATGTATGTAAAAATATGTGCCACTACCACGTAGAGCGTTTTTCAGTGGTTGCACTCATTCTAGTATTTCTGGGAGATCGGGCTAAAGCCATGCTAGCAGATCTTTGAGGCTCTACTTGGGAACAGTAGTGCTTTAAGGCAAGGCAAGGCAGCTTTATTTGTATAGCACATTTCAGCAACAGGGCAATTCAAAGTGCTTTACACAAAATCAGTTAAAAAAAACAGTTAAAAGAAAATAAAACCGATAAAACACAGAAGAAACAGTTCAAAATAGCTTTAAGCTAAATGCTCACGATTGTCTCGCATTGCCAGACCTTCCATTAAAAAGTTGTTATTGTCGTGCAACAGAAAACTCAGATTGGACAGATAGTCTACGCTAGCTGTCTGGATTTACCCTGCAGAGATCTGAGGAGCAGCAACCATAGTCCTCAGAAGTCCACCGGAGTTAAAAATGACAACACAAAGAAAGCGGAAGGTAACGGACATCCGGCCGAAGTGAAGGACAGAATATCCAACGGCAATTTATCATTCTCGGAAAATGAAGCAGGCTACGCTCGCAATGACAAAAACAACACACTAATGTCCGCAGGTAGGCTATAATGTTTCTTTTTTTGTCGTGCTGGTTGCAATCACCTATAAGGACTTTTGTTACCACAAATCTGATCAACACACAACCACACAGTTCTTACATTTCTGACTTTTCCGAGAATGTATAGTCATGAATATTTGATTTAATACCATTTTCAGGGTGTGTAACAGCCCCCCCCCATTCTGCTTCATACTTCGCAAGAAAGAGCCTACATGAAGGCACTCTCTCACACAGTCTTGATTCACTAATCTCATAACCAGTAATGGAAATAACAATGTGCCCAGGAATGCATTATATTCCGAGTTATACCTTGCGACATATATCACATATTTTTCCCTGGGATTGCTCTCCAGGCATTTTTGAAATGCTGCAGGAGATGGATACATGTGCTCTGCAGTAGGGGGGGGGGGCACTGGACACTCTATATTCTGTAGTGCAAATGTATTTTGAACTAATTAAAAAAATGTGAGTGTTGTATTCAAGAGCAAGTGGTTTGCGTACAATGTGTTGTCATCAGAAGAAAGTGAGAAATGCCTTTTTTTCATTTTTTTTTTTTTGGTCAACTGACAGTAACCGTGTCGTAAAATTGTAAACGTTGTGACTTTATATGCACAGACAGAGTGTAATTGGAATATTAGGATGACTGTAAACCCTGGCAGTAATTATGAAGGTGTCAATACTATGGGAACCTGCATGTGAATATGTATATGTGTTGATTTGTGTGTGTGTGTGTGTGTGTGTTTAATCTCCAGCGAGCAGGGGGGAAACAGTAGCGGTGGGGACTTGGAGGAGGGGGACGCGGCCCAGCAGCACCACAGTGCCCTTGTTCCCTTAATTACTTCCCTCTGTTTCACAGCTTCACTGCATAACAATTATCCTGCGTGTTCATTTGAAGGGATCAGACGCTCTCTCCTCATATCGTACAGTAATGGATAGGCTCTGTTGTCAGCAGATCAATCAGATTTACACCAGTGGGTGGGGCATTAAATTAGACTTGGGCTAATACAACTGTCTGTCACCTCTCCCCCCCCCCCCAACCTGCACCGTGAACAATAAACAAGCAAGTTGCCCCGTGGCATTGGACATTCCAGATGTGAAAGTTGTTGTTTTTTTTCTCCCTTGTGCTCAATGTGTTGCATCCGACCAGCGAAACACATTTGGCAAAACAAAAAAAAGTACAATAAGAGGAGATGAGGACATAAACTGCAAAGTGTTGCAATCATTTCCAAATCCAGCTGGTGTCATCACTTACTGGCTGCTGGAGTGTTACAGCCTTAACCTTTTAGCCATTTGTTTGTGCGCTCTCTTTATGTGTCTACCGTACGTGACATTGGTCCATTTTTTTTGAATGACGTACGGGTGTGCGACTATCTTCATCCACACACACATACACACACACACACACACACAGGCGGATGGGAAAGGTGTTGGGCCGTTTGCATTCTACTGGAGTCTAATTCAAGCAGATGTCTGTTTAATTGATCGAAGCAAATTACCTCAACATTGATCCCTGTCCCGGCGTAGGGACTGATCGGCTTTTTGGAGATGCACTCCGTGTGTGTGTATGTGTGTGTGTGTGTGTGTGTCGAGGGCAGGGTGAAGCTCTTTGGCTTTGACCCACACACAGAGAATGTATGACTTAATTGCTAAATGATAAATCGTAATTCCTCATTATGCCGTGTGTTGTCTTGATCGATTCTCACTTTCCCTTCCAACGGATGCTCCATCGTTCTCACATTAAAACGCTGGGCCAATTAACAAATTGACTTTTAAGGCTCGTAATTATGAGTAATTCATTAGGTTTCCGAAGTCATTTGTTATCGGGGCCTCATCCTTTTTTTTCCCCTTTCATCTGCCGTCACCTGTCTTTTTGGCTTTTTCTAGAGAGTCATTTTTCTGATATGTTTTCAGTGGCACATATCCCATTTCTAATAAGCCAACGCGCTTCCGTAATGACTGGAGTGCATGAGCAGTTTGCCAGTTCAAAATGTGAAGCCCCAAGTTGTCCTTGGCTTTAGCTCGGCGTTGCTATTTGATACTACGAATAAAAGCGGCTTCTACAGTTTGAGAAACAAGCAAGTGAGCCACTACGTTCAATACAGATACATTCCATCCATGCAATGTGTACAATATGTTCCAAGGCAACTTGCTGGGTGTGTGTTTGTGTCCACGTAAACATTTCATTTACATTACACCGACACATGCGGCGGGATCTGGGGGTATTGCCTGTGCCTGTTTATTTGAGGATGTACATTCCTCCTGAGATTCACTGTGGAGACATGAACATAGAATGGGATATAATAGGCTGCGTCTGTGTCCTTGTACAGTATCGGGGCCGGACGACACATACATTACCACTCCATCGCATCTGTTTCAACTTCCATTACTCCTTACCCCTATTATATTCTGTGGATTGCTGCCGATGCACACTTACTATAAAGATGATTAAAAAAGAGAAGGGAACAAAAAAAAAAAATTCCTGGCAATAAACTTTGAGACTGAATATAAAACTGACTTTACAATCCCATCCCTCGTTCCTGCACACACCTTGCCAAGCACATACAGAACAGGTGTTCAGTGCATCTCCCAGCCAGAGGCTAAGGCTGAGCTAAAGGCCTCATTCTCAGCCATTTTACCTGTCATTACTACACAACCACCCACATGAAGTTTCAAAGCCTAACCCACGATTAAATAGTTATTATGACAATATTCTTGTGTTGGTATTGCCATAAAGAAGCCACACATACTTTTCAACATTTCATCAATTGTGTGTGTTTCAACACTGAACCTCCCACTGCTAAACATTTTATGCAAAATGTAGTTTTTCATTTGCAGATATTCTCTTTTCTGGGTGTTCGGACTTATTGACTATTGTTGTTTATTGCAAATCCTTTGCATTGTATTTATTTTAAGTCTTCCAGAAGTCTACAAAGAAAAAATCTCCTTAGAAATACAGGAATACAGTATTTATGTTACAAAGTCATCGACCAGGAGTGTGCACTCGCATGTATTTCGTCAGCACGCAGCACCTTGTCGGATGACGTCACATTGCATTGCAGCCATAGACTGTTAATATTAATGGATGGAGCATGTCTTATGTCAAAAACTGAAAATCAACACTTTTGTTGTTGCTTTGTGTCGATGTTTTTAACTTTTTCTTACATTTTTGTCCCTTTTTTCAACACTTTTGATGCTTTTTTTTCAATGTTTGTGACTTTTTTTATGTTTTCAACACTACATAACTAACTTCTTAACTTTAGTTTTACAGTTGTTTTTGGAATTTATGGTCAATAAATTTCATTTTTAGGAAACTATACCTAATGTTGAGTTAGAAAAGCAGAAATTAGCGTTGTGTGATCAATCATGTTATTTTGCGTAATTACAATTGGGTAGTTAAAAAGAACCTTGATATAGGAAAATGGGTCAGTTTGATCCGATGACAACACAAGGGATAAGTTGTTGAGTTTGCCGTTACGGGCGCAGCCATCCTGTTTGCCGATTTTAGACGAGAGGGAGGAGTGAGGGAGGAGCTGCTTACACTCTATGTTACACACTTTCACCGGCAATCTGGATGCAACTGCTGCTGAAAGATAGCCAACATAATTTGAGGAAAAGATTTATCTTTGCTAAGTTTTAAACATACCTTTGTCCCATAGTTATATTACATACACGCCGCGAACTGGCATTTACATCATAGCCACGCCCTAAAACAACCCCTGCTTTATGTTCGATTTTAAAATCAACGAGACCATAATTCAAAAAATTAACATTCTGTGTTGCAGAAGACTTCAAACTAGCGATTGAGACCATAAACCCATTATGAAAATATTGACCGAGGTAATAAATCAAGTGAGTAGTGGGTCACTTTCTCATAGACTTCTACGGAAGCCGACCTCCGTTTGCACGTGTCACCCCCCCTGCTGGAATTCAGATAGAATGCAGATTTAAGGCACTTCTGCATGTGCATTACATCGCCGAACCGGATCGGATGCTTTGACCATTAATATTAGTCTATGATTGCAGCTTAAGTTGAGCCTGGTGACTTCTATTTTTTATTTATTTTTTGCCAGATGACCCTGCGTTGTTTTACCGGAGCCTGCAATACATTAAAATGAGTCGAGTTAATGTTCCATTAAAATTAATGAGAAGGGGGGGGGGGGATCCTGTCCCACAGTGTTAGACGTTCGTAAAACAGATGCTCCCCTACACATGGCCCTATAATTCTGACAAAAATAATGCATGTATATTTTTACGCGTAGTCATGAATCTACAAATAGTTTTATTCATCTGGCCCCCGATGTTTGGAACAGAAAATGTTGATTGACTATTGCGTTTTATCAGTAGTCGACAGCGAGTGGTAAATCAAACATTCATGCATACACACATCCAGTCAGCTGTTCTGTAGATTTTGCATTTTTAAATTCCATATTCACAGAGGCATCAGTGTTCCACATGACTGATCTGTATGTAACTACTGCTAATCCCTCCCCGGGCCCGTGGATTACTAGCTTTGCCTTTGCCCTTGTGTGGACTCCCAGATGGGAGAAGCAGCCAACCAGCCAGTCGGTCAGCGGGTAAGTCAGCCAGCTTTACCAGCCGGCTGCCCACGGAGCCAGCCAAGGGGAGCAGGAAGCGAGGGTCAGGGCAACCCTAAGAAGAAGCAGGAGGTCTCTATGTATGTATGTGTGTGTGTGTGTGTGTGTGTGTGTGTGTGTGTGTGTGTGTGTGTGTGTGTGTGTGTGTGTGTGTGTGTTTGGATAGATGGATGGATGGATTGCTGTCTAGTGCCAAGCGAGGCAAAGCGATGCCGCTGGTTTACTTTTAGTGGGGCCCCCCAGTCGTCCGGCTTTGGCTGTCTCAGCACGGTGCCGCAGTCAGCATTGTTGCATATTTAATGTCCTGATGAGAGCTTCCACCTGCTGACACAGGCAAAGTGACAGAACAATACCCCCCCTTTCCCCCCAACACACACGCACACACACACTGTAGCCCTGAACGCCATCATCAATCCAGTTTCTCTCTCTCTCTCTCTCTCTCTCTCTCTCTCTCTCTCTCTCTCTCTTCGCCTCGCCTCATCTCACACGCTCACTCGCCACAACTCCCTCCGCTCCGATCCCACTTCAGTCCACGCTGCTCTCTCGTTTCCCTTTTGTCACTAAACCCCCTTCTGCCCATACACACACACACACACACACACCTCCCCCAGCACTGTGCCCTTCTTCATCTTTGAATTCTCCCACAGTACAACAACCTTTCCCTCTGGTTCTTACAAATCACTGCAAGAAATCCCTCCAACATAAAAACAAACAAACACACACACACACACAAACACACACATACCCACAAACACACTTGTACTGACTCGCAAACAGATTTTACGTTTTGGGGGGGCTTATTGAATATGTTCCTCGCTACAGTCTACATTTTTAAACCCAATTTTTCTCAATGGCCTCTTCATCTACGGCTAAGATTAGAACTGTCTCTTATATTGATGGTTAATTAAACGCTGTCTGACTGCATGTGTTGTAATGTTAAACAATTCTTCTTGGCATTTGCACAAAGCAGTTCTTCTCGTTAATGATCCCTTGTTAACATGTTCCTTTTCTTGAAGAAAAGATTGACAGAGAGTGTAATCCGACTGCAGATCCCTGTCAGACCAGCAGTAATCACACAGGCACAACGCCCGGGGTGTACACCTGATCAGGGCCAAATAATCACACTGGAACTGGCCCAAATAACACCTAAACAGGGACAGGTAAACCCTAACTAGGTCACATACAGTATTTATATACAAAGTAGGCCAAAATATATAGACTAAAACCTGACACGATTATTGTTCCTGCTACCAAAACCACACCCGGATTCATCATTGTTTCTCCACACATACAGTAGGCCTGTACCATACATATTTAATCAAAGCTAACGAATTATGCTGCGTTTCAGGCACAGTTTTTAGCCCGTAAGTTATGACTTTAAGTCACGACATGATAGCGTTCCAGGCAAAGTTACCACAAACCCTTCTAGCTAGCGTTAGCTGGCCGCTAGCTGATAAAAGCCATTTCTAGTCTGCGACATATTTTGGGCTTCATTTAATGCACATCACCTGTAGTAGTACAAAATCGTACGGGTATTGTTTTGATTGCAATGTGTGGAATTACTTAACGTTGCCTATTTATCTATATTTATTTCTATTTCTCAAGGGCGTCTGTCCGGCATCAACAGCGGCCGCCATTGCTGTTGTTAATGTGCGAGTGCAACGATCTGGTACGAGTTCACAACTATTACGGGTTTGACTGGCGTTCCAGGGCACTCTTACAGGTAGAAGGTTGTGAAAACACGAGTTACGAGTTGCCTGGAACGTAGCATTATCACACAGGAGTGATGAACAAAGAAAAGTGGCCCCTATGTGTTCTGCTGGCTCAGCAGGCTGAGACATGTAGCCTGACATTGTGGGTTTGATCCAGAGCCATCATCAAAAGTCATTTTCTCATTCTTGCTTCTCATTTTCCTGCCTCTTTGAGTTATCTAGTAAATACCATAACACATACACTTTTCCCTAACAATACACTGCTAGAGCTTCAAACACTAATTAATAAGTAGTTAGTAGTGAGTTAGTAACTATTAAATTAATCGCCATTGTCCTTTTTTGTGTCAAAAAAGGAGACATTCTCTGATTCCATCTCCTTAAATGTGAACATTTTCTAGTTTATTCACTCCTCTATGAATATAGGTGAGATGTGGACAAAACAAGACATTTGAGGACGTCATCTTGGGCTTTGAAAACACTGGTTGACCATTTTCGGACATTTTATAAACCGAACTAATCAATGGAACGTAACGAAAATAATCAACAGTTAATCGACGATGAAAATAATCGTTAGTTTCAGCCCCTGGACATTGCTCTTGAAAATTGTTGTGAAAGAACACAATGATCCTGGGGATTAACCCTTGTGTTGTCCTCTCGGGTCAAAAACAAACTACAATTTGACATTTTTGTCCCTTTTTCAGACTTTTTTTTTTTCAATTTTCACCTTACTACCACTAGTTTTATAGCACTTTTGCAATTCATGATCAATAACCCTCATTTATATAGAATTATACTTAATATTGCTGTTATAAAAGCAGAAATGATTAATTACAGACAACTTTAGTCATGAATGAAAGTGATCAATTGTATTTGCAAAGAGCATTGTATGGAATCTAATCAATTTTTTTGTGGTAATTTGGTTAAAAAGAATACTCATATTTCAGATTTAGAATTTTTTTAAAGGGGCAAATTTGACCTGAGGACAACAGGAGAGTTAAAACATTAACATTTGTCCACAGTAGCCTGATTTTGGTGCTCAAATATCCTACGTTCCATATAAAAGCGTTCATAACCAGACCAACAACTTGAGCCCACATGCAGACAGTGTGACTACACTGTCCTGCAGCCGTTCTCTGCTTCTTCTTCTTCTTCCTTACATCCTCTTGGACCATACTATCCATTAGCTGGCATTTAATCACTGCACCATTTAGTAGAAAACTCCTGTCTGTCTGTGGTGTGTGTACATATATGTGTGCATTTTTGTAGCATTAGCAAATTCACGCTATCCAAGACAAAAGCCTGACAAATGACAGACAAAAAAAAAACAAGCATTCCAAAGTAAGCAGAAGGTGTTCCTAAAATCATTGCCATTACACGATAGGAAACAAGTCCTACTTTTCCGCAATAAAAGGAATACGTACAGAGTGAAAGAGATAGTCAAAAATCTATTGCGGGCAAGCGGAAACTGCTGACTGGAGTTGCAGCTGCAGCTACAGTTTTCTACTGTCTATGCATTCCTCTGCAGCACCGAGCTGACTGGACTCAACTGGGCCACATCAGGGCGGAAAAAAAGCACGGAAGCGCACACTGCACATGTACATGAGCCGTGTGTATAGCAATACCTGGGGCCTTTATGTGGAAACAAAGCTCATAGTACATCTTCTCCAATGAGTTTCCATACGGTAGATTCAGTCTGCGGACTCGGTCAAGTTTCCGTTTAACTGTTTTGGGTTTTGTTCAGATGCGGCGCTGTCATATTTCCCAACCTGGGATACATACTTCTTTACATTCCATAGTTGCTCTTGTTCATATGGGCATATAAAGAAAGCAGGCCACTGTCCTTGGTGGCGCATCAGGGCCCCCCCCAGCCCCCAACCTCTATCCCCCCCACCCCCCCAAGGGACTCACCCACAGGGAGGAAACAGGGAGGAGAAAATGTTGAATCAGGATCCACACACACAGACCACTGAATGCACATAACCCCTCTGTGATCCCCGCATGGCACCTTCAGGGTCCCTCCGGACATCAGTGACTAGAAGATTAGAGTACACACGTATGAGTACACATGCTTACTCACTCAGAAATATAATAGAAGCTCATAGAAATGTAAACCACAACGGCTGTTATAAGATGACACAACTATTCCGACTGCTTTAAAAATGACCCAGCTTGTCCTTCTGAACTGTCATGCAGTCGTCGTCCAAAGCTGTTCACACCGCTGGGAAGAAACAGAACCAAGCATTTAAAACTGGATTCAAAAAAGAAAATAAGAATCACCCAATGATGTCAGCATCACTCAGACTAATGTACACCCCGTTGGATTTGATCAAAAGCACCTAAAATCACCACCAAGTTAAAAAAAAAAAGCCACAAAAGTCACATTTCACTCTAGTAACATTTAAATTCCCCTAAAAGAACAAAATCTATTAAAAAATCCTGCAATACTACAACAACATAACTACAAGGACTGGCCACCATGTGTACGCGCTGCTTTGACATACTGTACATTATGAAGCAGTTTCTCACGCACACACGCACACACACGCGATTCACCTTGAGTGTCACGCCTAGAGGTTCAGCTGCAGCGGTGGAGTGAAAGGGGTGAGGTGGGGAGGGGAGGGTGAAGGGAAATGAGGGAGATGTTGCACTTACCTACAGGCAGATGTTGGATAGATACACCCCGCCTCCCCCTGCTTCAGCTGGGCCGATGCACCAAAGAGAGAAGCAATAAAGCGAGAGCAGAGAAGAAAAAAGGAGACTGGGAAGAAGTGCTTCTCTCAGTCTGTCCCAGGTGCTGCCTCTGCAGTGTCTCTCTCTCTCTCTCTCTCTCTCTCTCTCTCTCTGTTTAACCACTCTCTCTCTAACATCCTCTCTCTGGTCCTCTCTCTCCCTCTCCTCTCCTTAATCTCTCCCTCTTTCTCACACTGGAAAACTTTTAGTCAAGCGCACAGCCACTCGTCCCGCTCGTCCTCCGCCACTGAGAGCAATTCCTCTTTTTTTCCCCTCTCTCTCTCTCTCTCTCCCTCTCTCTCCCTCTCTCTCTTGCTCTCTTCTCTTTCTCCACTTCTGAGCCATTTATCTCCCCCCTCTCTCCCTCACACACACTGTCCCATGCAGTCTATAGGCTAACATGCTATGCAGTCTCCCCTTGACTGCCCACTCCCCTCTATATAGCATGTGCTCTTATTCTCTCTCTCTTCTCTCTCTCTCTCTCTCTCTCTCTCTCTCTCGCTCTCTCTCTAACTCTTTCTCTCCTGCTCACACACTCCATGCCACACACTCTCTTACCCTCTCTTTCAGTCAAACTACAGCAGCGTTAAAGTCCCATGCTGAGCAGACGGCGGAGATGATAAGGTTGAATGGCATATGTAGCGTGGCACGTGGACAGGTTTGGGGAAAAGCAGCTTGAAGGAATATCACTGTGTGTGTGTGTGTGTGTGTGTGTGTGTGTGTGAGACCTACTCTGCATATCTGACAATGTGTATATGTACAGTATAAGTGTGTGTGTGTGTATGCTCATATGTGTGTCTTCAATTGCCCTTGTTGCTTGAGTGAACCCCATTCACCTGAGACCCCCTGCCCCCTCCCATTAGCCTCAGTCCCTGATCCACAAGCAACCCCCACACACACACACACCTCCCCCCAGTCCAGCCCCCTCCACCATCCTCTGCTGTCCCCCGTCCGCTCAGAGATCAATACCAATTTATAGGCAAATGCACAAAGGCTGAGTCGTGCTTTTAATGAATTGAACCATTGCTAACGTCAGGCATCTAATGAAGGCTCTGAGAGAGGCGTTAGTGGGAGCAGCAGGACGGTGGGTGCCTTTGTGCGGCAGTGTGTGTTTGAATTACTGGTGAACAGCTGTTACTGTGTCGCAATTTTCAAACTGCTCCTCCCCTTTCACTAATTTCATTCCACTGGTATGAGGACAGTTAGGATTTATAAACTAAGAGTAATAACTAGTAGTGTCAGAAAGAAAAAAAGTCACCCCAGCATGCACTGCTCCTGAACGCACCTGCACTGCCAAACTGCAATATCAGGAAGTCGTCCTCTTGTCTTTGACTGTCAACATTACACTTTGCATGACAATTACAGCTAATCAAATGTCTATGAAAGTGCACGCTGAGGCTGGACTGTTGACAAAGCACAATATATATATACTCAATATACTTTTTTTTCCAACATGCAAGGGACAACAGATATTCATTTTGGAGTGTTCCTCAACAGTGAAATGGAAAATGGATATTTTATTTCCACTTGTGTTTGTGCATATTCACTCAGTCCATTGCACAGGTACAGTAAATTGCTTTCCCATGCTACATAATTTAGCTCTTGTGTCTTGTCCTGCACTTTGAACACACAAATTGGATTGCATCAACTGCATCCGCAAAAGTTATATGAATATGTCATACTCTCTAGCCCCCAGATAGCCCCTTTGTGTGTTCCCAACATTGTGTAACCAGTGCCATGGGGCCTGTGCACATCAGCCCTGCCCGCCCAGTAATTAAACTAAAAGTCTCTTCCATAAATCACACTCGCCCTCTCTTTCCCTCTCTCTCATCCCTCCTCCTCTTTTCTCCCAGCGATGGAAGAAAGGTTTTGTAAATCACCAGCCTAGGCCGGCGCAACGAGGGGGCTTTGCAGACGTGCACTCTCGCAAAGTGGCCAACACACTGCGCGAGACACAGACACATTACAAAGAATCAAGCTGCCTATCCACTCCGGCCTCTACGCCAGCACGGCCCCAGTATTCCAGGCAGGAATTACAATTCTCCAGGGAGAAATAGTGTAGATTAGCAAGATAACGGCAGTGTGTAATAAGCACCCGCATTGCACTGGGATACACAGCTTGCCAGGAAGTGGAGGGAATTTGCCAACATCTGGCAGGACTTCTGTAATCCCTACAATAGGGTGCAGTTATCGAAAAGCATTTATCATCCCAATAAACCAGTCGGAAACAGATAACAATATAAATCCTCATGAAGTTCATTCCTTTCTGTATACTCTCAACATTCAGAGTTTCTGCCGTTAAGCCGATACCATATAAAGGCCAGGTTTCACACCCAGTGGGAAAACACTTGCTAGACAGAAAGACAGATAGATTCCCTTCAAACAGCTGCGTGTCTACTATATCCGCTACAACGACGCAGGCTATTTCCTATAGAGCTGGGCTGGGACATCCGACACCTCCCCGCCTCCAGCAATTCACAGTGAAGCCTGTCAGGGCTCTGGACGCTTAACAGACAGCTGACCACCGCTGATCTCTGGTATCTGCTAACTGGGTAAAACTAGCCTGGGCAGCAACAGAGAGAGAAAGAGAGAGAGCGAGAGAAAGGGAGAGGGATGGGAGCATATGCATGACACTTTTAGAACCTTGATTCTACTTTAAACCTCTCTTGGGGAGAGACACATGTGTGTGTCCCCGTCTATAGATAGAGCTGAGGTCCCGGTGAGCTTAACACTGGTACACATTAGAACATACTCATGTGGTGTTTCTACTGATAAATCTCACCTCTCCTGCAGGCAAATATAGTACACAGACTAAGCAGGGCTGCGTTCAACTCCATGCATTTCCACACCAGGTTCTGCTGCTGCTGCCATTTGGAACAATTTGACATTTTGTGGCTCATACTCTGCCTAAAATATGTACAAAAAAAAATAAAATACAGAACAGCTTCTTTTGTAAAGTGCTGTCACGTAGAGTGTGAAAGGTATTTTTTTAAATGCTGTTAATATGGATGTTCACGTCAAATGACTACTCTATGTGTGTGTCATGTATATTTCCATGCATCCAGAAATTCAATTTGCCTGAACATAAAAATATGGCATTAACCTAAGTTTTCAACCTTTTATTTGACAACCTACTTACTCACTCTTACACTCAGGCAGGCGCTGTGTAAATGCACACGTCATTGAACATTTATTCAATCAGGTACAGTCTCAGAGCAGTTTTCTGTAAGCTACTTAACATTATCACTCAAAATGTTTTCCACCGACTGTCAATACATGCCAACTAGATGATTAAAAAAAATAAATACTCCAGAGTGTAACACCTCGGAGATGACCCTTGACCTTTCAACCCCATGCAAATGTCCCAGTGATGGGTCTTTGCCAACGTAAATCATCAACAGTAGAGTGATGAATAAATAATAAAACTCTTTCCAGCTCCTTAACGCACAATTTATTTTATTTTTTATTTCAAAAAGAGTAGCTAATGATAAAAACTGTAGTGTGTGTGAAGGTTGGCCGGGACAAATCACACAACCCCAAACACACACACACACACACACACACACACACACACACACACACACACACATGCACACACATGTTCAAAAATATATATGCAGTGAGTAGCACACTCAGAATAAAACACTTATTTTACAAATACCTAAACACACACAGACAGGGACACTTTTACACCTACCGTAGTAAAAGGGGATCCAGATAGGGATGGCGGCCCACGCGGAGTGAAGCAGTCGCTGCAGGCGGAGTCTCTCCTCCCTGGAAGCTGAATCAGCGATGGGGAGTTTAAGGTTGCAGAGAGGCAACGAGGAGGAGGAGGAGAAGGAGGAGGAGGAGTGAAAATAGATGAGAGGAGACTTGCCTTGCCTCTCTCTCTCTCTCTCTCTCTTACTGGACAGGGTGAAAAAAAGGAGGAGGGGGAAAAAACAGGCAGACCAAGAGGGAAAAAAAGAAAAAAGCAATCACAGGACCCCGTGCAGGTAGTAAAAAAAAAGAGAGCAAAAATAGTGGCCATTATAAATAAGGAAAACGCACACAGCTTTGTGTAAGAGGATTCGATTTGAAGTGATGACTGGGTAGTGAAATGCGTCAGCCGGCAGCTGGGCGTCCCTGCGCACCACACCAGGCCATGTAAAGTTAGAAGGGAGACAGCTGATCGCACTGCCCGAGAAGGAGATGGAGCGAGATAGTGAGTGCTGACAGAGCTGAAGGACAAATCGGGAAGAGGGACAGAGGGAGGGAGGGGTTGAGATAATGAAAGAGTGAGTAAAGAGAGACAGCGGGTGAGGAAAACAAGGAAAGATAATTTAGCTTTGAGAATAAAATCAAATAGAGGGAACAAAATAAGAATGGGAGAGAAGAGAAGGGGTAGGTAAGAGAAAAATGGGGGGAGGGGGCTTAGGGAAGAAGAAGAGATGTGTGGAAGAATGAAAGAAAGGAAAAGAACAGAAAGAAGGAAGGAAAAGGTGCTGGAAGGATGGAGGAAGGAAAGAAAAAAGCATGTTGAGAGGTAAGCAAGGGAGGTGCAAAGTTTGGATGGATAAATGGTGAGGGGAAAGAAAGAAAGAGAGAGAAAGAAAGAAAGAAAGAAAGAAAGAAAGAAAGAAAGAAAGAAAAGGGAAAGAAAGGTGGGTGTATAAGACACAAAAGGAGTGAACTCAATTATCTCTTACTCTTTCCTGTCTTTCTTGTCCCTTAGCCCCCATATTCCACTCAGTCACTTTCCCGATATGTCGTCCAGCGTCCGGTAACAACAAATCCTCCGAAATAAAGAGATAAGAATAACTTAGCAATTAGAAATCAAGTTGTCAGCATAAAAAAAAGGTTCTTGGATAGGCTACGCAGGAAATGTTTGTGTATTGGATTATTTCTTTTTCTTTTTTCAGAAAAAAAAAACATGTCTAAGATAGACAAAAGCAAATTAGAATGAGAACACTGTGAGGGGGGGAAGCAAGCGAGAGGTTCAGCGTGATCAGAGGAAACCCCCACCGTCCCAGGGTTTTTATACCAAGGTAAGAACCAGAGACGTACCCCCCTCCACCAGCCCACCCGCACAGCCATGCTCCACGGCCTTATTTAGTGAAGCGTGGCAAAAAATAGCATCCCAAGTGTTGGTTCCGGGAGGGGGTGGTAAAAGTGGGTGGGTGAGAGAGTGGGAGGGACAGGGCGGGGAAGACTGGGAGGTGAGGCAGGAGGAGCTGTCAAGGAAAGTTGGGGACGGCGGTTGGTGACGTTCATGTAGTCACTTTTAATCATTCTCTCTGCCAATTGTCTGGCCTGGTCTGAGCTTGATTTACTCTTCTTTCCCGCGCATCTATTTAATTCTGTAGCCGTGGCTGATTGGTGTGTCACGTCACTGTCCCATACCCTCCTCTGCCTATAGGTACTGTACTTACAGTCTATCGCGCCGTGCCTCGTCTCACCCACCAGGTTTTTCTTGGGCTAAGCTCTTAAACCCTCTTAAGGACAAAAGACACGCTGGCGAGTCCAAGCGGTGTTTGACAACGCTCCTACTCAAAAAGCAGTAATACAACATTTTATTTCAGACGTATTTGATATTTTATTCAAATGATACACTACTTAAGTGAAACTAGGACTGTTGTAAACCCATTTCAAGCACCAAACAATTCAGCGTAGGTATGTTTTCACAAGAGATTTGAGAAATATTTCCGCTAGTGCCAGATTACCTGTTACTATCTTTACAATGCTCTTGAAATTTGGATGTCTCTATACAGCAAGCTGAGTTTAATCTTAACATTTAGATATGAAACACAGAGGGATGAAGTTAAATGCAAATACCCTTAAAAGCAGAGGTGAAGTCTACGTGAGATGCAGGTCTACGCAGTTTACCGACTAAGAAAGCTCCAGAATTTCCATATACCCACTTAAAAATGCCTAATGACATGCAACAACATCCCATTACAAACTTAGCACAAAAAGTAAGGAAATTTGTATTTGGTAGATTATTATACTATGCCTTTTGGCAATAGATCTTATACCATTGGAAAGCCTGTTTAGATCCCTTTCAAATGGTGCCACATTTGTAAGGAAGATGCATTTGTGGGATGAGCAGCAGAGCTGAGTATATGGGTTGCGCCCATGAAAAATTTGCCAAATCGTCTCCCTCAATGCCAAACAGCTTTTCTTTGCAGTTGACTCTTGTTTTGAGCTTCTGGTACCCCCAGGTGCTGACAATCAGGTGCCTTATTCTGCAACCAGTGGCCATCTCATATCTCCACAGTCTGTGACCGAACTCTATCCTCCAAGATGACAATGTGCCAGAGTGACCAACACAACCACGTTGGCTGACTTGCGACGAATGCTGGTTGAAGAATGGGAGGCCGGCCCACTGCAGTGTGTGACCAGGCTGGTGACCAGCATGAGGAGGAGGTGCCAGGCTGTTGTGGCTGTGTATGGTTCTTCCACACGCTACTGAGGCGTCCCGTTAGTGAAATGAATAAATTGTCGACACAATGATGTTAGACCTCGGAGGGTTAAAGTGCCCATATTATGAAGAAAATCACTTTTTCTGGGATTTGGGGTGTTATTTTGTGTCTCTGGTGCTTCCACACGCATACAAACTTGAAAAAAAAAATTATCCATGCTGTTTTGAGTGAGATACAGGTTTCTGAATGTCCTCCGCCTTCAGTCTCCGCGTGAGCTCTTCAAAATCTGCACGGCTTTCTATGTAACTAGCTGAGACGAGGTGGCTAAGCGTAGCATGCTAATGGAAGCATGCTAACTCGTTGTCAATGGCAAAACACTGCTATAACACACACTAGTTCACCATAATCTCCAAAAGAACTACTTCCATGTCCCTGTTCTGCAGGTATTCCACAAATGGCCCTCATTTAGAAGAAGTCTCCCAGCTAATCCTGCCTTGTACTAACCAAAGTAGGAAAAACAGTTATCTAGCTGATGTGATCTTGCGTAACTACTGCGTGTGTGCGACTCCCAACAAAGATAGTAAAGAAGTGAGACATCTCACTCTGTAGCTAAAACAGAGACCTAAACACACAGGGGGAAAAGAGGATCTGCTGCAATGTGCGATACAACAAAAATATAGTGTTTTTTGAAAATTAAACCATGTAAACCTATTCTGGTACAACCTCAAAATACAATTCTGGACCTTAAAATAAGCATAACATGGGCGCTTTAACACCAGTCCTAGATGAGTTGTTTTGATGCATGTATTTCAGATCTGTAAATGCTTGTTGTTCCACATCATCTAGTCCTTTTGCTTAAATGCTTTTTTTTTTTTTTTTTCAAAAAATCTGAAACCCTGCATTATTCTTCCAATGCAGATTTTGCACAATATGATCTGATCTGATTCTTCTGATTTGAATCCAACCCAAAGTAGATAAATCAAATTAGCCTGCAGGCCTGCACTTAGCCAAGAGTGTAGAACCGGTTCCCCCAGTTCCAAACTGGGCACCCAGTGGTAGTTGCCTAAGCTTCACAGGACGTCTTGATTTTAAACCAGGGGTGTCAGGCTCCTTAAGTTCATGGGCCACATACAGCCCAATTTGATCTCAAGTAAAACCATTTAATAATAACCGATAAATAACAAGAAAAGACAATGTTTTTCTTTCAATGTAAAGGGCTACAAGTACATTCTGAAAATGTCCATAAAAATAAGTGCAATTTCAACCATATGTCCCACTTTTCAACTGTATTCTGGTCAGGATGGAAATGGATATGAGTCTTATAGTGGCGTAAGCCATGCTAGCGGAGTAGCTCTAGGGCTATCAATGTTGGTCTGTTGGTCATTCTGCCACTCTGGTCCAGACCAAAATATCTCAACAACCATTGTGTGGATTACCACGGAACCATGAAAGGAGATTCATGGTCCCCATAGGATGAAACCTACCAACTTTGGTGTTCCCCTGACTTTTTCTCCACCATGAGGCTGACATTTGAGGTTCGTAGTGAAACTATTGGTGGGGTTTGTCATGAAATTTGGTTTAGGGTTGTACTTCTCAGGAATTTTAGCAACTTCAGTGATCCCTTAACGTTCATCTAGTACCATCATTGGCAGTAGACTCTGTTAAAGTAGCGTTTGTGTTTATTTAGTTTGGAAATTTAGGGAAAACTGTATTGAGAAGAAGTTTCTGTGTCAAAAACAGAAAGAGTATTTACCAGGGCAGTTAAATTGACCTTGGCTTCATAGGAAATGACCAAAGCTGAGTGTGCTTTGGTGAGACAGTTCACCCACCACATTAAACATGGCGCTCAGAATACAGTTCTTGTCATTCACCACCATGTACCTGTCAGAGAATGCATTTGGTGCACTGTCAAAAAAGGCAACAAACTGAATTTGCACGACTTTCATTTGGCCAACAAGAAAATCACACCTGTCATCTCATCACTGGTCTAGTGTTCTCATCAAATACTAGGATGCTTGGATGCCTGTGAAATGAATAGTTTGTCATTTTGAGAAACAACTACAGCTATCTTGATAAGAAGATTGATGCCACCATATTTCCCCCGTTAAATATGGAGCTGAAACCAGGAGACAGCTAGCTTAGCTTAGCACAAAGACTGGAAACACATGGAAACAGAAAACCTGGCTATGTCCAGAGAACTGAAAAAATAAGCCGAATAGAATCTCTAAAAGCTGTTTCAAACAAAGTACAGGTTTCAGTAAAAAAGATGGAAAGGAAAAAAAAAAATAATAATAATAATAATAATAATAATAAATAAAAAAAAATAATTTCATGGGTTCTAATTAATGCATGCACACCCATGCAGAACATTTGTGCCAAGGATATGATATTCGCACAGACCTCAACTTCAGTTGATGTCCGCCTGCAGATATGTGTTTCAACAAAGAAAGTAAATACAGAAATGATAGACTACATAATGATAGGATGTGAAGCTTCACAGAACCCCGTAACAGGTAACCGGCCAGTTGCACGTCAGACACAATGGGGTGTCTTGGGTGTGCATGGCCTCAGTAGACCCACGGTTGCCTTGCAATTATTATTTCTTTTTTGTGAAAAAAAGCAGAGGCAGGAACAAGACAAGCAAGAATGAAAAAAACCTTTCAGTAACATGGATATGGTGCCACTCGGCCAGCAATGCCAAAACACCTAATTGTGAACTTCAATATCCAATGGAAAATAATCTCAAAATGAAATTGCACAATGTAGTGGCAACATAAAACACAACGAAAACAAAACACTTTAACCCAGGTAACCCTAAATACAACCCTAAATACAGTATATATATATATATATATATATATATATATATATCTCTGATTGCAGTTGCATTGGTGGTATTCACAATTAATGCTACAAATTGCTCGTTGTCTTTCTCCACTTATTACATTCCCTATTTAGGTATACTTTACGGTTATTAATAGTTCTGTACATTGATTTTTAATGTTGTATATTCAATATAAATATACTAAAAATGGGTGCTTTATTTTTGACTTTATTTATTGTCTTTGATCATCATAATTGTGCTTTGGCAACACATACTGTATGTCATGGCAATAATGCCTATTGAACTAAATAGAATTAAATTGAGTGGGTTTATGAAGTTAGGATTGCAGGGGTGAGAACCCCTGGCATAGAGTGATGATAATTTGATATGTATTGATGTTGGAATGATATGTCTGCCTTTGATAAAAATGTATATCCTGTTACTTAATCATCCAGATTTTTAATGCATGTGCCAGAATGACCTGATAACTCCACATCCTCCACAATCTTCTCCTTGACGTTGACAAGGTTTGAAATGGGTACTATAGTTAAAGCCTCCTTAAGTCTGAGCACCACCATGTTCCTCCCTTGTCGGGCCCCCCTGCTGAATCTCCCTGCTGTATTTTTGGCCCTGCCAAATAAAGAGGTGCACACCCATCCACAGCCAAACAGCTGCTGAAAACATCCACACACACACCCTTCCCGCACTGACTCCACCACCATGGTGGTGCTGTGTATGTATAGAACGTCGGGGGAAATCGCAGGGGAAGTCAGGACAACTAAGGGTTGTTGTCCCCCCCCCCAAAAAATATCATTAAAACTATAAAGACATTTTTCCGTGCACTAAAAACTGTTAGATGAATTTTACGCCCATGGTATGGACAGCATGACGGAGAGAGAGAGAGAGACAGAGCAGGGACCCTCATACGTCCAGCAGGGCGAGAGATGTTTACTCTCTGTGTCTCCGAGCTGATGAAGAGTCTCAGGTGAGGCGAATGTGTCCGTGGAGGAAGTGGCCGAGAGACACGCCGAGATGGAGAGAGAGAGGACCTGGGAATTGAGAGGACAAGAGGAAGGGAGGAGAGATGGGGGAAAGAAAGAATATTGATTTCCACCTTAAAGAGGCAATCTCCGCTTCTCAGGAGCACCAGGGAGTGAGCGCGTGTCTGTGCTTGTGTGTGTGTGTGTGTGTAAGATCTTTCCTGGGATCAGAGCAGAGAGTGGAGACACTGGTGTGGTCATCAAGTACGCACACACACACACACGTTTTGATATATATATATATATATATATATATGCAAAGAGTGATACAAACATACAAAAAAGAAAAGAAAACTAACTATTATTTTACAGGGGTCTTTTCCTGTAATCTGTGAGGTGAAGTGCTTCGCTATTGTGACGTCCTGTATGTGTCTTGGTGATTGGGTCAGTGTGAAAGGCTGCTTTGAGTCAGATTACATCTTTAATTTTTGAATACAAGAACGCTCAGTGAGTGTCCGCCTCCTGAGATTGTTTTTAATTTTTTCGTGTGTGTGTGTGTGTGTGTAAGAATTCCTGCTTCATGCTTTCCTCTTTCCAGTCATGCCTGCAGTGTTGTGTGTGTGTTGATCTACAGTACGTGTTTGAGAGTCCCATAGTGTTGTCAACGGGCACTTTAGAGTCTGTACACTCATCTGATCCAGCTTGGCGAGCAGGCAGAATAATAAGGTTGTGTAGGACAAAAAAACAATAAGCTCCTTCAAACTCCGTCTCACTGTGACGGGCCAGTCCCTTTGGAGACAAACTGCCACCACTAAGAGCAAACACCAAAATATTTTCTTGTTTTTTTTCCCCCTACTGTTTTCCTCTTCCCTCACCCCCTCCCTCCTTATAATGCAGTTAAAGATCCCGGGGGACCATTACTTTAGCTGGCGTGTGAAATGGCCTCGGAGATGAATGTTTTTCGTGCATTACCTGGTGGCAGGGGAGAAGCAATGGATACAGTGTACAGATCCCGCAGACACTTTTTTTAATCTGGGAGAGGACCTCTCTGATCCAAGCCAGCGGCGGGATTGAAAAAAGTTGAAATGAAAAGCGAGGAGAGGGGCCAGAAGGCAAAGACAAGGAGGCAAGAGTAAGACAGAAAGAGTAAGATGTGTGATTACAGTGCTGCTCGTGGGTATAGGAAACCCTGCTTAAATTGACTAAAAACAAGGAATAAATCAATGGAAAATGATCTTATTGCCTTAATTTAAAAATGAGGAAAAATCCAACCTTTAAGGACACCAATTTGTTTTGTGAATGAATAATGTATTGTAAATAAATAAATGTTCTTCCTTAAAATACAGGGGACATGAGTATATACACCCATTCCCATAAAAACAGGCAGATTTTTAAAGGCCAGTTATTTCATGGATCCAGGATACTATGCATCCTGATAAAGTTCCCTTGGCCTTTGGAATTGAAATAACCCAGGTATGTGAGGACGTACCCTTCACCATGCATAGAGATTGGCATGGGGTATTTATCATAAAATCATCTCTCAATGCAAATCAAACCAGGTATTAGGCTAACTGAAATAAAACCATGCCAATCTAAGGGGTTCCTATACTCATGTAAAAGTTTGAATGAGTACCACTGGAGAGGAATCTATGACTTTGGATAATAACAGTAGAGGTGTTCAATCTAATGAAAAGACTTTGACTTTGGCTCCAACACTAATTGTGCTGGACAGCCTGGACCAGCTGTCTGTCCCAGAGTACCTCCTGAACAAGGGGACCAAACTGTGGATGAGGGGCCACCGCCCATAAATAACAATCAGCTCACGGTCTGTGTCCGTGCTGAGGAGTGGGAGCCAGAGGAAGCAGATGCTCTCAGAGGTCAATCACCAACTCAATTGGTTAAGTAGCAAAACGCTAATAAAATACCAAATGGACTCATGGATCCAGCTCATATTGTCCTAGCTACTATGTTAATCTTACGTCACTGAGTATGTTTACGTGCAAACAATAGTCCACTATTATTCCGAATATGCCAATATTCCAAATTTGACAGAGGTCATGCAAACAGCATATTCTGGTTGGATATTCCGAATAAGGCCTTTTTTTGCGGATATAGAATTTTTCGATTCAGTAGTTGGATATTCCAGTAGTATTCTGTTTTTTTAAAGGCATTTCTTTGGGCATGTATACAGCACATTCGTAATCTGGCCTGTTTATACCTTATGGTCAGCTCTGTGTGTTGCCATGGTTCCTGTACACAAACCAACCAGCCAATAGTTTGCAAGGCTGTGGACTGATAAGAAGAAGAAACACAAACATAATCAAAGACTTGGATATCAAGAGTTTTATTGGATACATGAACATATCGCTATGCCAACCTTTTCAAAAAGCTGGTAGAAGGAGTGAATGAGGGATGCGGTCTTCGCACGGTCCAACAAATCCGCCACCCTGAGGTGTAGCACAAAATTCTGGGCCCTCTAGTAAGGCATTTTCTAGGGGCCCCTCCCTGCAGCCACAGCTATTCATTCTAACATATTTTTGAGCTCTCCTCACACAAGGGCCTTGGGTACTCACCCTTATTCCCCCTTGTCCGACGCCCCTGCCGCCACTGCTGGTAAGATTTTTTTTTTTAAAAATCATATTTTGCACGACTACATGTTATCGGGAATAATAGTGGAATATTTCCTTTCATTACCCATGTAAACAGCTTAGTCGGAATATCATCTTTTTTCGGAATAAGGGCAAAAAACCTGAATGTTATGTGCATGTTAACGTAGTCAGTGAATGCACGGGAAGTTGCACCTGCATCCTGCAACATACCATCAAGTCAACATACCATGAACGTACCATCTACAGTTGGGTACTTCAACCCTGGCTTGTTGTATCACAAGCGTTGTTATTTTACACAAATGCAGTTAAACAAAAATGATCAAATTTGATATTAAATATCCAAAGTGTGTAAGATGTTAGACTTGTAGATTGATATATTGTCTCTCCTCTGTAATCAAATGGAAAAGTACCTCTATTTCCCATGCTTCTATAGATTTGAACTGTGTAGTACCGCCACTCGTGCAGAGTTTTATGTCTGATATATTATATAGGATGCCACCCAAGCTGTTCCCATATCAGTTGTATGTTTATGGCTCTCTTTGATGAACCTGCTATAAAAGTTCAATGAATTTGCAATTAGGGCAAGGGCTTGTTGAGCTGTAAATGGACAGTGCAGACTGTCGCTACAGTTAAGTTGAATGCTTAAACACTAATAAGTCTAAAGTGCTATTTACAGGGGACAGGTACTGCAATAGGACCTAATAGTAGTGTGGAGTCTGTGATTAGAGGGCTACGCTGGACGGGACACAACCTGAATCTGATGTGGGTAGATTCTATTTGGAAAAGACAGCCTGAAATCTGAAAGGACAGGCAGGCCTGATCTAAACTGAAACAAGGATAATTAGACCAGATTCAAAATGGGATTTACCAAAGAAAAGACAGAAAGACCAAACAGATCGGTGGCTCTGCTAAATAGTCTATATAGTATTTTTTCTATTATTATTTCAAGAGCAAACTGCTCCACAATATGAATACAGATTGATCACTTATGTTGTTGGTAACCGTTGTTGTATAATCACAATATTACACTTGAGGAGGCTTACACTTTCGTACCTCAAAAAGAAACCCTCTCATGTAATATGGCTTGAAGAAACGTCAATGTTAAACGCTGATGCAGTTTTATTACCAGAAGCTTACAGACACGTCTCTGCTGATCGCTTCTTTTTTCGGGGTTTGTGTGCTTTACTTTTTGCATTGTTTCTATTTTTGCAGCGCATTTATGTATTTGGTTGTGTTGCGTTGTGTTTGCAGCGCGTTGGCTAAATGCTTCGCATGTGTTGTCAAATTAATGAAGTTGTTTTCTTAAGTTGCAGGGCGTTTGCCCTGTTGGCCACCTACAAAAAACTATCATTCCCTTCAATATCGTGAATTATATCACAATATCAGTCAGAATAATCACAATTAAGAGTTTTATGCCTCGATGCAGAGGTCGAGGGTTCGAATCCGACCTGTGACAATTTCCTGCATGTCTCCCCCCCACCCCTATCTCACCTAACTGTCCTGTCAAAAATTAAAAGGTGAAAAATCCCCCGAAGAAAATAAAAAATGATTATCGCAATTACATATTATCCTTATATCGTGCATCCCTAACAGCACTGATCGATAAAATTGGAATTAAGTTAAAATACTGTACAATACTGTACAGAATATATCAAATGCGTCACAATTAGCTGAATTAAACCATTCAGAATCATTCATAAGTCCGGTCCTTTTGTGCTGTCCCCCTGCTGAATGATGTAGTGGCTGCAGGATTTGGCCAATCTCTGTAGCACAAGCTGAGTTATGGGCCGCAGACAGCCCCAGTGTAGCGTGTCAGCTGCAAATCGATGAACACATCTAAATATAAACTTGTCTCATGTAACACTGACAAAATCATCACCATTTTATTTTTCAATAAAAGCGCAGCCGTCGCATGGTAGCGTCTGTGTGTGAGTGAGTGTGTATGAGAGAGAGAGAGCATGGCTAGCAGCTAAATATGTCTTCTCAAAGGGACATGAGGGACACGAGGGACATGCACAACATTTGTTTAGTCCCTACAATTATATCATAAGTATCCTGTTTACTTGTATTATTATATCATCAGATGTATTTACTCATTGTTGTTGTTTATATGTATGTTTGTTCTCATGCTTGGGCAACACAGATGGATTTTTTTTTGTCATGCCAATAAAGCAACATGAAATTGAAAAAGAGAGAGAGAGAGAGAGAGAGAGAGAGAGAGAGAGAGAGAGAGAGAGAGAGAGAGAGAGAGAGACTGTTGAGGAGACAATCAGTGTTCATGATGTTACTGCACTGCTGGGTCTGGACTGATCCATCAGTCAAAGGTAGAGATAAAGGGAATCCTTCTCATACATCCAACCTCACACACACACACACACACACACACACACACACACACACACTGGTTTGCCCATTTGATGGAGTCAGGTGAAAATATATTCTGAGAGGAAGGAAGTAAGGAGGTCCATGGCTTTGGGCCAAACAGATTTTTTTGTGTCTACATGGAGTTGTTCCTCAGGCTTAGAATAGCATTGACTTGCCCTTTGTTTCACCCAGATATATAAATGTCTCAATGGCAAGGTCACAGTTTTACACTCCCTCGTTGTTGCAGCCCGACTCATCCTCACTTGAGCCGAGATATCCGACATATATATATATATATATATATATATATATATATATATATATATATATATATACAGCAAGACAACAACCAATAAGAACAATGTTAAATCAAGGCAAGTTTCAATTATCCTTATAGTCAGCGAATGCATGTCTTGTCTCGCCATGCTAATGCACCGTCGGTCAATGGGCCAGACGAGGGTGACAAGAGAGGGGGTGGGGTGGGGTGCTCAGAAGGGACTTGGGGAACAAGCCGGTGACATATTGATGGATCTCGGTCCTGCTTCGCATAATCATTCTCCTGGCCACTCGAGGACAGAGAGAGGGAGGAATAGAAACAGAGGAGGCAGAGAGACAAAGAGACAGACAGAGGAAAATGGAAAGACAGAGTGGGAAAATAGAGAAGTGGGAGAGCGAGGGAGGGAGGGGGATTAGAGAATGAAAACTGTAAGAAGGGAGATGCAAAATGCTAAGCGGTGCATTATTCTGAGGAAGGGAAACGAGCAGAGAGAGCTGAGCCATGCAAAGGACTCGAATGGAGCAATGGGGGAGAGGGGTTAGCGGGAGGGAGAGGGGGGTAAAGAAGGCGAGAGAGGATGGAGTCAGAGGGTGAGACAGGGGGGAGAGAGGCGTTGTAAAGGAGGGCCGAGGGAGCTGAGCACGTCGAGGGCTGGGAGAGATCAGAGCTGCAGCTGTGGCTCGCGATAGTGTGTGTGTGTGTGTGTGTGTGTTAACACGCTACCTTGCTCCCCTTGTACATCTGCTCATTCATTCCCCTACGCTTGGAGCCGGGGCGCCGCCAGGTGATCATTTTCTCTGTGAATTAGGACTCCCGGCAGAGTACAGTCCATTAGGGCGGATCGCTGTGTATCAGTGTCTCTCACAACCAATTGAGCATGAGAGAGCAAGCACACACAAGAAGCGGCCGCTGTCGCCGAGAGCCGGCGCAGAATTGTACAAATGTGACACCTGTTTTATCATGTCTTGTTGCTTCGGGACAATTGCAATAGTTGCAATTCTACACTGATTTAAAATGGCATACAGCACAGTTTTTATACATTGTGTTTATCATGTATAAAAACTGTGCTGTTTTCAGTTTGTGTTACTGCTTCCATCTGAATGCTCTCTCTACATGTTGTCATTTACCATCAACCATTTTGGAACACAAATATATGAACTACTAACACAAAACTCTAATTTCCCTCATATCTGCCAGTGTCAGCTTTACTGTCTATACTATTTTGCACCAACAAGACATTTTTATCTTGTTTTCCACTTAATACTGAAGCAAGGCTTTCTAACAAAAGAAAAGAAAACCTCTGGATCCCTCTTAATCATCCTTTGTTGCCTTTCTGGCCTTTCACATGTGTGTTTATCATCTTTGGTGTCACAAAGAGCTCAAAAACTAATAATGGATGAGTATGATGAGACGAGACAATAATAGCAACTGGACCTTGTTTGTCATAAATAGTGGAACAGACAGCAATGAGACACAGGGCCCTATCTAGCACCAAAGCCAGACGCAAGTATCTTTGCTATTTTAAGACCTTCTTGCACCCACGTTGTTAAAATAGCAAATGCAGCTGCGCCCATGGGCATGCTGGTCTTACAGGGAGGTGTGTTCAGGTGAATTCTGGGCGTATTGCTGTCTTGAGGCAGCGGGAAGTGATCGCGCCATTGACCAACAAAAACCTGGTCTAAGTCAATCACGCAGCATTTCATTGTTATTTTACCAGGGCATTAGTAAAATGTGCCTAGCTTTATTTGTAGTGCGCACACTATGCTTCTTACACACACGCAAGAAAGCGCAGCAGCACACACACATACAAAATACTACATAATAAAATATTACGGTGCAAATGCGCCATCATAATTCAAAAGGGCCAAGGTACAAATGCGTCTGGCTTTTAAAGGGAATGGGAGATGACAATCTGATTGGTTTAATGCATGTTACGCCCAAAACACACCTATGAATTAATGAAGACACAACCCTTTCAACCATGCGGCCGGCGAACTGACCCTTTTTCCGCCGTCGAACTAGCAAAAGTTGATTTGGGCACGCCCTGAACGCACCTGCGCCAGATCGTTAAAATGGGACCCAAGGGTTTTTTACCACAATATAGGGGAGTGACAGTTAATTTGTGGTCACTACGTTTTACTCATTTCACCCACTTTTTATTGGGGAACTGCAACAATAAACACAGTGGTTTAACTTGTCATCCGTCACCATGACAGCAACTGGACATTTAAACTGAAATATTAAGTGGATTATTAAGTGGATTAGCCGTGTTGTTTTAATCAGCAAGAGAGAGTAACAGAAAACCTGGATGTATTTTACCAACATGTTTGACATGACAACACAAAGAAAGTGGAAGGTGACGGACATCCGGCCGAAAACAAGGACATCCGGTGGAATTTCCGGTGGCACCGTTGCAATCCCAGAAGTGAAACGTCGTGGATAAAGACTATAGTTATATAGAAGTTGACAAACTTAGATGCTGTTTTTTTGTCCATGATTGGATCCTTGTTTCCAATCTTTAAAAATATACACAGCGGTGGACCTCTACCTCACCCAGTAGAGTTTGAGCCCCATGTAGGCTGAGGTTGCGGACATCTGGCCGAAGATGAGGGAAATCCGGCTGAATTTCAGGCGGCACCTGAACAATGAAACATCGTCAATTTAGCCTATAGTAGCAAGTAGGATGAAAGACAGAAAAATCTGCGTAGGGAGATAGGTTGGAGGGTCAAACAACAAAGAACTTTCAGCCAGGAGACGGGTTCTCAGCTGCACCAATATTATATATTATTTCAGTCCTGTGATTGATGATGAAGTATAAGGTTTGCGTGTATATTTTGCCATAATTAGAATTTAGCATAGCACATTAGATTCCGTGTGTTTTAAGATGGAAGTGCTGTGTTAACAATGTTGAGGAAGGAATTAAAACCAAATGAATTGAAGAAAAGGACTTAAACTGTAACTTATAGGATAATTTAATTATTTGGAACCTGGGCTTTAATTTCCTACTTTTTGTCATCGTGATGATTGATTGTGTTCACTGACTACTCTGTAGTGCTTGACATGCCTCCAGTTTGTCTGCAGTGCTGCTCTCCAATACACAGCCGGAGGGCAAACACATCCTCCAACAGCTGAACCCCAAAAAGCAATTAAAGATCTTTCGACAAAATGACAGCCCGTCGCAAAAGGGTCCTGTTTGTACATCCAGTCTCCACTGATTATCTCACACACCTTATTAGGAGAAGGGTTATGTTAAGATTGTTGTTATCTCAAGTGGCAACGTCCTAAGAGTACGTATCGGGCCGAATTCTTCTGTCCGAACCCAGCCTGACCCCGACAGGCATTGAGAAAATTGTTCCCTCAAAAAGCCCCTCAAAAAAAAAAGTATTCCTCATACTAATGACACTAAGTTTTTGTGTGGAAAGCCTGCTTTTATTAAGCAACTTCAGGAAGGCGTTCGGAAATGTCAACAGACGAGCGCATCAGTGCACATGGGGCGACAAGTGCACCATGATAAGCTGTTTAATTTAAAATGTTCAATGTGTTAACCTTTCCTGCTTGCTTTGTTTCCGCCTGTGGTGGTCAGAAAACCAGCGGAGACTCGTTACCTCCAACTTTAATACAGCTGTTTCAAACATATTATGAATAATTCAGAGAAAAAATTACTTTCTCCCACTTCTTCATATGCAATGAGTGTTAGAGCAACAAAAGTTTTAAATGGACTATATTAACCATCGCGTTAGTTCATGCTTGACACGGAAGTCATATGGCCACTAATTGAATTAGCATTCCCACCAATCACAACCAATCACATCAGGCGGTCCTTTTAAATGTTTCCCTGTTCCTCACTGCTTCCTGCTACTCCAATGCTGCCTCACACTGCTGCTGTTGGCAAAGCTTGCCTCCACCATCGCCAGCCTCCAACGTCCTGGTTTATTGTGTCATCAGAACTTAACCCTCCTGTTGTCCTCGGGTCCCCTTTAAAAAAATGTCTATATCTGAAATATGGGTTTCTTTTTAACCAAATTACCACAAAACAATGGATTGGATTCCATACAACTCTCTTTGCAAATACAATTGATCACTTTTATTCCTGACTGAACTCATCTATTCATTTCTCTGATTTTACCTATTAGTCAAAATACAGTAATTCACAATTTCTGCTTTTTTAACCCTCTGAAACCGAGAGACTCGCACACGAGCAAAAACAGCACCTCTGATTCATAGTTTAATCATTTAATAACCATAAATGATAGAGACTTACCCAAAGTTACAGCTAAAAGCTAACGAGTTAGTGGTTACGGAGGTCTTTTCCGGGTCTTTCTAGCCTCTACAGGTGATTTTCATTCCAGCCTGGAACTTGTGCCTTTTTCTGAGTCGTTGAGCATTAAATCCAACCGTAAAACCGTTACATCCAAGATTTATCCACTTAATGTCATCGCATTTTCGCTCATTTATGCCGCTAGCTCCCGCTGCTCCGTGTCTGCTCCCTGTGTTTAGGGAAGTAAAGGCAGTAGTATGCCCATATATGGGAGACAACGTCACCCAAAGAGCATGGAGTCCTAAAGAGGTCAATCTTCCCAGTCACACTAGGGTCACACTAGTCTCGTATGCAATCAAAGAGGTTGTAGCGGACAAGATAGATATCTACTATTTTATAGAGGGAAATGGCCCCACTGGTTTGAGATTTGGCATATATTTGGGCCTTTTTTGAAGAATTGTAAATAGTATGTTCTTTATATGAGTTATAATGTTTATTATGTTTATTTTTGTAGCTATGCTAGGCAAGATCACATCAGCTAGCTAACTGTGTCTCCAACTTTGGTCAGTACAAGGCAGGATTAGCTGGGAGACTTCTTCTAAACGAGGGCCATTTGTGGAATACCTGCAGAACAGGGACATGGAAGTAGTTCTTTTGGAGATTATGGTCAACTAGTGTGTGTTGTAGCAGTGTTTTGCAATTGAGAATGAGTTAGCATGCTAGCGCTAGCATGTGCTACGGTTAGCCACCGTTTCTCGGCTATCGACGTAGAAAGCCGTGGAGATTTTGAACAGCTCACCCAGAGACTGAAGGCAGAGGACATTCAGAAACCTGTGTGTCACTCAAAACAGCATGGAAAGTTTGTTTGCGTGTGGAAGCACCAGAGACACAAAATAACACCCCGAATCCCAGAAAAAAAAGTGTTTTTTTTCTATAATAATGTTTAATGTTAATGTTTAATCTCTGCACTGCTTTAGTGTCTGATAGGAAGGAACTGTAGCATAGAGCAAGATCCTGGAATGCCAACGTTAAGTCTGTTCTATTTCTTCATTATTTTTTAATGTTTCTGGTTGGTTTCTTTAGTTAAGTTTTACTTGAAGATTTCACTTGTATTTATTTTCAGATACTAAAATATGTTGTTGTTTTTTTTTGGATTGTGTTTCCCAACCCTGATCTGGGTTGGTTGTGGCTCCCTCGTTTAGTATTGATGTGCTAATTGTGGATGATTTACTCCACCTGTGCAGTATTGGTTGTATAATTAAACCCACCTGTGTGGGGAGTGTTGATTGTAATTGGCACACTCTGAGGAAGGGGGGGTGCTGCCCAAAACATACGATTGGAGTTCTGTCCTAGTAGCTTTATTTATGATTATTAAAATTTTCGGATCCAGCACCCAGCCTTCAAAGCTTTTCTAAGTATCTACATGAGTTGAGCGCGTCCAGTCCTATTTTTTATGCCCTACAGTGGCAACACAATTAAAGGTGCCCTGCCACACGTATTTTATTACTTTATGGTAATGTCTGAAGTTCTACAATGGATTGTTTTGTGGAAAAAAATGCCTTGGTTACCTTGTTTCAAGCCATTCTAGTGTGGTATAGAAAGCCTGCAGGAAGACTCAGCTCGATTTGTGCCAGTTCTCATTATTATTCAAAGAGTTAAGCTGCTTGACTGTGATTGGCTAACAGCTAGCCAATGAGAGCCTGGCTATCAGTATCCTTTAACCAGCGCAACTGGGCGAGCTCATGAATAGTAATAAACTCAGGCAACATAACGTCAGACTGCCCAGCTGTTGTGATTGGTCGGATTTCTCCGCCTATTTCTTTTCAGTGGCTAGAGCTGACTGAGGAGGTAGCAGTTAATTTTCACATTCACGACATAACACAAACACATATGAACCTAAAATATTTCAGAAACTGCAAGGTAAAAACGGTTTTGTGTGGCAGGACACCTTTAAGGCAAATTGCAGCGTGTCCCTTAATTCACATGGAGTTAATAAAACAGACAGTGGGAGAGGCAGCGTAAGACTAATCACATACATGACTGTGTATAAGAAAGAGAAAGACGGGGACAGAGAGATGAATAAAAGTAGAGCGCTAATCCAGTGATGAATCTGTGTGTATTTTGGCACTGGCAGCTCTGATTTATCACCAACACTTTATTCAAGGCCCTGAAATTAGTAAGTCGCTCCACAAGATGGAAACCCCCGAGATGGTGACAAACTGGGTGTCTGCAGCTGCACATGTGTGTGTGTGTGTGTGTGTGTAAAGGCAAACGTGCTTCCTTTTACGTGCAAGCATTTTAATGTGTTCATCTAAATGGGTTGCCTTGAAGCTTTAGTGAGTAAATTTTTTCATATCAATCAACGTCCGTTACATTCAAGCCGTTGCCAAATGAGTTGCCGCAAAGCTAATTAAGACTATCCGCTCCACACAACTCGCTCTGTATTTCTCAGCATGGCTGTGTTTCGAAATTGTCGTCCGGCGACTTTTGCGCGAAGATAATTACCATCTCCATGTTTTTGCAATCCTCCGTGTCCTCCTTGGTTGACGTAGTGACTGTGTAGAGGAGGTGTGGGTGCACCGACAGAATTGTTGTCATTACTTAGAATTCCTCATGGTAGAGACAGAAACTACGCACTACAGCTTTAACACTGCATGTGACAATATGTCTGCATCTGTGTGTTTTCAAGGCATGTTTTTGTGTTAAATGCTTCCGTCTGGCATGAGTTCCCAGCATTACTTCGACGCCGTGGGTATGTACGTACAGTAGATACGTGGAGACACCTCTAAAAAAAAACCTAGAGTGTTAGCGTTTCATTTCATTTCATTTCTCCCTACTCATTAACAAGTTCTTCTTCTCCATAAACAACATGAAATCAAGGAGAGGGTTAAATCTTTCTGCTACGGATATCCGACTGTGGTGAAAAAGCACAGGGGAGACACTTTGTTTCTCCCACTTTGCCTCTAGAGTTGGTTCTCGCTCCGAAGCTAATCACTTTCACTCGCCTACCACACATTCTCCGTGCACAGACACACACACACGCACACACACACACATGCCAGCCCTGCTATTTTCTTAAAGAGATCAACCCACACACCACCGCACAAGTATAAACTTCAGGCCATTTACGTGGATCCTCCGCAGAAGCATGAATCCCACTTTAAGGCTTAATTGTACTCTGGAACAGACCTGTACACAGACAGCTACGGACACCACAAAGTAGGTCTGTTCACACATGTACAGTAGATCGCTACACTACCACGTGACCCCACGGACAAAAATTGGGAGTATGCCGACGCCTGCACAGAGCGTGAGCTTGTACCCTCTGATGACCACATTTACGTCGCATGGACACTGCATCCTAGGCTACTGCATAATTTTGATTTAAGAGTGCAGTCAGACATCCAGTGCCAGTCATGATCAGACTAATAGAAACGCTTTTACCTCAGGGACAAAAGTTTCTTCAAGGTGCACATCCATTTTCCAGAACAGAATTTTAACAGAATGATAAAGCGAAGCAGACTGATGCTATTATAAAAGGAGAAAGGTGGGAGAGCCAGAGGTTGTGGGTGCTCCTGAGGACATTATGAGAAGCGGTACGCTGGCTTATGATGAAAAAGCCGCAGGGTCTGGCTGAGAGCATTTGTTGAGATATAGGTGTGATACAGCAGGCATTGGGCTCAGGGCAAACGCTGCCGCTGCTAAGGCAGTGAGATAATATAAAGTGCCTTTTGACCACCGTAACTCCTCGCTCTCTCCTGCTTCCTCACTCTTCCCCAGTGTCTCTCTTACCTGTTCCAAAAACAGGTAACAGAGACCAAACAACTTGGACTACCTTCCAGTGCTCCTACCTGATCCAATTCCTATTTCCTTTCCTTAATAGTCATTTGTCCTTTGTTATTATTCAAATTCATTAATTTCAGTTGCCCCAGCCTGCCTATGGTCCCCCAGGTGTAAGCCGAGCCCTGGGTATCCTGCGCTGCCTTTGAGAAAATTTCATGAAATGAAAGCTCAGATGGGCCAATCTGGAATCTTACCCCTTATGAGGTCATAAGGGGCAGGATTCCAGATTGGCCTGGTTTCCTCCCCTTTCTCTGGCCGCCCAGAGAATATGGTTCACCCATGAGAGAGAGACATCATGGCTTTCAAATGAACAAAGTGGCAGTTGGTCAAGGTCACACCCCCAGCCTCCACCTCTTTGCGACAAGTGAGTTGCACATGCGTCATTTTGCAACACGTAGCCTACAAGATGCTAACGTGAGACTTCTGTAATGTCAATTCAGTAAAAATGGACCTACTTAACGAAGTTCGTTCACTGCTGGCTACATCAAACACAACCAAGTTTGTCAGTTGAATGGCGTTACGAGCTAACGTTAGCAATTAAACAACCATAGACAGCTAAAACGTTTCTGAAATGACTGCTAGCTTAACTACAAGCTAGCTTTCAATCAGAACAAAGGCTGTCACTTGAATGGCGCTTTGAGCGAACGTTGGCAATCAAACAATCATATATGGCTGAGAAATGATTTCCATCTTCTGTTTATAATGAGAAACGTTCATTATTTTAGGCTGTTCACAAATTTCAGTATGACATGTTATGCCGTAAACCGTTTAAATCTTAGTACACTCAACTCATAGCTCAGCTTTTCTTAGACATAAGTACAGTGAGCGCCAAGGAAAAAAGGTTGGGAACCACTGATCTAGCTGATGTGATCATTACCTAGGTTCTGCGCATCTGCGACTCCCAACAAAGGTAGTAAAGCAGTGAGATGTCTCACTCTGTAGCTTAAACAGAGACCTAAACACACATTGGGAAAAGAGGATCTGCAGCAATGTCCAGTACAACAAAAATATGGTGTTCTTTGAAAATGAAACCATGTAAACCTATTCTGGTACAACCTCAAAATACAATTATGAACCTGAAAATGAGCAGAATATGGGCGCTTTAAAGATAAAACATGTTCACCTCATGGGTAGTGCATTTCCATCTGTTAGCTTCCACTTGCATGTCTCCATTGATCCAATTGACTAGCATTTGGTCGGGTCAGCACAAATGAGTAAGAATGAGTTCAAATAGAGCTACATACCTCCGTTTAACATCCTTGTGTCCTACTGAGCTCGTATTGTGCTCCATGTATTTGATCAGTTTTTTACTCAAGCAAAATCTGGCAACATCACACAATCCCCCTGTCGATGTTAGACTTCACTTTTAAGTCCTGTTTCCTCAGGTTTGTCACTATTTATGACATACAAGGTCCAGTTGTAGTCTCAACCAACAAATGTTTGTTTCTTTGTTTCTGATCTCTTTGTGACAACAGAAAACGTGATTAAACACAGCATATTATGATGCTGTATCGGATAGCTTTGGTGATGTTGAGTTACCTTTTAATCTGTATGACTTAATGTTCACAGCTCACGGTTACAATAAGCCAGTGTGAACACGAACCGGACCATAAGTAAAAGACAACATGTGAATTTATTTCATGGGCTAAAATAAATAAAATGTCCTTTGTGTTCTGAACAAACATTTCTTCATCTGAAAGGAAAGTTTTTGTTGATAAAATTAGGTGTAATTTTGCGTGCGTAAATGTGTTAATGTCACAAAGTGTAGTCAGGCAGCTAGTGGTTTTGCATAATGTTTATTGTAAATAGTTTTGAATGTGGTGTTTTTCTTTGGGTTGTCTTTTTTCTTTTTTTTTTGTGCTTGCCTGGCACAGACACTGAGGACTATCTCCTAATCAAGGAAGATGTGTGGGATTGGCACAAAGACACTCTTCTACCACACCTGAAGTGCATCTCCTAATCAGGGGAGAGAGGTGAGATAAGACTACATATGTGTTCCTTCGAGACCTACGGTCGGGATGTGCGGAGACGCCCTTTGGGTGTACAGGATGACACGCAGTGAGACGTGCAAAGGACAACGGAAATAGACCCAGGATGTTGCTGTGGTCTAGTTCAATGCCCTGCACTGCTACAACTACTATCATATCTAGTCACAGTTTGATTATCTTTATTGTCACTATAAGGCAATCTCACCAACTGCAATAACTGTTATGAATCATATCATGTTTGTCTGCATCGGTGTCTCTGCATCCCAAACCAGCAGCGGCAGATGGCCGCCCACCAAGAGCCTGGGTCTGTCCAAGCAAATGCTTGCCCGTGGGTAATTATTGGGTCTTTGGAAATTATAGCCTGTGGTCTAGACCTAGTCCATCTGTAAAGTGTCTTGAGAAAACTCCTGTTGTGATCTGACACTATAAATAAAATGGAATCAAATTGAATTAGGGATAAAAGGGCAGGACAGCGAAAAGTGCGCAGAGGACATCTGGCAGATTGGACGCCTCAAACAGGAAGAGTGGACTGGACAATTGCGTGTGCCACCAGCCCCCGGTAAAGAATGTAGTCCCTTTTGAACAGAACAGACTGCTTTATGTGTAGAAGCTTCCTTTTTGTTTAATTGTCCACTACAAGAATGCACTTTGGCTGCTAAAATTAACCCATATAAAGACAATTTTTAAATCAAACCAAACTTGTGTGCCTGTGTGTGTATCAAGCCTGGGACCTAATATAAATAGGGTGTATAAAAGGGACCTAAATGTCTACTTTGTGACATTCACACTACACATTCAGGAGTTCTAGTGACTTGGAAGATGATTTGGTGATTTTGTAATTTAGGTGATTTCTTCTTGGTGCACAAATTGAGTTGAATCTCTGTGTTTTTTGCTTCTAGAGCAGATTAGTGCTCCGACTGGAGATGGATGCGTGCTGGACAGACAGCGAATGTCTACTATTTGTGCTTGACTGTAAGGGAACGGCAAGAACAGAGGGTGCTGGGGAAGAGATTAATGGATAATGGAAGAGGGAAGTGGTGAGCATAGGTAGAAGGATGGTGCAGAGAGAGGTGGTACAGTGATGAAGGGCAGGAAGGACGACTGGTGCAGGTAAGTGAAAGAGTGGAGGGGGAGGGGGTAAATCCGGATATCAGAGATTGCAGGTCTGTGTTGAGATGGATTGGGGCTGGCCGGGCCAGTTTGTACCTGCTATCAGTTGTGCGAGGGACAGAGAGAAAATAAGGCGAAAAGAGGTGGACGGTTGGAAAGACAATGAGAGTAGAGAGAGGAAAGAGTGTAGAGGAGGGTTAGAGGACAAGGAGAGGAATGGGAGTGAATAATCCGGGGTGATGAAAGGTAGGGAGAAAATGGAAAGGGAAGGAAAAGAAGAGGGAGGTGAGATGAGAAGAGGAGACGGTGAACGGAAAAAAAAGGTTGGATTGGAGAAAGAGAAAAGTTGAATATGGGGAGGTTTGAAATAAAAACAGCAATTCAAGCTAGTTTTGGCATATCTTCCATTGCGCTCTCTCTCTCTCTCTCTCTCTCTCTCTCTCTCTCGCTCAGTATGATTTATGAGCACAAAGCTCCAAAACACTGACACTGTCTTCCATAGCTCTGTTGATAATGTGGGTATTTATACACACATTGTGTGTGTGTGTGTGTGTGTGTGTGTGCACATCACAGATTGCTCCTGACTTAACCCAATTTATTTGTTCTCTCCTCAAAATGCTGCCCAATGATTTTGACATCAGCCCTTGCTGAAGGTTCTGCAGTAGTAGCACACACACACACACACACACACACACACACACACACACACACACACACACCTAGGATTACTGTGAATGCTTTGTATTTATCCCAAGGCCGTAATGGTTTTGGCTTGCTACTCGACAGCTTTAAACACAAGGACTCAGCAGTAGGACAGTATCAGCCGAGGAGGAAAACAACATTCATTAACAACCTTTGACCCATTCATGGACTCTCTGTATCTACCAAGGGGCACACAGAGTCCTCTTTTCCGTACACTCTGTCTTGTGAGCAACACACCGTGGAGACACAGAGTGGAGAAATGAATGGAAGGAGAGAAGAAAAGGGAAAACGTTCTCCTGTTATCGTATCATGTACTTCTTTTTATTTTTTTGTACGTTACAAATTGTCGAGCACCTTCATGAATAAAAAAACAGGTACACAAAAATCACGGACGACGCTGCTTTTTACATGCCTAATATCAATTTTAATTGAGCGTTTGTTTATTTATTCATGATGCCAAATTTAGTCAACTTCATGGATCGTTGGAATTCTTTGGCTGTGCGGTCTTTTTTCTTTTCCCTTCCACCGCATATGGAAGGTAAAGCTTTATTAATATGTGCGGTGTCTCTCCCACACATCTCATTCATTATAGATAACCTTACACAGGACTGTTTGAATGGGAGAGGATACAGTACTCGGGGAAGGCAGGAGACTGTGACTTGGGTGTTAACTGAGCAGGTCTGAGTGCAGCTCTTTAAAAAGGAGCAATCAATTCCCAGTGGCACTTGTTGGTGAGGCTGTTATTTTAATTTTCACCATATGCACACTCAGAATTTTTGGATTTTGATTGGGTCAGTATTGGTGATCGGCTGATATAGCGGGCCGATATTCACGTTTTTACGTGTATCGGCCTCCCTCGGAGAGACGCACACACCAGACTCTCTCCCTCTCTCCCTACTTGGAGCTGGGCGATGTTGCCATGTCAGTGATATCAGAGCACAGCCCCCTCCACCCGCTCAAGAAGAGCTTTAATGATGAAAAATGATTTTACATGTAGTATTAATTTGTGTTAAGGTTTGTTTTATTGTTCATGTACCAGTGCATCATTATCAATCCAGTTCAGAAGTGTGTGTGTGTGTGTGTGTGTGTGTGTGTGTGTGTGTGTGTGTCTCACTAAGTGGGACAGACGCATCACAGCGATAAATGAGAGTGCTGCGCCAACTGAAGGAGAGCTTTTAAAACTTTGAGATATGTTTCATACGTGGTTGAATATCTATATCTTTTAAAGTAGATGCAGTGTAGAACAGAAACTTGAACCATTTGTTGCTTAATGTGCATCTGACATCACGTTTTTTTCCTCTGCTTCGACATTCGACAAATCTGCCAGCTTCTTTTACGTTTTCGTTTGGATGAACTATGCCAAAGAAAACCATCTCAGCATCTAAAAGAGACATAAAGAGTCCAACATAAAGCGGTTACAACCAGAAAACCTGTCAGTTTTTTGATGAATAAGGTATGCTTGGCGTCCACCCAACAGAGCAGTACAAAGTTCAAGTAACTGACTTGTGTGCATATCTTTGTTGAATAGCACTGAATTTTACAAAGGAAAGGAACTTCACAGAAGTACAACTTGTATCATACATTCGCGGCATCAGCTGTTTTTATTTTCTACAGCAAACATGCAGTAAACAGTAGTGGTAGACGGATAACCCATTCAGAGCTAAAAAAAAAAAAAAGAAACAACATCAGCAAAAAAGGAAGAAAGAATAATTTTAGGTCATGTATGCACCATAAGTGAAGATATGGAAAGTCATATAAGAGCCATGGAACGTTGTAAAGCAACCTGGTTTGAGTGACGTTTGTCCTTTAGTTTAAAATAAAAAACCTATTAAAGTAAATGCGTATTGTTTGCAGCATGAGGCTGGCTGGCTTCATTCAGCCGTCTATTGTCGCTGTAGAATCAATTACACAACATCACAGCAAATAATGCAACATATTATATCTCATCACTTTGACCAAGATCCGATAGAACAGATTTCATTTTACTTATTCTGATTGACATTAACAAAAGTGAAAGCGAGCAAAGTGACGTCAACCTAACACGATTAAAGAAGGTGAATGCTGCGGTGGGTAAAAGACTTCCATGGGAGCATAACTCAGTGTCAGGTGAAAAGGTCTGCACAGGAGACAGTGCTGAGCTTTTTAAAGGAAAGCCATGGAACATTTGAGACGGTAAAGTTAGAATCAGCAGCATTTGGCGGCTTGAAAGATCTGGATATATGGGAGTAATAAAGACTGTACGAGTTACAGAGTGCACCTGCTCCGTACAAAATCCCCTAGAGAGGCAAGTTCCCGTTTGGAAGAGGGCTCTGAGGAGGCTTTAAAGTTCAGGGGTCAGACGCTGCGGAGATGGTACTGCAGAAAGGGGGAACAACCTACTTTCTTATTTTGCATGCGAGCCACTTCGGTGCTGTTTGATCTCTTGTACATTTACTGCATAATATCGCAAGGCAACAATTGCTCATCATTAGTTTTGTTATTTGGTGCCATTGATTTCAGCACACAAGCAAAAAGATGGAAATGACACATGAAATAACCTAATATGGTTCTTATATGGCTTTATTCATGCTTAATTTATGGTTTAGTTATGCTTTATTAGCTATAACCTATAAATTAGACCAACTTATTGGGTTGTGAAAAACTCTTTAACACATGTTTGGATATGTACAGCATAGCTGGTCTTTATTAAATCTATTAATAATTAACAACTAATCAGGCATTTGATGTAATATCAACATGTAAAACTGCAATATTTCCAAATAGAAAGCAATTAATATCAAAGGCATTTTTACCGCCTTAATAACAATCAATTTGAAATGAAACTATACGAAGTACAATGTGTTATTTATTTATAAAACAACATTAATTCATGTTTCAGTAAGCATTATTAAAGCCATTACAAACTTTATAAAGGGTGGCTTATTATAAAGTGCTAAACTATTTCACTACATTACTGCTGTGCCATAGATGCCCTGGCATTCAGCTCACAGCAGGTCTGGTCCAGTGCATTATGATTGAAGCAGCCAATATACTCAGCCTAGTGTATTTCTGCTGTAAATAGATCTAATGTATTTTTTTTTGTGTACAGCAGTAATTCTGGGAAAGGAGTGACATTAATGTGTATTTTACACCACTGTTTAAAATTTTAAAGAACCACCAAAAAGGCTTTCCGCAATAATCTTTGTGGGAAGTTTAATCATCGGCCCTTATTTGCTGTTGACAAGACAAGCTTAGGGTTGTAACTCAGCGAGCATTTTATGTTCAGTGGAAGATAACCTACACTTTGGTTTGCCCAACATTGTTCTCTGGACATGCACACCCATGTTAAACAATGGGGCATCAAGCAGAAATACACTTCAATTAACTAAACTATTTATAGACTTATTTATGTCATCACTGACATACATGGCCTGGCCATAGATTACCACTTTAACCGCCTAATGCCAACCTTACATCAAACGACTTTTCAAGAAATTCCACTGTCGCAGAGTAATTTCCAATATCTGGATGAAATCAGGAGAGTCTTGCTAGAGTTGGGGGGGCGTGCTCCCGTCGTCCCAGCGACAGCCCGGTGTGTGGATGAATGGCTTTTGTTTTATTTCTTCTGTTTGTCATGCCTGCAAGTGTAGTTGGTGTGTTTGTTTTTTTTTGTTTCCTGTTTGTCACCTTCATTTTCCACTTTGTGTCGACACGTCACCCTATTTATGGTCTTTTTTTGTCTTTATTTGACGAATGTCCTTATTGTTGTTGTTGTTATTATTACTGTTATTTTGTTGTCTGTATGCTGTCTTTTTTAATCTATTTTTTTTGTTGAAACTGCTGCTGGAATTTTCAATTTCCTTGCGGGAGTCATCCCAAAAGGATAAATAAAGAGAAGTCTAAGTCTCCGGCTCTTTGTCTCTCTGCACCTGATGCTGGTTCATCATCAGCGCACCTGCAACTCATCTGCTCATCATCCACCTATAAAGACCAGCCTGACTTTCCTCTCCCCATGCCACAGTGTTAGCTTGCCACCAGTATGCGGTTCATCCAGCCATGTTAATCTTGATCGCTATAAATATGTAGAGTACTTTAGATTGGGAAAAAAAAAAAAAAAAACCAACCTGAATCGGTGCAGGCAACACTGAGTAACTGCAGCTACGTGTTCAAGCTTCAACTGAGCTAAAGCGGCACGTTTTAGAGTGCCAGAGAAACAATGCAATTAATGTCTGTACAGCATGATTAAAATGTAGCCTACTCGGTTCATTTCTGCTGCTTTCAGTATTTTTTTAATTGCTCATTAAATTTTCAACAAATTACCAAAAAGTGTTGTCTTGATCTTCAGTTTTTTTTTATTTTTTTTTTCGTCAAATGTTAACGGTTCATCAGATAAAATACCTACTATAATGTGTGTGTGTGTGTGTGTGTGTGTGTGTGTGTGTGTGTGTGTGTGTATATATATATAATACTATAATCCAAACGATAAACTTAATTTAACATTAATTTCAACACTGTTCCCTCCTAACTCTTGTTAAATCATATAAGACTCGGACTATCTAAAGTTAATTCTTAATATTTTTTTTTTTTTTTTTTTGGTTAGGTCCTTGTTAATTTTTTTGAAGTGTATTAATCTGTGTTTTGGGGATCCTAAACATGCTGTTCTGTACAATACATGTCCCGTTGCACTCATTTAGATCTCATCTGAGCAAGTTATAAGTTTGAGTTTAAAATTTTAACAGCCAATTTAATGAAATGAAGGGTTTTATTCAGACTCGGGTCCATAAATGGTTAATGGATACAGGCACGGTGTCATGGATTTGTCCTTGTGTCAAGTTTCTGTTTTTAGTTGGTTTCATGTTTTCTGTTTTCATGGAATTCCTGTTTTATTTTGAAATCCACTGTATGTCTATAATCATTTCACTTGTCTTCCTGCCTTTGTCTTCTTTCCTGATTACCCTCCCACTCCTTATGTGTCGCACCTGTGTGTAATCATCAATCATGGAGCTCGGATCATCCGCGTTGACTGGCCCGTGACGTCACAATGGGAATGGCACTAGCAACAGTTTATGTTGTCGTAGCAACATGCTCATTCATGAGCTTCTCTCTCGTGTCTCTTACGAGTACAGTGAACCCTCGTTTTTCACGGGGGTTACGTTCCAAAAAGAACCCGTGAAAGGCGAAATCCGTGAAGTAGTAACCTACTATTTTTTTTTTTTATACAATTATTATACGATGAAATACTCCATAATACATTGTAACCAAAGACCAAAACCTTTTTACAGGCCCAAGCATTTGTTTAACAAATGAAAGTACTGTATAAACGTTCTTTTACAAATAACTACTGTACTGTAAAATAATCATTTTAATCATCAATACGAACTGAAGGCTTCAAATTGCGGAGATCAGCACCCCCCCCACCGCGACCAGAGTCATTGGATTACAACGGGGGAAAATGAAAAATGATTATGAAAAAAAATACAAAGTACAGTAGGAAAAACAGTGACTCAGGTGTATTTCCTGCTCTTCTGACGGAGCCGCTGCATCCTGACTCCGCTCTGTAGCGGGTTTTTCTTCTAAAGCCCGCGGTGCAGGTGTGTTTTTCTTCTAAAGCCCGCGGTGCAGGTGTGTTTTTTCGAGAGAAGAACATAGTTATCGATAGTTGTTGTCGCTCTTTTTTCTTCTGGGCAAAAAGATTCTTATAAACCGACATGCCACCATTGATTATGTTGCAGAATGCAGAACACAACGCACGATGCAAATCCGTGAAGCAGCGAGACCGTGAAAGGTGAACCGCGATATAGCGATTGTTCACTGTATAGCTAGTTTGTTGATATACATTGTAATTGTAATTTCCCCACTGGGGGATCAATAAACAGTATAAATGATAAATTATTATAAATTACATGGTGAACTCATGATCTTACTGTTTCATTGTCTAAAAATATTCGCTAATGTTAATGTGTTATGTTGTTCCTAATCCTTTACATGCTTGTCTAACTAAACGTTACAAATGACATTTTTGAACATGTATTCTGTAACATTTTTGAAAGTATCCTTCCCAACACTGTCTGACACCTGTCATGCCAGGTGTCTTATGATCATATTGGAAATTACAACATGTTGTCCCTGACTTTCTCTTATTTCTTTTCCTTTTTGCGGCTCTCCCAATCTCTTTCCTCCGCCTTCCATGCGCTCTCATCCTTCCCCTCTGTGTCTTCGGCTGGTGTTGAAATCTGATGCTGTCAGGCGCTGTAAGCAGAGCTCTGTCACCGGGGCTTGTAACAGCCGTATGGTGGCTATTTCAGCGTGGACTCCTGACGGTTGTGGCTGTCACATCTGATGGCGAGGAAGGCGCTGATCTGCGGTGGCAGGCAGCGGAGGAGGAGGAGGAGGAGGAGGAGGAGGATCTGGCCTCCCATCGGACTGCACACTCACAACAGCTAGTTTATAGCTTCAAAAACACACGGACAGACACCACACACACGTGCGCACATGCCTCTTGCTTACCTCTGGTTTTGTATGACAAGCATACACACCCATATATGGCACGCATCACACACAAATCTACAAACAAATCCAATATACAAATATACAACAATATACCCCATCCAATATACAAACAAATGTACTAGTGTGTACAAATGCACAAAAATAGACATACAAGAATATACCCCCACCCATCATATCACTTGTCTGCTGTACAACTTATTAGCCCTCATACATAATCTGGACTGTGGTCATAACGTCTACATCTTATAACTCATTCCCTGCTACATAGTATTCTTATTCAGTCAGTCAGTTATAGGTTATGTTTTATAGTCATAGTTAATATTTAATCATGATCTACTACACTGTCCAATCCCTGCACTGTTCACTTTTTCATTTTTATTTTCATTACATTTCATTACACACAGTCTACCAAAGTATCATCTTATCATGGTCATTGCATTTCTGTGTGATTTTTATTTTTATTCTTATGTACAGTATGTGTGATATATGTGTGTATAAGTGTTGTGTTATGGTTGTCTTGCTACTGGTTGCCTAAAATTTCCTTTTGAGATGAATAAAGTATCTATCTGTCTTACAAGTGTACACACATGCATGCACACACACACATACAGTGCAGAAAAGCACCGCAGTAAGGTTGCTATGCTGCCATTACTTACAACGCTGAACACACACTTCTCTGCCGCTCCCTCTCCCTATCCCCCTTGGTTCTCCCGCTCCTCCCTCCTCTCTCCTATTTTCTTTTTTTCTTTTTATCTGACTGACTTTCTCTTAACTCCCACCTTCCCATTTTTCATTCATTCCCTTGTTCATTTAGCTCAGTGATTATGCTTTACGACTTCTGGTTCTCCCACTCTCTCTCACGTCTTGTTCTCATTACTGTATGTGCTCGCTCGCTCTCTCCCCCTATCTCATGCTCACCAACTCGCCTTTCCTTTTCTCAGCCTCTCACATTCACACCAGAGTGGCTCATTGTGTGAGAGGATTGTATAACCCTTACACAGTATTTGAGGTGTTACAGCCCTCCCTGCTCGGCTCCGGTTGGGTTGAGTCCAGCTTTCTGGCCCACAGAGAGTAACCGGTCTCAAAGCTACAGCGCTGAGCCCTCTACTCATGTCTCTAACCCTGAGGCTTCAGCGGATCAGAGGAGAGATAGACCTGCAGCCCTCCTCATTTTCAACAACTTCAGCTGTTCACCTGAATACTGAAATGTTAACAGCACTGCCTCGTACACATACAGCAGGGAACACACACTCACATGAGTGCCAGCTTTTGATATTATTGGTTTTGGTGCATTTAAAATCCATACTTAAGTGTATAATCTGTGTGATCCTGGTCCAAGTTTTGGTTTGTGGATTTCATTGCGCACATTTTTTTTACATTTCCGTGTGTAAAATTGTGCCTTGTAAACCAGATTAAGTCTAGCCTGGTCCCAACAGACTCTGGTACATTTCATTTGTACAGAGAGTCTGGCCACTCTCCATTGACTAATGTTAACTTCCTTGAAGGCGGGTACTCTATTGGATCTGCCCACTCTGGATCTTCCATCGGCTTTTCTGCATTCGATTTGTTTCTCTCTACTGGCTATCACCGCACTATGCAAGTTTGCCAGATCGGGTAGCGGATGTGTAGTTCCAATGAGACACAATGGGACAACTCCGCTTCCAACCTGTAGGAGGACCGAAGCGGGTAAAGTTCCCTAGTGTTGCTTTAAATGTATCCAAAATACTGAAGAGATTGGAGAGCTTCTTGGAGCTCGTGAACTAAAGATGGTGCTCTTTGTTAGAGGGCATGAACAAATCCAAAAGACATCAAGGAAAACCCAAGGCATTCGGTTTTGAACAAAAATATTTAAAATGCTTTTTAATACATCTGCACCTGTTGCTCACATCTGATGTTTTAAATCATTTCACCCTACTGCTGTGCCTGTTACTTCCTGAAGAAGGCTGGATGGCGAAACGCATTGAGAATGTGCCAAGTGTATTAGTATTGGGAATTTTAAATTTTTCTTAATGACACCTTGGGTTCTTTCTTGATGTCTATTGGATACCTAAATAGGTGCCTGGATTCATATTTGTAAATGGGTTTCTAATTAGCCGTCACATATTACACAAATGATGAAAATATGGAGAGTAGCCGCATACTAGACCAACCCCTATTTGCCCCTAGACGAGCCTGAGCTACGCCGCGGTTTTGTTCCATCCTCCGCCGTGTGCCATACCACCCTGGTAGCATCTCGGCTCCCAGACTCATTGTCTCTACAATTACTTGAAAGAACAATCACGTGATTATTAAGCTAGTATCTACCTGCCACTCCAAGCACTCCTGCAATTAAACTCCATGACTTCTCTTTTCTTGAGTTGTCCAAATAAAAAGGATCTGTGGTGTCTTATGTTTTTCCCCCTCCCTGATGAATCTCTCGTCGTCAGCAGTTTTGTAGAGACATATACGATAACGGGGGGTGTCTTTTGCTAGATTGACGTTGCTGTTCCATTTCCTTCCCAGCTGTTTGACCGCCTGCCCCGGATCGTGTAAAAAGAGACCTGACGCGTAGGGCTAATATTCTACAGTTTATCACCAGATAATCACATGATATTATGTAAAAAGACCAAAGGTGAAGCTTCATGTCTTAGGAAAAAAAAACACAGCATACTTCTTGCATTGGAGGGTAAAACTAGTTAGACCAGTGGTTTCCAAATTGGGGTCTGGGGACCCCCCAGGGGTCCATGACGGGCATTCCAGGTAGGGTGGTAACCTTTGAAACTCTTCTAACTCAACGGGGCGATTAAAGGGGAGAAATGTCTGTGTGTCTATTCACCTTGTCTGCACTTTTGCTTGACAAAAATGCAAATTATGTCTGTGGGTGAGTAAGTGCGAATGTGTATGTGTTTGGGGGGGCTGATTGTGTTCACCCCCACATTCATATGCATCAAGCCCACACACACACACACTCCACACAATAGTGCCACTCAGCCATCTGTGTTACACCCCTGTTCATGACCTAGTCCCTGCACATGATTAATTCCGCTTTATTCCACTTTATGCATTAAAGTCCATTTTAGAAAGGTCAGCAAAGGGGTGGTACAGGCAGGAATTGAGCAGCCCCCCCGCCCCTCCTCTTAAGATACTTTTGTGGACTCAAGGCCAGTTTCCTCTTAGTAAACTCGCATTCAATTCACACATCTTTTTGTACCTCCTCCCTTTCTTTCCATAGGAAAAATTATGCAGAGTAGTACTACCCATTCAATTACTGTTAAGCCCTACTGACCTAGCAAAAAGGAAAACGGATTCTATCTCATTAGGTGGGATTAAATGACAGTTTCAAAGGCATTTTGGTGTCTGGGAGAGCTGTGCTAAGGAGTGGTAGGTAGCGAAGCGATGAGGGGTGTAATTTGAGTTCTTTGCATTTTCTGTTCTCCAATGTCTTCCTTTCACATTTCACGCATATTGGGCTGCCTCAGATAGACTTTATATGTCTGTTTAAAATGAAGGTGTCTACCTAAAAGACATTATCAGGCCCAACTCCTTAACTGCTGGATGAAAGCCAAGGAACCAGCTTGTAAAAAGATATCACTGACAACCCTTCACAAGCCTGTGACATCAAAAAGGCAACATTTCAGTCTTTGGGACAGTCTTAGATTCAGACTGACAACACATCCCCCAGGGTCTGGCTTGTTCCCACAGCATTACGGGATGGGAGAAAAACATGTTGTGTTTTATTGCCTTTTCTCTTAACCAATCACAATCTTCATGGACGGCACTAAGCACCGGACGCAGCAACGGTGCCGCTGCAAAATCGCCTCGGGAAGGAACTTGTTTTGGTGGAACACGTGTACGTTCAAAGTTGTTTTAGTCATGCAAGAGAAAACTCCAGTTGAACAGATAGTCTAGCTAGCTGTCTGGATTTACCCTGCAGAGATCTGAGGAGCAGTTATCCGTAGTCCTCATAAATCAACCTGAATTTAAAATGTCAACACAAAGAAAGTGGAAGGTGTTACATTTGGCCAAAATGAGGGACATCGGAATTTGATATTAACAATTAACAATGTTGGTTGTATGGGCAGGAATTCGAAACCATGGCTCCACCGCCCGATCAACCTGGACTCAAACAGTCCGGACCTAGAGCGTTGAAAAATTTCACTAAAGACTACTGCACAGATTCTTGCTCCAAATCTACATAATGGCAGTGGCCGTACCCACGGTATTTTGGCTTCACTTTTGTACATTGGGAGGAAGTGAAGATCCGTGGTCTATCTTTATATACAGTGTATACATAACACCTTTTGTCATATCACCATTATCATAGGATGCTATGAAGCCAATGTACAGTGTGTTATGTTGCCTACAAGTGGCCAAAAGATCACTTAACAGGTTTAAGTATAGGGACCATGTATATCTTTGAATCAAGCAAAAACAACTTAAGAAAACTGCCAACATTGGGTTGACATTTATATCGCATTATGACAGTACATGCTTAAGGATGTGCTTTCATTCAGGTGGTTTATTTTGTCCTCAGATTCTATTTTCAGTCATTGCAAAAGTGCATTAATCATAGATAAAGAATACGGTGCAGCACTCCAATTTAAGTTTTTATTGCTGTGTAGATGATTCGGGCAAGATGCCATCTTTCAGCGTGCATTTCAGGCAATAATAGTGTCAAACCTCAATTAATATTCATAAATCGACAATACAACCACGCACACAGCTGTGTCAAGAATACCATCCCTCATGCACTGATTCACTCCCACTCCTAGAGACAGTAGCTTGAAGAAGAGCTAGAGGCTCTGCACTAACTGCTTTCAGGGTAATAATTTCTTTTTAGAGCGGAGAAGAAAAGAAAACACTTAGATTCATAATCATTTTATGGCGCACTCAAATGGGGAAAAAGTTGGTCCTCCCACTGCAAAATATTTGGGAAGCTCACTAAGAAATTCAGGTAATAGAGTATATTCCAGCTGGTGGTAAAGAAAAGGGCAAGGGCAGAGGGACTGAGGTGAGTGATGATAGGGCGAGGAAGAGGGAAGAGGACACTGGCAGTGCCACGGTACATTTTAAAGTCTAGCCTGATTAGTCATCATAGTGTTTTTATTTTTCAGTGTTTATCATCGTTAACCTCAAAGTCTTTTTGTATTATGTATTTGATTTGCTCAAATAAATAGCAGTATTTGCATTTTTCTTTACAAACTCAAACATTTACTGTATAAACTTTGAATCTCTGCTCTAATATTTAGTTGCATGACCATTATTTCTGAGAACTGCTTCACATCTGTGTTGCATGGAGTCGACCAGCTTCTGGCGCCTGTGAACAAGTATTCCAGCCCGGAACGATTGAACTGCATCCCACAATTCTTCTGCATTACTGGGTTTTGCCTCAGAAACAGCATTTATGAAGTGTTCTATGGGATTGAGGTCCTGGGATTAGGCTAGCCACTCCATAACATCAAGATGGTTCATCTGGAACCAAGACTTTGTTTGCTTACTGGTGTGTTTTGGGTCATTGTCTTGTTGAAAGACCCATCTACAAGGCATTTCCTCTTCAGCATAAGGCAACATTTGATGTATTGAATCTGATCCATGTTGCCTGGTATGTGATAAATACGCCCAACACCACAGTATGAGAAACATCCCCATAACATGATTTTTGAACCACCATGCTTTACTGTTGTCACAGTGTACTGTGGCTCGAATTCAGTGCATTGGGGTTGTCGGACAAACTGTCTGCGGCCCCTAGACCCAAAACAATTTTGCTCCATTTCACCTTTGGCCAGTCAATGTGTCCTTTTGGCAAAATTCAACTTATTCATTACATGTCTTTTTTTTCAGCAATGGGACTTTGTGGGGCTTCTAGCTGGTAGCTTTGCTTCACATAGCCTTCTTCTGATCAGAACAGTACTCACAGGTAACTTTAAGTCTTCTTTGGTTTTCCTGGAGCTGATCATTGGTTGAGCCTTTGCCATTTTGGCTATTCTTCGATCCCTTTGAATGGTATTTGACCTTTTTCCCACGTCATTCAGTCTTTGGATGCCATTTCAAGGCATTTGAAATCATTTTGGCTGGGCAGCCTATAATTTTCTGCACTTCTTTATATGTTTTCCTCTCTCCAATAAACTTTTTAATCAAAGTCAGCTGTTCCTCAGAGCAATGTCTGGAACGACCCATTTTGCTGAGTATTTCAGTGTAAAATGCACTATAACCAGCATGCACAACATTTGCTTCCTTCCTTCCTTAAATATGGGCCATAATTGACACCTGTTTCTTCACAGAATCAATCAACACACTAATTGAACACTGCTATTATTTTGAACACGCCCCTTTCAATTACAGATTAAATTACTCAGAATAAGCAGCATGCATGTAATGACTGTTGGGTCTGTTGGTTTTCTATGACTCTATAACACTTACTAGTAAAATATTTGCCATGGAGAAATATCACTTCTACCTGGACTGGATTTCTATTATTTTCAACACAACTGTATCTCTGAAAAAGGCTTGGATCAGTCGCCCACCCACCCACCCACCCATCGGCCTTATAGCCTAACTGGATGGAACACAAAGGCAGCATGGTTTAAAACTCATCAGACAGTCACACACTGTAAATATACATGTCCCATTGGAGACAATCTGAAACTCTTCTTATTGGCTTAAACCGCAATACATTCTTTTTTTGACAACTCTATAGAATTATTGACAAAAGCCTGCAGTATTAAGGGATGGATGTAATGAGGAGAGGAGTTCTGCAATGGTCCCAGAGTGTATAGTGAGTCCGTCCTTCCTGTCATATGCTACATTGCTTTCTGACATTTTAAAGATGTGTGTCAACTGTAATCACAGAGCTGTTCAGAAATCCAGCAGTATGTTTCTTCTAGTGCAGTGTGTGTGTGTGTGTGTGTGTGTGTGTGTGTGTGTGTGTGTGTGTGTGTGTGTGAGAATGTACATTTGTGTACAGTGTTGTAATATAATTATGTTCCTGACTGAAAAGCACCAGTTAGTGGGTTTTACAGACAAAATGCAGTAAAGTCGCTGCTTCCTTTAAACAGGAAGGAAAACTGGAATTTTTTTTTTTTTTAAATATATATCGGCATATCGGATTTTTGAATCTAATATTCATATCGTATCGACCTTACAAATCCTTCATCGGTCGGGCTCTAGCCAGAAGTGTCGGCGACTTCTGGATATATACAAGCGACCGTTTTGATCGTGTGACGTGTGTTTCCAGTGTCTACAGTGCGTTTGACAAAGTGCAATGTGAAAGCAAACGGAACCAAATAAAAAATGCAACAATGGTGCATTCAACCCCCGAATCGCATCGAGTCCACCAAACTATAGGTGTGGAAGCATCCTCAGATCCAACGTACACTATTGGCTGTGCTTGGCCGCAAGACGGAGGAGTAGACCTCTACATATGGGCTCCTGCTCTACCAATTAAATTTTTTAACATAAGAGATGTGCAGCATGCTATGTTAATAAAAAAGCTAAAATTGTAATGGGACTTTTTAATGACCGGCCATGTTTGCAGGTTGTCAATCAAAGGCATCCCAGTTCATTGTTTGTCTTTTTTAGGGAGGCTTCTGATTACTTAAAGGGTCAAATAGAATTTGTCAAATAAATACGTGGAAATAACTGATTCTTGGCTTAAAGTAACGATGGATCAATATCAATTATTAAGTAATTAAGTTTCCTAATTAAGAGGGAACTAATGGCATTCATTTCAAGATGAAGACTGAACCTATAATCTCAAATGAATGTACACACACACACATTGTGGTCCCATACCGTTGGTGGGCTCCAGGTCATTGGGCCCAACAAATTAAGAAATACGCGACACACAGTTTGGCAGACAGCTGGAGCCACTAATAAACTTCTGCAACCAGCTTCATCCACTTGTTTCTCAGCAACTGCTTTTTCTATCAATTAACCTTTAAGCTCTCTCTCCCTTCGCAGACACACTAATAGAAGATTGAAGAAGGGGTGTGTAAAACCCGAAGAAGTATGGAGGGGCAGTCTCCATTTCCTGAGCTGAAATAATCAATAGCCTATGAATATTCTGATCAGAGTCCTCAGGCCTGGGGAAAAATGTCAAAGTTTAGTCTACAAGAGCTTCTAACTGAAGAGACGAGAAGAAAAAAAAAGAAGAAAATGCGGAACTTAAAGGTGCTCTAAGCGATGTTGGGTGACGTTACTTCTTGTTGACGTTTGAAGTATTGTCAAACCAAACGAGACCACCTCGCCCCTCCCTCATCCTCATCCCGGCCCCTCCTTTCTGTGATTCTGCGCACTAACCCCCCCACCCCCAAATCCTTCTTGGTTGGAACGCTGGAACACTGGTTGTGTATGCCTCGTGGTGCAGGTTGGCACAGATTGTTTTTATTGCCATTTGTCGACCCTGGGCTGTCTACAGAGACCACTTTTTTTTTTTTTTTTTTAAACCGTGTGTTCTGGGGACAGGCAGCTAGAATTAAAAAATCCTTCTTCTCACCTACAAAGCTCTTCGTGGTCAGGCACCATCTTATCTTGAAGAGCTCATAGCACGTTACTACCCCACCAGAGCACTGCGCTCCCAGAATGCAGGGTTACTTGTGGTTCCTAGAGTCTCCAAAAGTAGAATGGGAGCCAGAGCGTTCAGCTATCAGGCTCCTCTCCTGTGGAACCAGGTTCCAGTTTGGGTTCAGGAGGCAGACACCATCCCCACATTTAAGAGTAGGTAAGTTAGTAAGACTTTCCTCTTTGATAAAGCTTATAGTTAGGGCTGGCTCAGGAGAGTCCTGAACCATCCCTTACTTATGCTGCTATGGGCCTAGACTGCTGGGGGACTTCCCATGATGCACTGAGCACCTTCCCCCTCCTCCTTCTCTTCATCTGTATGCAACCTCATTCCATTAATGCATGTTACTAACTAAATTTCTTCCCTTTACCGGAGTCTTGTGCTCTCTCGCCCCCCTCCTCTCTCCTCCTATCGCTTCCTGCAGTTGTTTCTGGCTCTGGATCTGCGGTTGGAGTCACCTGCTGCCTCCATGTTCCTGCTCAACACACTCCACGCTACAATTCTCCAAGTGTCTCTCTCTCTCTCTCTCTCTCTCTCTCTCTCTCTCTCTGTCTCTTTCTCTCACCCCCAACCGGTCGAGGCAGATGACCCCCACCCTGAGCCATGGTTCTGCCCGAGGTTTCTGCCTCTTAAAAGGAAGTTTGTCCTTACCTCTGTCGCCTAGTGCTTGCTCTTGGTGGGAATTGTTGGGTTTCTGTAAAAAACATCACAGAGTACAGTCTAGACCTGCTATTTATGAAAAGTGCAATGAGATAACTGTTGTTGTGATTTGACTGGAAATAAATAAAATTGAATTGAATATGAGCGTTTTCCCCTCAATTTCTATTAAAGACCTGAAAAGACTGGCTGAACACCTTTTATTATTCTCCTTTTTAAATATTAAAACTACAAGCCCAGAACCAAAAAAGTATGTAATCAATGCATTTGAAAGAAGTAAGGGTCAGGGTCAGGGTTAAGCTTTGAATACTTGATGCAGCAAAACATACAGTGTCACCTCACAATAATAATTTTATGCCAAGGAGGAGATCTGTATAGCATGACAAAGTACTTCTCCTAGTGAAGCATGTATGAGAATGCAATGTTTTTTATTTCTGCTAAAGTAAGAAGGGATCATCCTGTTGGGAGTGTTCAGATAATTTCCAGGAAAAATGTCTTCTCCACCAATATTAACATTCATTTATGCTGCCAGAAATCAGAGAAGTGTGAAGAAATGCATCCCTTCCTTTTAAAGTTTACAGCCAGATGTTAATGTTCTTATGCCACTTTGCAAAACCCACTTGCTAGCGTCACGTTCACAGTGACAGATTACCTTTGCTGAGTAAATCAGAAGTCTCCAGTTGTTGCCGTTGGGAATCGATTGGGGCTGTAAAAGCCAAAGAGGTTTAGCATGTGTTTATTCATGCCACAATTGACATTAAGGTGATGAATGTGCTGATGAATTCAGTATCCAGAGTTTACTCCAACCCAAGTGTTTTTATAATTTTGTAATTTGTTACAAATGTATCTACACAAATCGAGCAACATGATGTGATAGAGATTATTCGGGTAAACCTTTGTACCGGCTTCCCCTGAGCAAAAAGTGTTATATTTGAAATCACAATTTATTTGAGGATCATTAACCAGGATGGTTGGTACATCATCCATCCACCCATCCATCTTTGTCCCCTTATCCGGGGTCGGGTCGCGGGGGAAGCAGCTCCAGCAGGGGACCCCCAACTTCCATTTCCTTAGCCACATTAACCAGCTCTGACTGGGGGATCCCGAGGCGTTCCAGGTTGGAGATATAATCCCTCCACCTAGTCCTGGGCCTCCTCCCATCTGGTCGTGCCTGGAACACCTCCCTAGGGAGGCGCCCAGGAGGCATCCTTATCAGATACCCAAACCACCTCAACTGGCAACTGGCCCATTAGTACAAATGGATGGTATTCTTTCTAATCCCATGTGCCACAGGCATGCCAGTCAAGGCAAGGTTAAAATGTGGTTTAAACTGTGTGTGTGTGTGTGTGTGTGTGTGTTTTCCCTCTATCCATTTACCCCTCTGCATGTTGCATGACCCTCCTCAACAGCTGGAGTCAGTAACCCACATCATGGACATCTGTCCATCATTTAAAGGGATATCTACTGCCAAACATGACAGACTTGTGGTTCCCTGCGTGGCTGATGAGCAGATCTTAAAACACACTACTGTACAGTCTGAATGGTTTAACTCACCTACAAACACTTTTCTTTTAGGAACTGCTAATGCACCAGATGTTAACATCTCTTAGAATGGCAACACAGTTAAACTCTATGAGGCGTCATGTGCCTTTGACCTGTTCTAAGACCTAAAATATTAGTCATTGTTATCTGCCATTGAGAGCCTTGGGCACACATGCAAGCTCATTGTGTTAGTGTTTTGTAGTCCAGGTCATGTACGTAGGCGGGCGATCCGTGGACTTTGGAATGGGGCAGTTGGCAAAGTACTGTTCAATCTCACTATAGGAAGCATTTTCATTTGGAAAAGGTTGTTTCCTGTACCCTTAGAATTGTATAATTCATAACAATGTGCTAATCTGTAGGATCTTTCAGGAAATTTGATTTGATTCCTAATGAAATTGACTTATGTGGACGTAATGTGGAATCGAAGTATATAAAGTGTGTGTGTGTGTGTGTGTGTGTGTGTGTGTGTGTGTGTGTGTGTGTGTGTGTGTGTGTGTGTGAGACACAATATGTTTCCTAGCCTGAAGGGCACACCATTCTTTGGCTGGTTTCATCTCCTAAGTGATGTCACCATCCCCTCTCCATTTAATCTGAGTCTCTCTCTCTCTTTCCACGCCTCTCTCTTTTTTTCTCTCTGATTCTTTCTACATCTCTCTTTCAAGCCAACACCTTTAACACCCCAGCTATCACCTCTTATCACTCGAAAACTGTCATAAAGAGTGTGGGATAATATCAGAGTATTTCTTGCTCATACACATCACTCACTATCTCCTCTACTCTCTTTGTTATCTTGTTCGCACACACTCATCCATCTACCTGGCTATTTTTGTCTTCTTTTTGCTCCTTACGACTCATTTTTTTCCCCTCTCTCCACCTTATTTTTTCATCTCTGACGTTCCTTTGGTCCGCTTTCTCTCACAAAAGCCCTACAGTTGAGTTAAATCATTCTACCTCTCTCTTTGTGTTTCTCTTCTCCTTGACCCCCAAGTGGTTTTCTCCTAATTTCTTAGATCAGCATTTTATTCCCCATATGCTGTTTGGTTTCCCTTTGTGAGGGGGCAGGGGTTGGGGGTTGAAGTGCCAATCCCACAATCCCTCATTCCACGGGTTGGGGGTTGACTGTCCTTCAAGAATCACTTCCCCCTTCTCAGAACCTGAGTCAGCACCGGATAACCTTTAGAGAGAAAGGTGTTAATGGACTTTGTTCATTTTAGACCACTTTATACCAACGAGCCAAAATTGGAGATTGCAGGGTGACACATAAAGATATGCACAAATATATACATGGTCATATACACACTCAGACATACACAACAAACTAAGTAGCACTCCAGTAAAGCATAAGGTACAGTACAAGGACTGATCAATCACAGCCTTTCACAGTGATCTCATTTACACTTTTGTATAGGACAGAAAGGACCAGCAGCACATGAATCACCCATGCCAGCACTGACAATGGACACAAAAGACTGAAGCAAGCCTAACCATTAACACTGAATCAATTATCAAACAGCTAATTCCCTGATTCGGTACACCCAAGGACATTTATCTGATTTGGCATTGCTTTCCCTTGGCAGCTGATTTGAGAGCTGCCGCCATTGTTCATAAAAGCAGGACAAAACACAAGCGGCAAACATGTAGGAGCTTTTTAATAATTAAGGGCACGTTTCAAAACAAGTCATCAGTGTTTTAGCGTTTCCGTTTTTGCCGTTTTAATGTTTCTTAGTCATGTTGATGGTTAGTTGTAGCTAGTAGCATGGTCAGTTGGTTTATCATTTTAGTCCCGACTGAAATATCTAAACAACTATCGAATGCTTGAGGCGCTTTTGTTAAAGGTCCCGTGGCATGAAAATTTCACTTCATGAGCTTTTTTAACATTAATATGTGTTCCCCCAGCCTGCCTATGGTCCCCCAGTGGCTAGAAATGGTAATAGGTGTAAACCGAGTGAATGAACATGTGTGAATGTAATTTGGGCTACAGTAGAATATTTTCATGCAGCATGTGTATCTGCTACTGTGCTTACTTGTACATCAACCTTACACATGATCTTAACATAGTGTAGCTCCGTCCAGTTGACAGACACGGACACAAGGCGTTCTTGTTTACGGGCATTTATTGGTCGAATTATGTCTTCCTCGATGCCATCAAACATGCCGTGAGAACGAAATACAATATAGAAATCACATAAATTACAGAAATAAGAATATTCTCACAGAGAACAGCACATGAATAAATATGCAACACAGATTGACTGTTAATAAACCGTCACACAGTTATGCTTTTACATTGATAATTACACACAAGAAATAACCCGCGTTAACTCCAGGGGAGTGAAAAAACAGGTAACAGAACTTCTCTCCAGCGTGTCCCTCGATGAACTTACAAATGTAAAGCCATTACCAAATAACTCAACGGGCCCCAGTTAGCTCGGCATGCGCTGCATGCTCCGTTGCTGGTGCAACGTGAATAAATGTCTGGAACAACCAAACTCAGAACAATAGTTCCACTATACAAGCCCACATAAACAGGTCAGCTAGCACACACACACTTCAAAGCAAAAGAAATGCAGAGAAATACAAAATATATTATGCTACATTCATACATGGTTTCTTGCTAAATGAAACTATTCTTTTATGGAACTTAAATTATGCAACTGTCTCTGCTGGCAGCTACACATAGTATATTGACAACCTGTCTGACATAGGGACATGTGTGCCTGCATTAGACAGTTGTGTAAATCTTATATAGTGTACTGGCTCTGTAATATTGTCTTCTTCGACTTTTAACAGATGGGCGGGTCGCCCCCATACAGCAGCTGTCATCTTGCCTGATAGATAGATTGTTACTTGTTCGAGTTTTGGCTGCACTCTCCATTGTCTGTCCATCTCCAACATGTCTGTAATAACAGCAGGATAGTTTATTGTTTGGCGGGACTAGATCAACTGAAATGTTTATTATAGGACATTTGACACAGGAATAAGACTAAAGCCCAGGCAAGTCGACATGTCTGTGATTTGGCGGGGTAGTATATTGTTTTTCAAGGTTTTTGTTTTCTCCGTGTATGGAGGTAAATATGGGATTGTGGGGGGCTGTGAACGCAGCCTTTTGTGGCCACCGTAGTCAGGGTCACTGCCCGACCGGAGGACCCCCGTCCCCTAATTTGACACGCTCCTTGCGGCTTTGTCCGAGGGTAGACGTGATGCTGTGTGGGTGCTGCCACGGCAGGCATAAGGTGTCTACCTCTGTTAACTTCTATTGGGGCCTGGCCCAAAACCTCCTGGCACCCAACTCTCAGGTTACATGTCAGTAAATTAAAGTAAAAGCAGGCTTCGCTTATCTCGTGCAAAGGTGCCACACAAAACTCAGATGTGGAGGGTGTGATTTCTAAATCCCACGAGGTCCCCAGATGATACGTATCCTGTGCAAATAGGGCTTTTGTTAAAGAAAATAGACAAAATCCAGAGAGAGAACATTTTGACTAACAGCAATGAATAAGAGTTGACTCAATTGTCGTCTCATCGACATAAATCGGACTAAAACTACGAAGGATAAAAATAACTAAAATGAGTAAGCTCATAAGAATTTTGGTCTGAAGACTAAGACTGAGTCTAAGATAGGTGCCAAAATAACACTGCAGCACAGAACGCACAAAGGATGTGACTTTGACCCAGGATGCCATAGCTGGCTCATTACCACGCCTGATGGGATGTTGTGTGTACTCTTGCAGAATACGCAATCCTTCATACCTTGTTCATTTCTAAATCTTAAAAGTACACAATGTGACATTTTCAAGCCTTCGTTTAAAAAAAAAAAAAAAAAAAATCAATTATTTAGTTTCTATATGCTTGGTAGGCTATGCAGTTTTGAAAAGAACTCTTTTCACATCTGGTTAGTTCTCCAACAAAGACATATTGCTCCTTATTGACAGAGCAATCAAGTTACCTTCACCTCTGAACTCTGTGGCGGGAATGGAAAAGACGTGTGGACACTGTACATCTAAAGAAAGTGTCTCAGCGAGCTGTTGGGCTCTATGGATTTTTAATCTCTTGAAGCACTGTGTCATTATTGCGATCAAAACAACTGTCCCCTGCTTTTTCTTGATCATCTCTCTAATGTTTATTGACAATAAGCGCAAATTGAGTTTGTGTGGATTTCAGTGTCCCCTCACTCCATCACACTGTGTCCGTAAGTGTTACTCTACTGTATTAGATGGATGGATGGATGGATGGATGGATGGATGGATGGATGGATGGATGGATGGATGGATGGATGGATGAAGTGTCGCCCAAGTGTGCACGCTAATACATACACATAATAACGTATTCACATCCACGCGCTGCTGCTGCATACTGTATGTACTCGCACATATGCACCCAGTCGTGGAATGTATCTAAGTACATTTACTCAAGTACTGTACTTAAGTACACATTTAAGGTACTTGTACTTTACTTGAGTCTTTTCCTTTTTGTGCCACGTTCTACTTCTACTTCTGCGTCACATTTCAAGACAAATATTGTACTTTTTACTCCACCACATCAGTCTGGCAGCTTTAGTTGCTATTTACATTACAAATCAACACACAAAACACATGTAGTTTACAAAATATGATTTTTAAATATATATATTAAATTAAACTACCCAACAATATAATGGCCTACAAGTCCAGCTGATATGATTTGCTGATTAAACACTTAGTTGATTGACAGAACTGTTTGGATCGTTTCCAGTTTCAAAAATGTGAGGATTTTTCTGCATTGAGTACTTTTACTTTTAATACTTTAAGTACATTTTCCGAATGATGCTTGCATACTTTAACTTAAAGGAGAATTCCAGTCAATTCCAACACGTAGTTCTGTTGTTTGTAAATGTGGAGTGCTGTCAATAGAGAGAAAAACGACAACAATCGGTGCTGCCGACACCGTGTTATCCTCCTGCTAGCATTGGCACCCAGCAGGCTTGAACAGGGCAAGTTTTAAACATATTTTTAGCCTCTACACATTTGAAATGTACTTAGCCAATTGCAGTTATTCCTTACGAGGGAACCCAGCAAATCTGACTGCAGTAGATGTGACAGAAAGGCATAAAAGTTGTGTTAATCCATACCTCTGTTTATGTCTTTTAGTCAATTACTGATCTCATAAAATCCAATACTCCAAAACGTATTTTTTCCCCCAAAAAAACGATTTCCCGGGGTTCTGTCCATAGTAATGAGTGTGTATGAAGAGGCTGTAACCTGACACCACAGCTGAGGCAGCAGAGCTGCAAGAGTTGAACAGTTCAACAGCTATCACGCATGTGCACAGGTAACCTATAGCAACGGTGGAGACCTGAAGACCGAGTTTTGGGATAATAACTACCTTGTGTCAGTGTTTTTAAAATATCAGGTGGAAAGTTCATCCCAATCCGATGTGGAACACACGGTGGACTTTTTTGAGTTTGATGGTCATGGTTATTTATTCGAACCTGAATATAAAGATGAAGAGTTATCGGCACATATCTTTGCGAGAGAAGGGCACAAACAGAGGAGGCTTCCAGGCCACGACATGCGGGTACATGGTGGTGCTTGTGTATCGCAATGACTAGAGAGAAAGAGAGCCTGTGCTGTAAGGAATGGGATTTCATATAGCCTGGTCTGGATGGGTCCCCAGATAACGGCCATTGTTTCGCCCATACAGAGAGGTTTCCCCATCTGATCTATAAGAATGTTCTGGAAGCGTATTTTGTTTGTTTTTGTCGCAAATATTTAGTATTGGTATGGTATTAGTATTTGTACTTAAGTAAAGGATCTGAATACTTCTGTCACCAGTGTATGGCCCTACAGATACACACATTGCTCTCTCTCCCTGTGGCCATCCTCTGCTGTGCTCCCCAGCCCCTCAGAGCCGGGAGCTCGGCTCCTGCCAGCGGCAGCACTTTAGGGTTAATAAATGAAGCCCAAATGGGTTTGACCTCCTGAGGAGACACCGAGCGATGAAAAATGGCACTTTGACACGGCACGGATACAGGTTCTATCGTCGTTTGGCGACCTTGATATTTTAACCAAGTGCTTTGTGAGCCGTAATTGACTTTCCCTCTCTAAAAATCCATCCTCTCCTAACAATCAGATCCTTCACACAATTCTCTCTCTCTCTCTCTCTCTCTCTCTCTCTCTCACTTCCTCTGTGTCCCTTCATCCATATGTTATAGTGGATCACTGCTCATATGTTGGAGAGGCCAGATTGATGTTAGTGTTCATACTAATGTTGTCATGCACTATACAGGCCACTACATATATCAAACCCTGAGGGGGAGGCGCACACAAAGCCTATGTGTCGAGGTGGCTTTCAGTTCACATCTTAGCTTTTCATACTCTGGAGTCTGAAATAGAACATTTTAATGTTATGGACATTTTGAATCATGTTGCTAATTTGAACAGTTCTGTTCAGCAGGGGTGTTTCTAGGATTTAACGACATTGGGGGGCTTGTGAACATCTGTTCCAAAATGCGTGTCAATCCATGTTGTAGATATTAAAATATTTGCCGGGATATGTGAAACTTTTTTAGCTGCCGTTGGCATAATGGAAATCTATTTAATGGATGTTGAGATATTTCAGTCTGGATCAAAGTAGTAGCAGAATGATCTTGACATTGCTGTCCCTGGAGCTGCACCGCTAGTGTGGCTAAAAAAACTAAAGAGATGTTCTGACTTGAAATAATTGAGTTGAATGCATGAACTATACTTTATAAGTTTGATGAACTTCCAGCAGTGGCTTTTACATTACAAAAACTCATAGGCCGACTTTGAACAAACTTTGAATAGTTTAATTCAGTGGAGCAGGGACACTTTTACCTTGCACGGCAGCTGAATTCTTGCAATATCTCGAGATTATGTGAGAACCGCGGGATCACAAAGCACATGAAAATCCATCTTTTCGGGCTTCAATTAAATGTGTTTGTGTCTAACGGCTTACTGCACCAACCAGCATCTGGTGAGGAGCTACTGGAACTGTCCCGCTGACGGGATCGTTTTTCCACTTAAGAGAAAACGTTTTCTCCACTCATAAATTGCAAGCATTAAATCTTCATAAACACGCTCATGCAGCACACCATTTGAAAGCTTAAAGTCTCATGATTCCATTAAGCCCACACACGCAGAGTTCAGGGAGGACCAACGTGGGAAAGATTGGCAGCTATTCCTTCCCGTTAAAACTAGATGTTACGAGACCGGCCTACTTGTTTAGCCAATAAGAACATGAATTGATTGATACCAAACTTGAAACTTGAAAATTTTATGTGTCATGTGATGCCTGAAGCTGTGTCAAAGCAAAAATAGGGCCTTAGATATTGCATTTAACCATTTCATCAATTTTTAACTACTTATTTCTATAAAATTATGTATACAGTTATTTCAAGTATGTGTGTGATTGATGTAGATGTGTTTTTGTATTTGAGAAGTTTCATATTTTGCACTTTCTTGGCTTTTTTTTGCACTTTTCAAAAGGAAATAGAAATAACTTCATAAAATATCCATTTTCTTTTGGAAGTTGAGACATGTGGCTGTGGTACTAGTTTTGTGTGTAGCCCATCTGATGTGTTCACAGTAGTGTTTTTTAAATAATTTTACAGATGCTTTACTTGGACGGAAATATAAATTCTCTATTCTAACCTCTTTAGCTCTGTGTCAGTAAGGTCTAGTATCACACTGACACTCAAATTGAGAGTGTTAACTTCCCAATGACCTCAGGCACATCCCACAGGGCCAAAGTATATGGGAGCTGTAGCACTTTGTTTTTGGTAGAACATTTAGGTGAGAAAAGCATGTATTTTCATGTCTGATAATCATAAATTACCCTTAGTAAATGAGACCAATAGTGCAACATAAAAAAAAAAATAGTTTTTTTAATGCCTTTGCCCAGGTCCCATTTTTCCCACGAAAACACAAAATGATTTACAACATAGAGACAATTACAGGATTGTAAATTATTTAAAACTGACCCTGAATCTCTCCTTGTTCTCCTAGAAAGGTTTGTAATATGTCTATTACATTCATGAAATACCTTTACAATGTGAGACGTGGCTGTACATCAGTAGCCTACATGAAATGTTTGTGTTAGCCTACTATTTTCCTTTTTGTCCACATGTACTTGTGTAAAAGCGTGATTCTCACCAAAATGCAACCTAGGGTATTTTTGTGAATTTACCCGAGTCAAACTTTGTTTTAAAGCATAATTAGGACGGACACGCCACTTTTAAGATTTACCGTATTCTTGTTTTTCAGTCAAATGGCCTTTTGAATGGGAGTAAGCTCAACACACTTACCTGAGACTCTACACCTGACTGTCCCTTGCAGGGCCGGTTCTAGCCCTTTGGTTGCCCTAGGCGACATTGTGTTTTTGAGTCCAAGTCTCGCATTGCCAGATCTCCACAGACCTGTGTCAGCGATAAAGTAGCAATGTGTGTTCATTTAAGTTTCTTGCTTGTATGTAAGTTAGATGGCACCAACATTTGGTCTAATCATAACTGGTCTGGCAACCCAAAGGCCAGTGCTTTGGTTCCAGATTTGTGTGCATGGTGACTTATGATGTAGGGGTCGACCCCCTGAAAATTTTGAGCGTTAAATACTTTATTTCCTGCATTCTGGTGAATTGTTATGCATCTGTTTTTTTTTCTAGTATTTTCTGCCGGACTTGTGTGTAAAGCAGGCAGTGGACAGAACCACTGTGAGGCAAGGTAGGGGGGACTAAAAAATGTTTCTAAACTTAAAAAGCCTTTTGGGGGGGGGTTGTATTGTTTTACTATACACACAGATATTTTAAGTATACATCATTATGTTACAATACACAGCATTATGTTTACAATACACAGCATGGTTTTGCAATGATATTTCCAGAGGGAGACAACTCGCCCCAACCACCCTAGGATTTATGCCTGTGAGTCCAGATTACTTCTTCTCACATGACTCTGTTGGTTCATTAGGCACAATTAAAGACAAGAACACCTTATAAAAGGTGGATACGTCTAAACTCAACATGAGCTATTTAGACAAAGCTTAATTCTTCTCTTGCAAACATCCACTGGGCCATAACGGTGGCTGTAAGGATTCTAATGGGTTTTGTTATGGAGGCAGGATGGATGATGATGGTTACTGTTTCACACTGGAACACAGCTAGGGCATGGAGAAGGCTATAATTCTCATGATAATTGGGTTAATACCTGTCATGATATCCCCTATTACCGCAGCAGTAAATAGAGGAGAGGTAGGAATTATCGTTGTTAATTAGAAAACATGTAGATCAGCAGCACGAAGAGGAACTGTATATCTCAGCTTACTGCAGAGCAGAGATCACCTTTATTGTTATGTGTCTGGCCTTGCATGTGTGTGTGTGTGTGTGTGTGTGTGTGTGTGTACCATACTATTCCCATACGTGTGTTCACCTTTGCATTGTTGTGTGCATATCAGCTGTATGTTTTTCTACCAGTGCACTGCAGATTGTGTGAGTTGGGAGTGTGTACATGTACAGTATGTGTGTGTGTGTGTGTGTGTGTGTGTGTGTGTACCGAGCAGGTGTGTGAGAGTGACACAGTGTCTGCTGTCCGCTACCCTTTTCTGGGCTGGTTACTCTGGGGGGGCAGCTATAAAAGGAAAGGGCTCTGTCAGCCTGCTGTGATGTAGCTGGCTATGTGCTAAACACACACACACACACACACACACACACACACACACACACAAAAGCTAAGGATAAGGCAGCAAGAGGATATGGCCGAAAGGGCCAGCTGAGTTTACTAAACTTTCACAGGAGACTAAAATAGGTCCTGCCAATTTGTAGAGTTTATATCTCTGTGTGTGTGTGTGTGTGTGTGTGTGTGTGTGTGTGTGTGTGTGTGTGCAAAAGAGAACCACTGCATTTTTTTCACATTACTCATAAAGATGAACACCAAACTGAACAAAAGATGTAAAGAAGAAAAAATGAATTTGAGAAAGACAAGAAAGTGGGGGAAGAGACACATTTAAAAAAGGAGCAGTAATAAAAAGGAATAAAGGGATGAATGAATGGACGTGTTAGTGTCAGGAAACAAGATAGAAAACATGAAAGCACTCCTTGACGACGGCCAGCAAAGGACGGGGGAGAGGGGGACAAAGATGGAGTCGTTGAGGGAGTAACAGGTTACAGGTTGGCTGTTATCAGCCATGTGATTGCTGTTAAATTGACTTTTGTTCCCCTGGCTGTGGATGTGCCCGCTTTCTATTCCTTTTTTTTCTTCTCTTCTCTCTTGCTCTCTTAGTCTCTTTTCTTCTCTCTTCCTCATCTTCTTCCTCCTCTTCCTCCCCTCCTGACGGTATTCCACATTAGGCCTCAGGCGAGGCCGATCACTCATGCATGAAGAAGACAGTTTGACTGATACCAGACCTTCAGCACCACACCACAACGCCCCCACCCCACCCCACCACCCCTCACACGCACACACAGCACATTCTCCTCAGAATGCTAATGCTTCGATCGTGCCGCTAACATTTGCATGTGCCGAGGAGGAAAAGGGCTGAGAGGGCCAAGATCAGAGTAAACTGCTGCTCAATAATGCCCATGTAACCTTGTCGCCCAGGTGACTTTATGCTATGCAAGCTACAACAAACGGGTGGGGGGAAAAAGGACAAATCAGCTGGTGGGAGTTATGTGCATTATTCGCTCCATCAACCACATAAAACATGTCATCGCCACTTTTCACTTATCCACATTCGGGGATAAAAATAATTTAACGGAGGCAGGGATATGTAGACCCGGAAAGGGGGGAAAATCCCCCCCAGCAAATCACACCCTGTGACTACATGCTAGTGGTGTGCAATACTGCAACATTTGGTATTGATCCAATATACAGGGCCAGCATCGATGATACCGATAGTTTTTAATAATTAAGGTGGATGCCTCAGCAAGTTGCTAAATCTGAATGAAATGGCATGACCTTTAAGTGTGTTTGCCATTTTTCCTTTGGATTATTAAATAGGTTAAAACCCAAGACAGAATTGTCATAGGCTTGTATGCATTTGTTGCGTTAACATTGTATCTTACAGCCTTTTTACAAATTATACAACCTTGTCGTTGTTACATTTTTGGCCCAAAAATATAGCCACACGGTGATCCTCTTCCTTTCTGCCATTCTTCTGCTCCACCTGTGTCCTGCTTGTGTGTGTGTGGTGCTGGCCGCCACCGCTGCCACCGCCACCGCTGCCGGACTTAGCTGCTTGCTTGCTTGTTTGAGCAACATACCAGTTTATCGTGCTAGAATGAGAAATGTCTCTTGTTTTGATTAAATACATTGATTTTCTGAATTGAGAACATTCTCTGACATCACAAGAAAGTGTTTTTGTTCAAATAATACCAGGAAATAATGATAATTTGGTATGAAATAATATCAATATATGATATTATATAACATTAAGGGCTATTTTAAAGGTCCCATGGCATGAAAATATCACTTTATGAGGTTTTTTATCATTAACATGTTTTCCCCTAGCCTGCCTATGGTCACCCAGTGGCTAGAAATGGTGATAGGTGTAAACCGAGCCCTGGGTATCCTGCTCTGCCTTTGAGAAAATGAAAGCTCAGATGGGCCGATCTGGAATCTTGCTCCTTATGAGGTAATAAGGGGCAATGTTACCTCCCCTTTACCTGCTTTGCCCGCCCAGAGAATTTGGCTCGCCCATGAGAGAGAGACATCATGGCTTTGAACGGCAAAGTGGCAGTTGGTCAAGGCACACCCCCAGCCTCCACCTTGCCCTCCTCTCTCCTCCTCAAAAGCTACAGACTCAGAAATGCCACATACTAAGGAAAGCTCATTGTGGGACTGGCTCTAGTGTCCCAAGGCTGAGTTTTGGGAAAGACTTCAGATACGGTATTAGGGGACCACTAAGGTCTATATAAAAGCATCCAAAGAGCACCATGTCATGGGACCTTTAACGATCTAAACTCACTGCGTGAAGTGCATGGCGCAGTTGCATTTAGGGTGTGTCCAATAATATTTTTATTTGTAATCTCTTGCATGCGTGTGCTGCTGGGCTTGTGTGTGTGTGTGTGTGTGTGTGTGTAACAAGCATAGTGTGTGCGCACTGTACACGAGCCTCGGCACATTTCACTCTCACTCTCATGTCACTCCTTTCGCGCTGTAAAAAATAACAAGAAAATGCTGCATTACTGACTATAGACCAGTTTTTTTTTTTTTTTATCAATGGCGTGATCACTTTCTGCTGTCGCAAGATGGCAAAGCACCAAGAATTCACCTGAACACACCTCCCTGTAAGACCAGCACGCCAATGGACGCAAAGATGGGGCGCAGGTGCATTTGCTATTTAAACAATGTGGGCGATGGACAGAAATGAACTCCTGCGTTTGGTCTTAAAATAGCAAAGACACCTGCACCGGGCTTTGCACCGCGCTGTGCCGGGTGCAAGATAGGGCCACAAGAATGTATTATCACATGAAAAGGATGTCATTAAAATATTGTTCAGGCCACTGTTATTCTTCCAATGTCTGACAGCTGAAACAGAAGATATTTGTTATTTCATGGAGTACGGACTACAGACTAAACTATGGCCCGTCATGACTTATTGGAAGTGTGCTCATATAATAATGTTGACAAAGTTCATACAGTAGCATGACAAAATGACCATCCAAGTGTGTATGTATGTGATTCAGCTGAACACAAAATTGCAATACAAGGGAGCTGTTACATTATTTCCATTATAGACTACAGTGTTGTCATAATTACCTCAAAGACCATATGTCTACAAGAAAACTCTCTAGGACTGTGTGGACATCATGGAATACGTAAACAGAGACAAACAGCAATAAAGATAAAAGAAATGCTGAGTGAGAAGGAAAAGTTGGCCAACTGCTGTCACTTCCGACGTCACTCTGAAGTGAATCTGCGAATCATTTATAACCTCAGCTCCTCTGTTAATAATCACAGAAGAAGCGAGCTGTAATGTTTTCGTAAAGGCATAAAGCAGATTTTGAAGTGTGCGCTCTCCACGAGATGAGGCGCTCACACCAGGGAGGCTGTAACCTCGCCAGTTCTCTCCTGCAATGCAGTAAACAGCCAATGCAGATATAAACTGCCCCACTGGCACGCTCATACACAGACACACACACACGCAGCAGCAGCAACAGCATACACTTAATTGTACACACAACTGCATGCATGCGTCAGACATAGGACACGTCATTCTACACGCACCCACTTACTCACAAAAAAATATACGGACGTATTTTAAGACATATTTTTTTCAACAAAATAAAAGTAGCAAATGCAAACTATTCCTCATTACAGGCTGGTTTAGCTGCATGCAGAATATGGAGGCCACAGAAGCCGCTGCCCAATTACTTCAGCTTCAAGTGAGCTGAGTTCATCTAAAAATGTAATCACAATATGATACAGAAATTCAATTCATTCTGCTCTTCAATTATTGTGGGCAAAAATAATGACACTCAATGAGGAAATTGTTGAAATTGATCCATGCAGTATTTCTCTTCTTCGCTACTTTATGAAGTGGTTTGCATGCATTTTTCTGTTCAGAATTAAATACCAATCCTGTATTTTTTTTTTTTTTTTAAAGTGCCTTTTGTTCAGAAATTGTTCCGGATTACTGGCCAGATTCAGAGTGACTGTGAAGACAGAGTGTTTGTAGAGAGAGAAAGTGTGTGTGTGTGTGTGTGTGTGTGTGTGTGTGTGTGTGTGTGTGAGAGAGAGAGAGAGGTGGTGGAGGAGGAGGAGGAGGAGGAAAGACCTTGGTGGGAAGCAGAGGGCATCCAGGAAAACATCAATGAAACTCAACTGATGAGGGCTAAAACTGAGTGGGAGCGAAAAAGCCTTGACTTTGACGGGAAGTTGGGCAAAGATATCGAGGACTTGAAAATCAGACAGTGAGAGAGTGAGCAGTATGAAAGAGTGAGTGAGTGAGTGAGTGAGTGAGTGAGTGAGTGAGTTGGATGCAGAGGGAGAGATAGATGATGAGACAGACAGAGAGAGTGATAAAGACAGAGATAGATAGGTGACAGGCAGAGAGCATAAATAGACGGGCGGATTGGCAGAGAGAGATTGACAGAGATGGATAGCTGACATGGAGAGAGAGATGTTCATTTGGATGGAAGTAATGTCGGTGTCAGGGTCACTGGCTGTCATTCCTGGCCACGGCCCAATGTCAGCACAACTAAGTCAGGCACAATACCTGAGCCCCCTAGCATGGCCCCTCATCCCTGTGTGTGTGTGTGTGTGTGTGTGTGTGTGTGTGTGTGTGTGTGTGTGTGTGTGTGACACTGTGATTAAGTGGAGGTGGATAACTATGCCCCATTCTCTCGCCTGTGTGTGTGTGTGTGTGTGTGTGTGTGTGTGTGTGTGTGTGTGTGTGTGTGTGTGTGTGTGTGTGTGTGTGTGTGTGTGTGTGTGTGTGTGTGTGTGTGTGTGAGAAATCACACTTGGAAAATGTTTCACCAGAATTGTTTCTGTCTCACTTGCCTCTCAGGGCTTCCGTAAATGAGAACCGACATTATTTTAATACAAAATATGAAATACTTAAACCATGAATCATCACAAGTGTCAGATTTGAGGCCCTTTTTGGCACTAAGAGCGTTTGAAAATACAAACCCCTCTGAGGAGTTATATTTTACTCCGAGAGACTTTATGAAGAGTTTGTGAAAAAAAAGCTGACCAATTAGAAGCCACCGCGGCGTGAAAACACATCAGAGGGACGCGTCATTTATCTCCTGAGGACTCCTCAGTCCAGGCCCGAGTCACAAAAAGATTTAAAACCTTCCTGAAATTATTGTAACATTAGCATCCGAAGCCATTAGCTGTGTGACGTTGCCAAATCCTTTCCAAGACTCTCTAGCAAGTAACAAGATTAAAAAACACTGTGGAACATAGTGTTACAGTAGCTCATGATGTAGAATCTGCAACGTAGTCAGCAAAAGCAGCAGAGGGGAAACTTGGAGAGAAAAATACAGCCCACCCCCACCCAGCAGATGACTTGATGGGGAGATGGAGAGGTGAGAAGGAGTGGGACCAATGAATAGCAGAGAATGATTATAGGGAATGTATTATCACTCTTATTCCTCACTAGCTTTATTCCCACCCACCAGCCCTGTCCTAACACACAGGTCTATCCTTCATCACCAAGCAGCCAGAGTGGGTTTGTGTGTGTGTGTGTGTGTGTGTGTGTGTGTGGATGGACGTGTATTTAACGTGCAAGTGCTTAAATTTGACACTCCAGAGCATGAATGTGCCTCTGCATTATGTGCGCGTCATTGTGTGCATGTGATTTGAGGGGTCTGTCTAATCTAGAGCGCCGTACATTTATCTCCTGGTTTCTGTTTAGTAACTGTGTGTACAGGCTGTCGGGGCGCAGAGACACACACCACCCTGCTTCAACATGGGAGGACACAATCAGCGAGAGAGAGAGAGAGAGAGAGAGAGAGAGAGAATGAGGGTGAAACAAAAGAGCAAAGGTCAAAGAAAGACTGAATGACAACTTTTCATGCACATTAATTAATTTTTCCCAATAAGACAATATTTTAACTAAGCTGTTTACATGGTTAATGAAATTGAATATTCCACTAATATTCAATAAATATTAACAGGACTTTTTAAAAGTGTTTCACCGGTGGCGGACTTGTTGGACCGTACAAACACAGCCTCCCTTTTTCATTCTTTGAGCTTCATTCGGTAAAAGGCCTAATTCTGCTGTTTGCATGTTAGCAAATTCAAAATATTGGCATAATTGAAACATACTAAGTGTTAGAGACGAAAGAAAGAAAGAAAGAAAGAAAGAAAGAAAGAAAGAAAGAAAGAAGAAAACAAGAGCGGGAGAGAGAAGTGAGTAAGGCAGACGGATGGATAAACAGACAGATTAATGTAGACAACCTAAAGAGACAGAACCTAGCAAGAGATGACAGAGACCGAGGGATAACAGACAGAGCGAATAGGTGAGAGAAAAAGAAAGACAGCGCTGCTAGAGAGGGGCAAGACAGATGAGATGCCTTGAGAAAAATAGATGACATGTCGCTGTATATAAAGGTGGCAACAGCTGGCGTAGTCCGCTGTTGTCATGGCCTTCGCATTGCTGCCAAACTAAAGTTCCCCAATGCATCCTTAAATAGCCAGGGCTAAAGCCAGACTGGCAATATAGCCTGCTGAACAGCCAGGGCTAAAGAAAGACCCAAACACTGGAGCCATGCAGGGACACAGACGGGAGTTTTATGGGGGGAAAGCAGCTGGGATGGCAGTGGTGGAGAGTTGGGAGTTGGATTGGTGGGTAGAGGCCTTTGGGACACACTGCCAGGGACAATGTCACCTTTATGTTAACAGCAGGACGGTAGCCTGTCACTGTGCGTGGACTCCCCTCACACCTGCCTCGTCCTACACCCCCTCTCTTTTAGTCTACGCATGGAATGAACTGCATGTTGTCCTCGGGTCAAGTTGACTCGTTTTCCTTTATCAATGTTCTTTTAAACTATTCAATTGTAATTACCCAAAATAACATGATTGATTCCACACAACGCTCTTTTGTAAGTACAAATCTCTACTTTCGTTAATTTTAGGATGTCTTATTCAGTTTTATAGCATTTGAAAAAACAAACAATTGAAGTGGTTTTGAAATAATATTGATTAAAAGTTGACATATTCCAGTCTGTGATTATCCATCAACATCCATTCCTTTAATTTTAGTGTAAATAATTCCTAATTTCTGCTTTTCTAACTCAAACGTTAGGTATAATTTCCTATAAATGAGGTTTATTGACTATAAACTCCAAAAATAAAGTTAATAAGTTAGCTACATAGTGTTGAAAATGTCCCAAAAAGTGACAAACATTCAAAAAAGCATTAAAAGTGTTGAAAAAAGGGACAAAAACAAAGAAAAAGTGTTGATTTTCAAATTTGACAGGAAGACAACACAAGGGTTAACATCTGTCAACTCATATATTTTCATGTTTTTTGTCACATTTTAGATGCTTTTGATAATCTTTTCTTAATCCTTTTAGACAACAATGAAAAGTTCTCTTATGTGTATTTTTAAATTTTTTAAAAGATTTTAGAATATATTTGTAACCTCTTAGTGGAAACACCTGGGGTACCACTGTTTCAACTTCCTGTACATAGCATGAGTTCGTGAGCTGAAAATTCCACCTCACCGAGAAGGTTGCTCTTGTGTATCCTCGGTCGTAGCTCCTCAGATATCGATCCTCGATCCTCAATCTTCAGGGCAGCAGTAAGAGTTGTGAGAGGGCCTTCATGAAGGCGGACCAGAATGACGTCCGGTTCAAGCGAGGAGATATCAAATGAGAGACTTGGGATCCACCCCTGGTGGGCGAACATGAGTTACGGGAAATGTAACTCAGTCCTGTACCTCAGTCGCAAAAGGTTCCACAGAACAGAGGGAATTAGTTGCAGCAGTTTCTTTTCATGAACAGGCAACAGGAGAAGGACCCAAATGCAGACAAAATACTGGCTATAAAGGCTGGAAAACTTGACACTGGGAAGATGACGACCCGACACCAGACAAAGGGAGCACACAGACTAAATACACAAGGAAATGAGGATTGTATCGAGAGCCAGGTGACATGAGGTCACATGATCAGGCCGGGCAGACAATCACAAAGGCGGGAAAACATACAAGGTAGGAAGTCTGACAAGACACAACGCAAAAGATTTGAGCCTGCAAAATAAAAACAGAAAACCCAGGATGATGACAGACTCAATGTTCTTTTGTGCATTCGCACAAATATCATCTCTGGAAAAAATGGTGCCCATCCTGTCTATGGACAGTCTGTATTGTTTTCCTTTGGTGTGTTGTTACCTAAAACTCTGTGTTCCCAAAAATAAAAATGAGCATGCCACTGTTTTTGCTGTTACTGTAGACTATTATTTATCCCGCCATGTTTTCTTCTTCTGATCCTCTCTGTCCTTTTATTCTCCTTCACACACTTTTTAATTATTTTCCTGCCACATTTCCCTATAGCCAGCTATCAGATTAAATGGGACGTGTTGAGGAGAAAGGCTGTGATGTGTTGAACGGAATGGGGGTGTGTGTGTGTGTGTGTGTGTGTGTGTGTGTGTGTGTGTGTGTGTGTCTGTGTGTGTGTGTGTGTGTGTGTGTGTGTGTGTGTGTGTGTGTGTCTGTTTCTGCCCATATGTCTGCCTGCATGTTTCTGTGCATATTATAGATATGTGTATGTGAGTTTATATAAGTGTGTGTGTGTGTGTGTGTGTGTGTGTGTGTGAGAGAGAGAGAGAAAGGGATGTCCTAGTGCTCCTATAGATGAAAACATCATTTTATCTACATTTTGTGACAGAAGAGCTGAGTGAATGCTGATACTTGCTAGCTCTGTTTTGAGGGGCTCTCGCAGTGTGTGTGTGTGTGTGTGTGTGTGTGTGTGTGTGTGTGTGTGTGTGTGTGTGTGTACAGAGCGCCCGTAAACAGTTGTGAAGGCTGATCTCTGCAGGTGCTGGAAGACTGTGAGTCCTTTTTGATGGAAACAGAATGGATGAACTGAAATGTGTTTGGTCAAACCTGTCCTTCTGCATTTCCAAAGAAGATTTAGTAAGATGCCTTTTGCAGGGAAGGCTGCAAAGGTAGAGGCTATAGCCAAATTATTTGATTAAAACTCCTATTAGTGATTGGATTGGATACAAATTTGCCAATAAAAATGAATTTACCTATGCAGCGCTAAGAAAGAATGACTGCTCACTAAGCCCTGCAAACTTTCCATTATTGCATGCATGACCCAATTAACAATGTAAGGAGTCAAAGATTTACCAAAGATTTGCCATTCATAATAATCTTCAAAACAGTGGGTCTTTGATTTCCCACATGAGTGAACAAAAGCAGGCTTTTCATGTCTAGCTAAAAGACACTGTCACTAGCAGATGATATATCAGCTCTATGTAGCTAGCTAACCTTAAGCCTATCTCCAGTGGACTTCTTCTTTCTTTAAAGATTATTTTTTTTTGCACATTTATTTGAAAAATTAAAGCAGTGGTTCCCAAACCTTTCCTGTAGGGCTCCCATTTTGTAGATATTAACGCAAAAAAAGCACCCTTCAGTGTGTGTGTAGAACGCACCGGGGACAGCAGCAGCTATTCGGCGCTTGAAGATGACGTAGTATTTAGAGCGGCAACGGAAGCCAGTAGTATAAAAGCCCGAAAATCTGCATAGGGAGGTTGGATGGGGGGGGGGATGGGTCAAACAACACAGGACTTTCACTCACTGTTGCTTTCTTCTTTTCCTAAACCCAACCGTCCTGTTGTTGTCCTGCGTGTCATGGAAGTGTACTTTTTTTTATAAGCCCACCGGTGACCTTTTCCTTAAAGGTAACACCAAAAATGTCACTTTATGAAGTTTTTTAACATTAATTTCAGTTCCCCCTTGTCTTCCCATGGTCCCCCAGTGGCTAGAAATGGTGATAGGTGTAAACCAAGCCCTGGGTATCCTACACTGCCTTTGAGAAAATGAAATCTCAGATGGGCCGATCTAGAATCTGCTCCTTATGACATCATAAGGGGCAAGGTTTCCTCCCCTTTCTCTGCTTTGCCCGCCCAGAGAATTTGGCCCACCCATGAGAGAAAGAGAGAGACATCCAAACATCTATCTTGCACCCGCCGCATTGCGACGCAAAACCCGAAGCAAGTGTCTTTGTTATTTCAAGACCAATGCAGTTAATTTCCCGTCCAGCGCCCACATTGTTTAAATAGCAAATGCACCTGCGCCCATCTGTGCGCCCATGGGCATGCTGGTCTTCCAGTGAGGTGTGTTCAGGTGAATTCTTGTTGTTTTGCTTTCTTGAGGCAGCGGGAAGTGCTCGCGCCATGATCAACCAAAACCTGATCTAAGGTCAATAACGCAGCATTTCATTGTTATTTTAACAGCGCATTAGTAAAATATGCCTAGGATCGTGTAAAGCTTGCACACTATGCTTGTTACACAAACGCAAGGAAGCACAGCAGCACAAAAATATACAAAAGATTAAAATTTAAAATATTATGGTGCAAATCCACCATCATAATAGCAATACGCCAAGGTTTAAATGCGCCTGGCTTTTAAACGGAATGGGAGATGACACTCTGGTGGTTTTTTTGCATGTTACGCCCAAAACACACCTATGAATAAATTAAGAGACTTAGTACAACCATTTTGAACCATACGCCTGGCACACCAACCCATTTTTCTGCGGTCAAACTAGCAAAAGTGGATTTGGACACGCCCTAAACGAACCTGTGGGCCCATCGTGTCTTGCAAACAAGCAAATCATGGCAGTTGGTCAAGGCCACACCCCCACCCTCCACCGTGCCCTACCGCTCTCCTCCGCAATAGCATTTAAAGCTACAGACAGAAATGATATGTCCTAAGGAAAGCTCTTTGTAGGGGAAAGAGACTTCAGATACAGTATTAGGGGACCACTAAGGTTTATATAAAAGAGACTTCAGATACAGTATTAGGGGCCCACTAAGGTCTATATAAAAGAGACTTCAGATACAGTATTAGGGACCACTAAGGTCTATATAAAAGAGACTTCAGATACAGTATTAGGGGACCACTAAGGCCAATATATATAAAAGCATCCAAAGAGCACCATGTCATAGGACCTTTAACCTTTTAACTGCATCAAAAGTGACCCAAATAGTCCCGACCAAGCGCCTTTAGATAAAGTGTGTTTAGACATGTCGCTAAAGGAGACTTTTAGCGTCCCCAGCGGTCTTGTTGGGATGGGAGTGAGGATGTGTTGTTCCTATCAAATGCTGCCTTTCCATTTGGTAAATGGATAAAGACTACACATTGTATGGCAACTGTGTACTTTTGAGGCCATTTTAAAAGTGGAAACATATTACAAATCACTGTAGAGCAATTGTTGCGGTAAGAAATAAATTGCATACTGCGCTTTATTTCTGTTCTGTTTCCTATTATCTGAAAACTGCAGACAGCAAGGTTTTCATTGTTGGAGTTTGAGGCAAGTTTAATATAAGTGTGATGTACTTATTATTATTAATTTTATACGGTTCTGTGGCAAAAAATCTTCCCAGCCCTTGTCACATGACCAATTCATGTTTACACATATCCACATTTTTACCTTAAGAGCCCATTCAAAATGTGTATTTGTTGAAAAAAAAAGTGACATTAATAATAAATGATATAAAAGATGAAAGATGTTTTATTTAGCAGAATTGCATTGTGTTCCAAAATGTCCTATATTCCCAAACAGATTGTCTATGCTGTATTCTGATCAAATCCCCTGGGCTGCCCCCGACTGACTATTGGTTGCCCCCCCATGCAACCCCACTCAAAAAACCCTGGAATCGCCCCTGCTTTCAAGTTGAGGTGTGAAAAGCAGTCTTAAATGATATCTCTAAGAAGCCCTAATACCAGCAATCATGTTGCAATAGACCTGATTTCATGTGTCTGATCTCTTATTTTGAATCAGTAAGTGAAAGCACGTGTCAGCCCGGATTTGAAAAGAATTTCAAATTGTAAATTTATATTATTTCGCTGGATAATAAAAAGGCACATTTCTTGACAAGTCATAGCACAGAAATAAACACAGGTTCATAGAGTGAGGGACAAATACATCGATAAAGTTGCTCAAATTGCTCTCTTTTGGGGCCTTCTTGTATTTTTGCCCCAGTGTATGTAAGATTACTATCAAAAAGTGAGATTTCTAGATGTATTTTAGAGTCTTCAAAGCAGACGTTTTCCTCCCTTTTTTCCCCCTTGCTCTCTACTATTGCTTGGCATCCTACCCTGATTGCCAATATTGCTGAGTCAAGCAGTACGCTTTACATTCCGTAATGAGCATCAGCAGCACTGCTCCTCTTACACACACACACACGCACACACGCACATAATGCAAATACAAACACATGACTGTTAAGGAGGTAAGCATTGATTAATGTGTGTGTGTGTGCGCGTGTGTGTGACCCTGGGGTCTTAGTCGATATGCAACTGATCATCAGGACTGGACGAGGCCTCGGCTCAGCCTCTCCAGCCCATAAACCAGCGGAAACGTCAGACCACAGAGACATGAGGCGAGTCATTTCGACGCCTGCCCTTCCCTCACGATTTGATTTTAATAGCATCATTATCTTTTCTATTTTTCTCTTTAAAGGGAAGCTACATCATTTCTTTCAAATGTTTCACTTTTGAGTGAAACCCTGCGGCGGTTGTTGGGACACACTGAGTTTCCTCCTCACCCTGTGAATTACAGTCATAGACTGGAACTTCACTAATGTCATATCTACATCAGAATACTGTATGTTTGGGCCTGAAGTTACATATGCCTGTCTGTCTCTGACGTAAATATGTCCTCTGTTTACTGCGTAGCTTACAGTAACATAGGCTTGAGAAACACCACAAAAAATGAATTTCACTGAAATTAGAGGCAATAATCCACAGCTATAGATAGTAATAACCTTTAAAATATAGATTTTAAACTTCAACAAAATTGTTTTGGAGTAAATTATGTCTGGCACGTAATTGTGTGTGTGTGTGTGTGTGTGTGTGTGTGTGTGTGTGTGTGTGTGTGTGTGTGTGTGTGTGTTTACTGCAAGTCCACAGCAACAAGAAACTATATTTGACATCAACATTCTTCAAACCTGTATATGTAGTATAAGTTTTACCTCATAGTTTTATATTTTAGTTCATTAACTATTCACATTTCCATTATTAAGCTACGGGGCCAGCTGAGAGTCTTCATCGTCCTTTAAATAAACACTTGTGTTGTCCTCGGGTCAAATTTGACCCGTTTTTCCAAGATTTTTAGGCATATTTCCCCAAAAATAACATTCAACACTAAAATAATTGATGATCACTACTTTCATGGTTCATTCTTTTATGGTTTTCATGGTCAAAATCTGTAATAATACATAACCATATGTTCTTTTGATCTTAATTATTAGTCAACATAATTCTGAATTTCTGCAAATGTTACTGCAAAATTTGGCATCATTTCGTGTCAATGGAGTGCAGTGAACAGAAGTGTAAAACGAGTAATGGTAATAAGTTGGAATCAAATTGGCTAAGAAGACGTAAGACAGAAATGGGGGATAATTTACAGGCTACTTTATGCTTTATAAAACCAGGTCAATTTTGGTCAATAGGAAGTCCATACAAGGGTAAAACATTGCATGGTCAGTTATCTTTCAAATAGTTACATTCATGAATTGTGTCATTTTCTATGTATAAAATAGACTTTAGAAATGCCGTGCTGTCTAAAACATTTGAGTAGGGAAAAAATTATCACTCTTAGAAACTGTCTATACTGTAAATACAGCAATTGATTCTGTTAACACTTAAAATGCATTGGTGATTTTGTATGCCTACATTTGGTATGGCCTTGGGGTGTGTTTTTTATTTAGTAAGCCATTATAGGTTTCTAAACCCTCACATGTATTTTGTATATCTTTAATGTAATTTGTACTTTATGTCTGTTACACAAATAAACAAGAACATAAACTGTGACATACTCATGTAATGATACAGTACTTTGAGTCAGTGGGTGCAGGGGCCAGGAGGAGAGCATGACAGCAGAGTGTGTGTGTGTGCGTGCGTGGGTGGGTGCATGCAGGGTGAGAGGGCTGGTAATGAGAGTACAGGAGGAAGGTGGTGGTGGTACAGCTCTGATATCCGAACAGCTGTCAGCAATTTGGCTCTGCCACTCGTAGAGCTTTGAACAAATCTGCTTTAGCTGCTGAATTGCAAAGTGTGTGTGTCAGAGGAGTGTTTTGTGTGTGTGTGTGTGTGTGTGTGTGTGTGTGTGTGTGTGTGTGTGCGTGTGTGTGTGCGTGTAGCCATAGGCTACTAACAGAATTCTTTTGGACCACGCTTTAAAAGTGAATACAAGGCCACCATATATTTAAATATGTGTTATTTTTTAAGAATCCATCAGTAGTGGATGAAGTGTTTGGATCCTTTGCTTAACTAAAAGTACTAATACCACACTGTAGACATACTCTGTTACAAATAAAAGTTGCTGCATTGAAATTGTTACTTAAGTAGAAATATGTACAGTAAGTATCATCAGGAAAATCAACTTAAAGTATTGAAGTGAAAGTACTCAATGCAGAAAAATCCTCACATTTTGGAAACTGGGAACAAGCAATTGTTATTAAACATAAATGTGTTTTGTGTGCAAAGGTCCTAATTTGCAAAGTAAGTTGTAAGCTGTCAGATATGGTGGAAAATTTGGCAATCTTTAGAACCATGAAAAAAAATGGGGGCTTTGCTGACCATAGTTAGGAGGGGGAAATCGGGCCAAAAATGGATTCGATTCTCGTGTAGTGTGTACAGAGCATTAGTCATGTTGTGTTATATGCATAATTTGCTGTGATAAGTGTATATCTAAACTTTATTATGGGCTTATGGTAGCCCATCATCAAAACATGGCAGCTGTTGTGAAGGTGGCCAGGCATGTTGTGTGTCTGTTTAAACACACATCTCCATATTATTGCTCTTGCATTAATGCGTAATTTTCACCAAAATGCAACCTAGGGTGTTTTTGTAAATGTACCCGAGTCAAACTTTAGTTTAAAAGCATAATTAGGATGGAAAGGCCACTTTTAAGATTTATCGTATCATAATTTTTCAGTCAAATGGCCTTTTGAATGGGAGTGCTAGGGGCACTTTTATGATAGCATCAGAATCACTAATTTTAAAACACAATGCTTGAAGTATCACCAGGGGCTCTACACATGAACTTAAGCATTGAGAACATTGTTTGTCTACACAGAGTTTACTAAAAAGAAAGGTTTTAACAACTCACTGTAGCTCTTAGATGTTCGCTGCCATCTTCCCAGTCAAAAATAGTTGATCTCTGAATGTAACGTAAGAGGGAGGAGAGTTCCTAAAGCTTAGTTCCATTATAAATGCACGGGATAATACATTGTTTTGTCGTTAGTGAAAAACAATATAGACCTTGTGGTTGAAAAGGGAGCCTTGTATAAAAATGACATTTCCTCCGTTCATTCGCATTCGCAGATCAACTCTTTTTCACTGACAAGATGGCGGATAGCGTAAACAACCACTGCTAAAGGGAGTCGTCACTGCCCAATGTGAGGCGAGCAGATTTGAGTCGCACATGCTCAGATTTAAACGGTTTACGACATAACTGTCACAAAACACAAACTTTTCTCATTACAAACAATAACAGAAGATGGGAATCATTCCAAAAATGTTTTAGCTATCTATGATTGTTCGATTGCTAACGTTAGCTCAAAACGCCATTCAAGTGACAGCCTTTTGTTGTGTTTGATGCTAACTTGTAGCCACCAATCATTTCAAAATGTTTTAGCTTTCTATGATTGATTGCTAACGTTAGCTCAAAACGCCATTCAAGTGACAGCCTTTTGTTGTGTTTGATGCTAACTTGTAGCCACCAATCATTTCAAAATGTTTTAGCTTTCTATGATTGATTGATTGCTAACGTTAGCTTAAAACGCCATTTAACTGACAGCCTTTGTTGTGTATGATGCTAACTTGTAGCCAGCAGTGAACCAACTTGGTTAAGTAGGTCAATTTTTACTGTATTGACATTACAGACGTCTCTCGTTAGCATCTTATATGCTACTTGTCGCAAAGTAAAGCATGCGCAACTCACAGCTTCACTCGTTGCAAAGTGACATGCACGACTCAAATCTGCACTCGCCTCACGTTGGGCAGTGACAGTCGTTCAAAACCTCTCTTTTTAGTAAATTCTGCATACATAAAAAATTTCTGAATGCTGGAGTTCCTGTGTAGAGCCCCTGGTGATACTTAGAGCAAGGTTTCATGTTGTGTTGAGCCTTCTTAGTGATTTAATAAATAGCTATTTTGATGCTATCATAGTAGTGCCCGTAGCACTCCCATTCAAAAGGCCATTTGACCGAAAAAAGTGGCGTTTACGTCCTAATTATACGTTTAAATAAAAGTTTGACTCTGGGACGTTCACAAAAACATTGCATTTTGGCGAGAGTCACGCTTTGAACACATTTTTCTGTCCGTCCCCAAACAAAGAACATCGAGCACAGGTCCAAAGCCTCCGCTGAGAGGATCTTTAAGTTCTAAATTGGTCTGGCAATTTCCCCTGTCACATGTTGAGTGATAATAGCGAGGTCAGCCTCTGGTCAGCCAAATAGTTATGGGAGAATAGAGACGTTCCAATCTGTTTTACTGTTCCACCAATTTCAGCAAAGTTCCCACAATTTCAGTGAGACAAAGAATAACTAAGATAGAGGGGGGGGGGGCAAGACAAGGGGTGGTCGTCTGCACAACAGACAGTTGGCTCATTAAAATGAATTGTTTGGTAAAATGTCGAAAGTTTTGGCTAAGAGGATTCTCCGTTCAATTTGTAATTTGGACAGTTTCCAGTTTGTCTTTCTGCTTCTCCAATCGATTATGAGGACACTTTAACTGCAAAGAGCCTGAGGTGTATCACTCAAACCAGGCCTGTGTGTGTGTGTGTGTGTGTGTGTGTTTGCGTATGCATGTGTTTGAGCCACACCAAAAAAGCTGAGGGCTGCTGCCTCAGTACTAATGAATGTCAAGAGGCGTGCGTTAATAAATTAGCCATGCGTGTATTTTACCTTATTAATGGTCTCAGAGGCAAATCACAACCTCTTTAATGCATTTCACTTAGTGTAGCTTATGGGTGCATTTCATAAAACATGGCAGCTTTTATTCTGGGTGCAGATTTATCACCCTCTCTGCCTCCTTTCAGGCCCTCTCCCTTCTCCTGTTTCATTTCCCCGTGCACCCTTTTCCCTGTATCTACTGCACCACACTTTCTTTCCCTGGCTAAGGTAACTTACTGAATGAAATGTGCTCGATCGATGATTTAATCTGGAAGACGTTGTCATTTTAAACAATTTTCACGAGGAACAAAAGATGTTCACACAGAAGCACAGGCCACATACTGCGCTGCTATCCCCTGATCTGACACATGAAAATTGAATTACTTATTGAAAAGTTAAACTGTAACCATGCTCTTTCCTTAGATGTTACATCAACTTTCTTACCTTGGAATTTCAAATTAAAACCCCTTACCTTACTCCTTACTGAATAAAGTGATCACATAACCACGTGTTTTACTGCACACTGGTTGTTAGCCACATTTGACCTCCTAAACAAAATAAAATGTCATTACCGTGAAGTTAAATGGAAGCAGGCGTCAAATACTGTCAATGAAAACAACAAAAAAGAACATAAGGTTAAACGTGTCCCTCTCATGTTCACACAGGCCCTCCGTTTCTCCCTCAAGCTCTCGTCCATGCTGCTTCCTCTTTCCTTCCTCCCCTACATCCCTCCCATCTCAGAAGTGCCTCCCCAGATCCTGAAGGTCAGCTCCTGTTGACTGATCTCCCATTCTGCTGAGTCCACCAAACGCTGGAGCAAAGCGGAGCTGCGCTGCGACCCGGGCCGGCCACTGACGTCCATAAACCAAACCGGGAATGACAGGTGTCGCTGGGTCCCCTCGGCCTCCCCTCTTCACCCACTTTTCCTTTTTTCTTTCTTCTTCTCTTTTTTGCCCCCACCATGCCTCCCCCCTCCGTCATTCTCTGTTGATTTACGGTTTATTGTTCCTTGTCGTGTTTCAAGGTTGCTGCTAATGCCGGCCAAACTAGGCCCAGGGGGGGTGTCTTTCAGCGTACCTGCCAGGGAGCCACCAACACACAGCTGTAGCTGCCGTCAGAGCGCCTTCTGCCACTGGCATGGCTAAAAATGAGACTGTGGGTCCCGCTGAGTCTCCCCAACACTCTCCCTCTTTGGTTCATGAACTACATTAACAGCCTAAGAGGTGACGCTAATCGATAGCAATAATGTCAGAGGTTACATCAACACTGCACCTCTGAAAAACCCACAAGGCAGAACCTTACAGAAGCTTACAGTTCCCCTGTGTTGTTGCCAGACTGGATTCATTTTAACCCTCCTGTTATCCTCAAGTCAAATTTGACCCATTTTCCAAATCTCTATCAGAAAAATGGGTTTCTTTTTAACCAAATTACCCCAAATAACATGATGGTTCTCTACAAAGCTCTTTGCAAGTACAATTAATGATCACTACTTTCATTGAATTTTGACTGTTTTATTAAATTTCATAGCATTTGAAAAAAAAAATGTAAATGGTTTAAACAATATCCTGACAAACGTTCAACATATACCAGTCTCTGATTATCCATCAACATACTTTGCTCTAATTTTAGTCCATATAATTCATAATTTCAGCTTTTTAAACAAAGAAATAGATATAATTTCATATTAACAAGGTTTATTGACCATGAATTCTACATATAAGTATAAAATAATAGTGGTTAGAAGTTGGTGGTAGAGCTAAAAAAAAGAAATAGCAACAAAAACATGGGAAAAAAAGGGACAAACACACCAGAAAAAGTGTCAAAGTCATTGAAAAGAGTGTTTATTCAGGACATAGTCGGCGGAAACACAACACAAGGGTTAAGCAAGAACTTTTATTTTTATTTAGACAAAATCCTCTCTCTTTTGCGGCAGCTGTGGTTCAGGTTGTAGGGGTCAGCCCTGTGTCCCCACATTTCTTTACACTACATTACGCTTTTATCCAAATATATATATATAAGTCAGAGGTTGCACGACTCTGGAGCATCTAGGGGTTAAGTGTCTTGCTCAGAGACCATTGGTCAATGTATTCCAGTGGGAATCAAACCCCAGTCTCCCGCACCAAAGGCTTGTATCATATCCACTGCACCATCACCACCCACATTTCTAAGGTTATTCTTAAAATTAGGGTTATAGTTAGGGTTAAGGTTAGCCTGTAACCCTAACCCCAAATTGGGAGAAAGCGGGATGAAATCTGACACAAATTCATGAAAAAGGGCCTTTATTTTGAAAAAAGAAAACTTAAAAATGTGAAAACATAGAACTGTGGGAACATAGAGCTTAATTTTCAATGAAAAAAATAAATTCTTAGAAATGTGAGAACATAGGGCTTTGGGAAGATAGGCACGCTCCCAGGTGGTAGAGTGGTTGTCTACCACTCGGAAGGTCGGTGGTTTGATCCCTGGCCCTGCAGTCCCATGTCAAAGACACCCCAAGAACCCCAAATCCCTCCCGTTGCTGCGCCATCGCACTGTAATCGTGTGTGAATGTTTGTAGCTGATGAGCAGGTGGCACCTTGTACGGCATCCTCGGCCTCAGTCTATGAATGAGTGTGAACGGTGAAGGGTTCCTGTACTTTGTAAAAGCGCTTTTCTGTGGTCATTAAGACTAGAAAAGTGTATTAGTGTTAACTGCCCTGGGAGACAGAGAATATGGAGGGAGAAAAAGGAGCATTAAAAGGAAAAAATGCATGCTCACTGCGGCAGACGTGGTTCCTCCCTAAACTGTGGTCAATGAAAGAAAGATCCATCATGAGGCTCCCAAGGGAATCGCAGACATCTAAATAGAAATTAGCAGGACACTATACACGGACTATACAGGACACGCAGTATAGATCTCCCAGCTGTATTGGTGGTGTAGGTACAGAAAAAGGAGGACAGAGGCATAGCTGGGCTCAATTATCTTAAAATTTACCTCTGTTGGAGTGTGTGTGTGTGTGTGTGTGTCAGAGTCCCCACCAGGGCATTGCATACAAATGTCCATTGCCGGCTTGTATCGGTGCAGAGAGATGTCTTCAGGACTTTGATAGAGTGTGTTTGCATGTGTGTGCCCATGCATGCACTAACCACAGATCTTCTGTTGGTGGAGGCTTCCTCAAATCCTTCTGTCTCTTCATGTAATCCCAGACTCACTCAATTATGTTGAGATTAGGGCTCTGTGGGGGTCATGCCATCACTTCCAGGACTTCTTGTTCTTCTTTACACTGAAGATAATTCGCAATGGCCTCGGCTGTATGTTTGGGCTCGTTGTCCGGCTGCAGAATACATTTAGGGCCAATCCAATCCTCCATGACGGTATTGCATGATGGATAAGTATCTGCCTGTATTTCTCAGCATTGAGGACACCATTAACCCAAATCTCCAACTTCATTTGCAGAAATGCGGCCCCAAACTTGCAAAGAGCCTCCCCCATGCTTCACTGTTGCCTGTAGACACTCATTATTGTAGCGCTCTCCAGCCCTTCTGAGAACAAACTGTCTTCTGCTACAGCCGAATATTTCCAATTTGGACTCATCAGTCCAGAGCACCTTGCTGCCATTTTTCTGCACCCCAGTTCCTATGTTTTCGTGCATAGTTGAGTCGCTTGACCTTGTTTTCATGTCACACGGTATGGCTTCTATGAAGACCACTTCTGGCCAGACTTCTCCTGACAGTAAATGGGTGTACCTGGGTCCCACTGGTTTCTATTCTGAGCTGATGTCACTGCTGGACATCTTCCAATTTCAAAGGGAAATAAGCTTAATGTGTTTATCATCCGCTGCACTAAGTTTCCTTGGCCGACCACTGCGTCTACGATCCTCAACCGACTTTCTGCAAGTGTACACTACCGGTCAAAAGTTTGGAGTCACTTAGAAATTTCCATTGCAGTCCATTATAGACAGAATACCAGCTGAGATCAGTTGCATGTTTTTTTTTTTTTTTTAACCAGGGCAGCAATTTTCAGATTACATTATGTGCTTACATAATTGCAAAAGTGTTCTCCAATGTTTTCTCAGTTAGTTTTTTTAAGTGATATCAGATTAGTAAACAGAATGTGCTTTTGGATGAATGGTTGCAGATGATGGGCAATGTAGATATTGATATGTAGATATGTAAGAATTGATGCTGGTTTGAAGGCAAAGGTAGTAACACCAAATATTGATGTGATTTAGATTTTTCTTTTGTTTGCTCACTTTGCATTTTGTAAATTGATAACAAATAAACAATCATTATATTTTTGAAAGCATTCTTAGATTACAGCATTTTTCAAGACCTGCCAGTACTGTTGCACAGTATATATATATATATATATATATATATATATATATATATATATATATATATATATATATATATATATAAACTTGATGCAAGGGGGGCCGCCAAATTATGTATAAAAAAGGTTTTTTTAGAAAGTTTCTTTTCAAAAATGAATGTCTGAACATTGTAATGGCAATTGGCCTATTTGTGAAAAAAAACTAATATTTAATTTAGACATTGAAGATAAGCTTACTATATGTAAGGTAGCCACTATGGTAGCCATACAGTTAAACATGCAGTTAAAGCCTTGTGGCAGTGAATCAACTCATTCCGATCCAGCCATTCATTTTCATCCATCCAGTTTAATGCAACTTCATTTTAATAATAATAATATATACATTATTAATCACACAAGGGGAAATTAATGTTTTCACTCTGTTGTTATTACACACATTTTACACACAGGCCTGAATTACACACACATGCTCAGCACCTCAATACTCAATGCTGGCACCTCTCCAGCTACTAGTCCACCGCCATACTTTGGCCCGTATGGGTAAAGTTGTGGGTACAAAATGACTCATGACAAAATCGACGCCTATGAACAAATCCAAACTGGTCTCATAGAATTACGTGAAATGATCACAAACTGTAAATTACACACACACACACACACACCCTCCAGTTCCCAACCCAACTCCCTACTGACTGAGCTACAGCCACCCCATTTATAGAGTATACGTAGTAGGGCGTCCCTGCTCTGTCTCTCTTTCTGCTAAGGGGTCCTTGGCCTAAAAAAACATTGAAGACCTCTGGTTTAGACTTTGATCTTGAACTTGCCAAAGATAGTCTGAGAAAAGCCTTTGATTCAAGAAGTATCGGTTGAGGAAACCAGGAAATGTGTGTACGTATCTTGTTTCTACCCCTCAATTCACTTTCTGCCTGCCCACGTCCCGGTTGTCTTTCCACGCTTTCTGTGTTCACTATCCCCTTACTTCCTACTTTGCCATATCTCTCTTCAGCCCTCTTCCCGCTCTTGTCATATTCCCATCCTTCCTGTTTCTCTGATCTAGTGACCTCCTCTCTCTTCCAGTCCTTACCTTTCCTCCAATCCCTTTAACCCGCCAACATCACCCTCTTTCACTTTGTGTCTTCTTCTTCTTAAATTTTCTATGGACCAAGCATCCTCCCTCCTCCCCCTGTTTGAAATGTGTGTGTAACAGTCTTTCCTGAGCTTTCCAGGTCACACTCTCCCTGCAGACAAGTCAAACTCTGGCTTCCCTCTCTTTTTCTCTTTCTCCTTACCTTTGTTACTCTTCATTCAGACTCAGAGAATTATTTATTTTACTTTTGGCTTGACTGCTCAAGAAAGATACATTTTTAATATCTTTATACTTAAGGCCATGATTTTTTCAGCAGACTTGGGAGTTTTTGCATTGGAGCTGCAAAGTGTTACATATGTTAGATTTGTCAACCTGATCTCACAGAATTCTGTGAATTGAACGCGGCCCCTCAACTCAATATCTGTGGCAGTTTCACAGAATTGCAAAAGAAATCTGTGATGGGCCCACGGAAGAATTCTGTGAAATAAACATGGCCCCTTAAATTAAGGAAAAGGTCGTGGGTGGGTTTACGGTTCTGTGACGTGCGAGAAGAACGGTATGGATGGATGGGTTTAGGAAAAGAAGAAGGCGATTTTACACGCAGGATACGATCCTCCTTACGCAGATTTTCAGGCTTTCATATTACTCGCTACCATAGTGGGTCCTAATGCTTCGTTATCTCCTCATTGACTTAACATTGGTATTGTTTTCCATGGTGGCCATACAGACTTTTCACACATTCCGTGCCACCACCACGTAATGCGGTGTTAACAGTTTGTGATCATTTCACAGAATTCTGTGAGACCAGGCTGGATTTGTTCATAGGCGTCATTTTGGGATACACGTACCAAATTTCACGTATCAGATTTTGTCATGAGTCATTTTGTACCCACAACTTTTTTGGAGCTCATTTAGTTAAAAAAAAAAAAAAGTAGAGTTCTTAACACATTTATTTCTTGAGCGACAGATGCCAACAAATCCACAAAAACTCTGGCACAGGGCCGGCACAGACACAGCCGCTGTGCTGCTGCGCTGGCTACACGCATACATTCTAAAATGCTTAACTTGAAAAGCTTAACGTGGTTTAATGTATACCTAAACAAGGATTATCACCAAATTTCTCATGGCCATATCTTCATGAACACTTAAGCTTGTCAAAAAAAACTAAACTGAAATCCAACGATTATAGAAGTTGTCTCACATAACGTTTTCTTCTTCATTGGCACTCATGGCGAGGAGAAAGCTTAATGTGGTTAAATGTAGGCTACCTGTAACAATGATCAATGATTACCAAATTTCATAATCTCATATTGCTCCTAAAAACCCCTGAAAATTGTAAAAAAAAAAAAACATTAGATCACGTTAACTTTTTCACGTTATGACTTATAAAGCCTATGAGAACCATGTGGAGTCGACCCACAGCCGCTCCGCTGCCCTTCTGAAAATGTGAAGCAGAAACGCTTAATGTCAGATAACGTCCATAATAAAGGGACTTTGGGTTTGATTTTTTCGACAGTTTTCAGTGGTTATGAGGAACAATATGAGAGAGACATTTGGTAATCATTGATTATTGTTTAGGTAGGGCCTACATTAAAACTACGTTTTTATTCATTTACATTAGTAAGCTACAGGACAGCGTCTTTTAAAACATGACCTGCGCGAAAGAGAACAAAAAATGAATGCTTCATTGTAACCAGCACTTCTGGAAATGCACTTCCGGATGCGTCTCTGTCCCCAGCACATTTCACACCAAACTGACACCCATGAATTTGTTAGTACAGTTGTAAATAGCACATAGCTAAAATGTTTCTCTTCCTATGTAAGTAGCACTTAAATGTGCTCCATCCTTCTGTAAGAATGGTGCACCTTTGCTACGATTGCAGCATGTCAGTGTCAGACCACTCCGCTTCCCTTCTCTGTGTTGCCGTTCTCAAAATCCCAACCACAACATCCACAACCTTCAAACTAGCAAGCTGCATGCTCAAAAACTTGGATTTTTCATAAAGGCAGGCCTGCTTGGTTCTTTCGGGGAATGATTGTGAAGACCTTCACAGAATATGTTCACGGCATTTTCTCTTTAACTGGGACGTTTTGGGACCGATTGGCTATGGACGAAGTACACACAGCGCTACACCGGTAACAGCCAATTGTGTTATTGCAGCTAATTTAAATGACTCACTTCACTGTATTGTGTAACCAGTTATCTTTATTTAATATTTTGTATTATGTGGTGTTTACTTTTGCGTGGTGCAAATGTTGTCACGATTGGGAGTTTCTGTTGTAGTTTTTCCTGTTTTATTTTGTAGTCTATGTTTTCTCCCTAACTTCCTGCCTTGTGTTTTCCCTCCTGTTTGATTGGCTACGCCGCCTTGTGATGTGTTTCACCTGTTCCTGAGCCCTTGTGTCACCTGTCCTTTGTTCAGTCCTTGTTACCTGGTGTATTTAGCCTCTGTGTTGTCTTTGTCTAGTTTCAGATCATTGTTTTGTATCGGATTGTGTGTGTCTGTGTGTGTGTGTGTGTGTGTAGTCTACCTTTTCGTCTTGGTGTTCCTGTTTCTCGATCTCCCAGCTTTTTGTCTTCTACTACATTTTGGACAACCTTTGCCTGTTGTCTAGAGGTCTCCTTTGGTTGTATATCTTTTAAAAACCTCAAGCTCACCAATGTCTTGCTGTGCTTTTCATTTGGGTCCACTTATTCTCTGAATCCTTGTTACACCAATAGATGAGTAGCACACTTATGTGGAAAGATCTGCAAACGTTTCTTACATTTCTTACCAAATATAACCCTTTTGACCGCCATTCACATGGCTTATTTTAGATGATTACATGCACTCTCAGTACAAATGGGTTCCCTTTCATTTCAGTGGCCCAGTAACAGATATTAAGGTCATTAGATACCAAAGAAAAATTAAATTATTTTGCCAGTTTGCCTTAGTTTGTCATAGTTGTAGCCCTTTAATAGTTAATCCTCGCACCTGCGACAAAAAAACACTTAACTTTAATATTGGTTTTCTGTTTGTCCCTGTTGTGCTCATTTACATCAATTTTATTTTTTAAATTAGTGGTCAAAATGTTATTGTACATCATTAAAATGAGAAATGGCACCGACTGCCTTGGCTTTCATCTGTGACTGTGAGTGAGTAGTTGTGGCACAGGAAGGAGCCGGCCCATAGCACAGGGTTGATCAAGGGCCATCTCAAATTTATGCTTTCTTCTTTTTCCTCTCTGTTTCTCTCTCTCGCCCACACATACACACACACACACACACACACACACACACACACACACACACACTAGTTGGAGGTTAAACTCAAGCAGAGCAACTGAGGGGAAACGTCAAATGTCACGACAGAAACAAGTGTATGCCAAAGTCCACCTTGACACGAACGCAACTCTGCAGAAGTAATAGATTTTTATTTTGGTGAACCGCTGGGTGCGTTGCTCTGGGGTTCTATATTGAGTGTTTGCTGCCATCTAGATATCAGGTGCACCAGTGATGACCTAACTTCATACAAAATGTAATACAGTACAGCAGCCTTTGTGAGTTTTGCCAGGAATGTTTAATATTCCTTATAGGTAAGACATGTTATCTATAAGACTGTTGGCCTATATGTCAGGCTGATGGGAATAAAGCGCAGGACTGTGTTGTAACTGGGTGGAGGAGTGAGACATATATGATATAATATAGTGTTAGGTTCATCAGTTAGGGGTCCACTGGCCCCTTTTAAAGGAGTTCTCCACCAAAGCACCCTTGAGTGCAAGGATCTATTTGCAGCTATAGCCCAACTAGCCGTAACTTCAGCCTGTCCGTATCTAAAGGTAACATCCATGATAGCTGAAGCTCGACATTTTGTATACTCAATTTAGAAATGCCCAATTGAAAATATTTTAGTCAACACAAAGCTAAGCTTTCTGTACTTCGAAACAACAACAAACTCCCCAGAACTCCTCTCTCCCCACTCACGTTCCACACATCAGTGGTTCCAATTTGAGCCTGTCAGTGGCAAAAAAAAACACTTTTAGTGGACGTACATTGGCAGTTTGCCTCATAGGATTAGATTGCAGCTCATTTTTGCTCAATACTGGACCAATTTCAAACATTTTTGTTCACATACTAAGTCACAAATGCATTGGAAAATGCAATACATGGAGAAGGGTGCGGGTTGGAAAAATACTATTAATAATGGGGTCAATACTCCCTCTGTCTAACTCTAAGACATACTCATGAGCAATGAGACAGATCTAACAGACAGGCCTCGATCTGTAAGAATCAATAGCTCAAGTCAAGAGTCAGGGAAGAGAGGCTGCTATAGCTGGAGTCAGCACTCTCTATCTCTCTCTGTCACTTACATCCTCTCTGTTTCCTCACACACACACACGCCTACCTTATTTTAAAATCAGAAGTAATGACGTACATCTTACTTCAGTCAAGGTGATCAGTTACAGTCGCCCTCTACTGGCACTGAAGCCTTACTGCAGCAAGCAGGCACTACTAAATACCTGCCGAAGATTAACCAGTAGGTTTTGTTTGTTCGTGTGTGTGCGCTTTACAAATAACGGACTATACACATAAAGTTTGAAAGATATGGACTTTGGAGAAAGTCATTTGAAAAATGGAAGTTTAAATGGAAGAGATAGATGGTTGTAGGGATTACATCAGCGAAAGGCATAAATGATTTAGAAATATATAATATATTTATTTTAGGCCATGATCACACTTGGAGAATGAACAGAGATAGGAAGTGGTGCTCTTACTAACGTTAAATAAAACAAAGCTAGTTCCCTGAACAGGGAGCACCCTATAACATATAGCTTGCCAATGCCAAAGTCTATCTATCTGCACCTTCTTCATTTTTTCTTGTTGTTATGGAAACAACAGGTCTCGCTACTCCCTTTTTTATTGGTCAACTTGACGTAGGGCGTTTATTTTCAACTTCAAAAAGCAGAAAAAAATGGCAGACTCATGGTTTAAATGGACAAAAAAACGTTTTTCAACTTGATTGGCAGAGAAAAATGCCACGATTGAGGAATATAAAGCGCAAAAATTAGGTTCCAACTTATTGAAATATACAAACATGTGTGTTAAAGCACAATACGGATGCTGGCAAAACCATAACATTGCAAATATACACGGTGTTGGAAGGATACTTTCAAAACATATTCTGTTATAAAATACAGAATACATGCCCCAGAATGTCATTTGTAATGTATTCCGTTACGTTACTCAATCTGAGTAACATAGTCTGAATAGAAATTATTAATAGTTTGTAGATAGTTAATGAAAGGGAAAATAATTTAATTTACAAATGGTTTTCACAATAAAGTGTCAAACTTGTATTTATATACAGAATTTTTAAGAGCCTTATTTACTATGAACAAACCGTTCATGAGTGTGTACACAAATGCTTTATTCATGAGAATTAACATAGGAGCAATGCATTACAAATGATGAACAAAGCATTTCATATAATTATTGCAACTGGTTTATAATGGGAAAGTGATTTCATTTATAATTGGTTGTTTCATTAGCTATTAAGTATAAAACATGTACTTACAAAAAAATTTTTTATAGGCTTATTTACAATGAACAAACCCTTAATAACTGTGTGAACAAATGCTTTACTGATGATGAATTATGTATGAACAATAAATTACTCATGATGAACAAACCATTAACTAATAGGTAACTAATGCTTAATAAATGATGAATTGTGTGTAGTTATTATGAAGTGTTACCCAAAAATCTAACCGCAGTCTTGCTACCACGAGCTAATTTTAGCTAACGTTAGCTAGTCAGTCTTTCAACGGCTCTGGAGCTAGTGAATCAGCATGTAGGAGAATGTAAAGTCGCACGTCAACTAAGCAAGTAGCTCTGATACAACTATAAAATGTATTTAAAAAAGCAAGGTGAGCAGTAAAACTACAGCAGACGACTGCCCTAGGCTAACTAAAAAACATTTAAGACGCTTCAGGTAGGAGATGGAGTCATTTGGACGCTGAAAGGCGATTGGTTGCTTGCAAGCAGAAGTTGCACTACGCAGTTATATTTCCATCTCCCTGTTCTTTTTTTAATGTGAAATGCTTTTTTTAATTTCCAAGATAGAAGCGCCTTCCTGCCCTGGCTCTGTTGTGCCTGCTCCTGCTCCATCTCTACCTCTATCAACGATCAGGCAAAAGCTCATATTTCCCCGCTTTCATATTGAGGCTTCTGGGAAATGCATGGAGTTGCTTTTATTTATTTAGATGGTGAATAAACTCGTGAAACAGAGAAGTATTGTCATGTAATCCATTGATTTCAACAATGTAACTGTATTCTCAATACAAACTTTTTAAATTGCAACTATAACGGAATACTGTGACTCATAATTTGTATTCTGAATACGTAACGCTGGTACATGTATTCTGTTACTCCCCAACACTGGAAGGACATGATATGAACTCTAAGCCTGAGCTAGCAGGGAAGCCTATTTGTATTTTTAACCTGTACAGAGCATAGCTGGTTGAATCCTGTAATGTCAGGTGTCCATGTTCATGATAGATGCCCGGTTTCCCTCTGGCTCCAGGCATACAGCCGAGGCTCAGTAAAAGTCCTCTGTCTGGTATTCACAAGTCCTTTTTTTTTGACAACATATCCATTTCCCACCTACACCCTTCGGTCCCACCATACCTGTCTTTGCAATGATCCATCCATCCCCATTATCCATTTTAATGTGGCAGATAGCTGCCCATGTCTCCCTAAGGACGGAGACAGGGGGGGGGGAGCCCAAGACCATGGACGATTCCAGCATTTTGTCAAGTGGGGTGGCACAAGGGGGAACCACTAATCCATCATGAGAGGGGGGGTGAATACTGGATAGAACAACACATTGAACAACATTCGTTTCACTTGTATACATTTTAAAGAAATTGTACATCCAAATACAATTGACATTGTCTTTACTATAGGCTCAGACTGCCACTGTTTTCAAAACAATTCCAATGCTGGTTGCATGGTAACAGAGTTTTGGAAACATTAATCAGTCATGTGACAAGGTATGGGAAGATTGGCCAGAACAGGCAGCCAAGTGACAGAACTCTGATCCAATAGAAATCACAATTGTCAGATTGACAGCACTCTAGCCCAACGGAATCGGAGGGGGGGGGTATTTTTTTGGGGGGGGGTCCTTCTATCCCTGGCCTAGGATGAGCCAAGTTAAAATGTAATATTAATGAACTCCATTTCTGCATATAAATATGACCATAGTTAATGAAACTGTTAATCTCTATTGTGCCATGGCTCTCAAAAGTAAGGAATCCAATCAACATCTAATCAAACCAGAGATTGTTGTCCCCTTTAAGATATGGTTCATCTCACTTCCTGTAGTGGAAATAGGCCTAATATGACATACAAGTTGCTGTCCGATCATAAATGAGCTTTTCCCACATATGTCCACAGGATAACAGTCGGCAAAACTGTCTAATGAACGAGTTACCTGTCAGTCAGTACACCACCATGTTTACTACTCTATTATCCCTTGTTCCTGACCAAATTAACCTAAAAAGTTAATATAGTCAGAAATAGCAGAGGTTTATTTCTATAAAATAATATTTGCCCATAATGACTCTTCATTAAATTGATCTAAAAGGACTCCGAGCCAACTTAACGCAACTCGATGGTTCAACACAGCTCACATTAGAGAAGCAGTGCGAAATCTTGGAATATAAAGACTCGGTGTTTACAGTGTGTGAAGATTTGGGGTATTTGTTTGCTAAAGAAGCACCAATCTACTCTAAAAAGTGATTTGGTGCGCTGTGCCACTATATATTTTAACCCAGACACCAGCATCCGCAATAAAGGGAGGGATTTATGACGGAGAGAAGACGGAAGGCATTACAGAGAAGTGCGTGTCAGTGTCTCCACCATTTGAGGGAGGAGCTGATAGCAGTGTGAGTGGTAACATCTAGAAGGATGAGGTGTAGCTCAGAGGGGGAGAAGGGGAAATACGGAAGAGTGTCAAAACACTTAGAGAGATTAAACAGTGGCATGGGGGAGGACTGTTTTTATGTGCATGCTTGCAAATGTGCTTGTGTGTGAGTGTGCGTGTGTGTGTGCATGTGTTAGAGACAGGGATTTGGATCAGTTTCAGGTCCTGCTTGGCAATCCATTGTGGATTAGTGGTGGGTCGGCCCTGTTTTTATTATGTATGGAATCTATCATTAATGGACATCTAGAGGACTTCATAGGTATTCAATGAGAAAGACATCACTCCACTGTCAGCACTAACAGTGGTTGCCTCAGTGGCGCTCAGTGTTGTGGAACCAGGAAACGGTGTTAAACTACTATTATTGGGACAAAGAGTGATACTGGGCCTGGGTTATTCCATTCATCACATGGTGACATCAGTGGGAACACACACCGTTCCACCAGGGTGGGAGGAATTAAAAGAAAACGTGTGTATGTATGCATATGACTGGATCAGTTCTAGAGAGAAACTGAACAAACAGTGACATAAAAACATAACAAAAGGAGATCAGATAAATTGACAAATGGTACTTACATTAGTTAACAATTAACCAGTGGGGGAAGACGTATTCAGATCCTTTACTTAAAGCAGAACTCTCGCCAAAATGCAACCTAGGGTCTTTTTGTGAATGGACCCAAATCAAACTTTCATTGAAAATCATGTCTACGATGAAAGCGTCACTTTTAAGATTGATCTATTTTCGTTTTGGCCTTTTAATGGGGCACTTCTATGATCATCAAAATAGCTATTTTTAAAACACCATGAAGGCACAAGACACAACATGAGGCTTTGCTCCAAGTATCACCAGGGGATCTCTACATATGAACGCAAGCATTGAGAACATTGTTTGTGTACACAAGAGTTTACTAAAAAGGTTCTGATCAGCTTCCTTTAGCAGTTGGTTTTTTTGTTCTCCGCTATCTTGCCAGTCAAAAAGCCTCCGTGAAAAAAAAAAAGTTCTAGCAGACTTAGTAGTAGTTTTTTTTCACATGCTGTTGCAACCACTAGTAATGTTAGAAAAACTACAACACCACACCGGATCTAGCTAGACCGGAAACACTTGTTTGGGCTTGCGAGCCGACTGAAGAGTAGTAACGTTACGTTTTGAGTGGATGGCGAGCGCGAGATGCTGAAATGGACGCCAATAAGATTCTGAATAGAAAGTTACATTTTTAACAAGTTGCCAAATGGTTCCATTGACACGACCAAAATGATCTGTGTGTTTTGTTGTTTTTGTCAAAACTGAGCTATCATCACGGCACGTCCAGTCTGAAATACCACTTGATGGCCAAGCACACAGCTGATGTCAATTTTCCGCCCCCCCCCTTGTCAAAGTATTTTTTCACCCTTGTATTGATGGACAGTGTTACATTGTGTGAGAGATTATTTGCTCCGAGTGAGAATGTTACATGTGAAATTGAACACTACATTAGGCTATATGCCAATGTTGTTTTCAATAAAAATATATTTGCACAAAGCAAGCTGATCCACTTTTCCATGTTTATAAGAGCATTAAAATGAGAAAAAATAATCAAGGGACATTTAGAATAGATAAAAATTTGATTAATTGCGAGTTAACTATGACGTCAATGCAATTAATCGCGATTAAATATTTTAATCGTAGCACTAGTGCACTAGTGGACAGTAATACTTTTCATTGCCATCTCCAATAAAGGAATTAAAAGAAGGAGGTTATGTCAAGGATAGCATGTGTGTGGAAATGCATGTACGGGGACTATTAAGGAGGTCCTTACTAGTCAGCCGTGGGAAGAAGGAAAAACAGCATGAGTAAGTCTTGGTGAACTTATCGATTGCGCCTCGGCTGAGGAAGAGCCGAGCTGAAAACTATTAGAAAATACCATCAGGCTATTTAAAAAGAATGGGCTTGGCTAAAGTTTATCATGGCACATTGTTACCTTTGAGGATATTGCACTTTGTGACAAGTCATATAGTGGGGGCCTAGAGGTTTTTCAATTATTTCAACCAATTTGCAATAATGTAATTGTGACCTGAAGCCGTTTACGATGAAGCCGTTATTACAGGAGAAAGCAAAGACTGAGTGCAGATGGAGGCAAAATGCAGAGCAGGGTGTTTTTTTTACCCTTGGATTGCCCTAATTATACAGAGCATTGATTTTACAATGCATCCATTGATTGATTAGAAGAGCCCTTCACCTCCCCTAAGGAAGGAAGGTTTCGCTCTCTGGTCTCCTGCTCACTGTTCTGCTCTCCACTCGTCCTCTGCTCCCTTTTTCTTTAATTGCACCTGTTTTTTTTTCTTTTCTTTTATCTTTTCCTTTCATAGTTACTGTATATCTCCCAGTCCTTTTTATTTTACTTTCCTTTTCCTTTGCTTTCTGGTGCTCCTCTCTATAATCTTTATTCTGATACTCTAATTGCACAGTTACACCTATAGTGAAACTACTTTGTTTACCTTCCATTTGACATTTAAAGTTCTCTCACACTACATCGCTCCTCCGCACTCTCCAATGGTTACCAGTTGCTGTCCGCATCCGCTTCAAGACACTGTTACTTGCATACAGGGCCACGAACAGACCAGCCCCAGCTTCCATCCAGGACGCTGGATAAAGACGTCAGCTAAATGACATATAATGTAAAGGTCCACTTATAATTGACACAAGAGGTTAAGAGCTCCCGTCCTAGACAGGATTTACATTTTAGTGGATTTCTCCCAGTGATAGAATCACAGCAAAACAAACTCAAATGTCTTGTACACAATCATGCTGTTCTACTGTGCTTCATAGTCTCTCTTGGCCTGACCCTGCTCGCAGCGCATCAAAGGAGAATCCGGCTACTCGATAGGAAGAAAACATGCTTGGGTTTATTGGCATTTCTTTAAACCAATCGGAATCGTCATGGGTGGTGCAAAACTCTGCACAGAGCCACTGTAAAATAGTCGTGAGAGAGAAAACTCAGATTGGACAGACAGTCTAGCTAGCTGTCTGGATTTACCCTGCAGAGAGATCTGAGGGGCAGTCGACAATAGTCCTCATGAATGCACTGAATTTAACACAAAGAAAGCGTAAGGAAATGGAAAATACATGCATCTGGCGAAATTTTATGTAGCACCAGAGGATATATACAAGTGCGTCAAGACTATTCTTTTCAGTCATCGTGTATACAATCAATCAATCAATATCTATCTATCTATCTATCTATCTATCTATCTATCTATCTATCTATCTATCTATCTATCTATCTATCTATCTATCTATCTATCTATCTTTGAATCAATTAATCTATCTATCAATCCATTTGTTTTGTCACATCTTATCCCATTAAATGTATTCCCATTTCACCGGATAGAGAGTGAGCACAAGTTTGCAGATCAGATAGCTTCACTGAAAACTTAGGAAGATATTCTTGCGTGTGAGAGAAAATACAAGCCGTCCATGCTTGGCCAATCACAGTTCTTGCAGTCCTCATATGGTACCGTAGCCCCAACATGTAGTTGCATTTTTTGAGGAGGTGACGTGACTACATCAACAGCATGTGTAAGACTTTGTTTTTTAAAGATACATTTTTGGGGGCATTTTAAGGCCTTTTTTTGAGAGTTGAAGACATGAAAGGGGAGAGAGAGGGGGGAATGAATATATATATAACTGTATATGGGCACCTGCTTTACCAACTGAGCTATCTGGGCACCTGAGTAAGAGTTTACACCCCTTAGTGTAGAACTATAAGTCAACGAGCTCCCCATAGACATCAAAACAGCTAAAACCCATGTCCCAAATTTTGTACTTTCATGGTTGAAGGCACTTATTGGAAGTTGATTCAGCAAGATAAAATGTAATGTAATTTCATTGTGAGCATGTAAGCGTGGTTACGTTAGCATTTAGCTAAGTAGAGAACAACCTCTAGACTTTTAGTCTTGTTTTTCTTCACTTACTTCACTTTTGTGTAGCCTACAACCAAACCAGAGTAAATTGTCTCGAAGTGTTCTCCATTAACCCCATTTGAACAAGTATTGTGTCAGTGATTGCAGACTTCTTACTCTTCCTTTTTGAACAGCTACAAACACATCTGCTCTCAGAGTGGTTTGGAAGACACGCCACACAAACTTTGGTTTAAAGCATTCACAGGCCTTCAAGCCCCTCCGTCTCTCCATCAATCCTCCTCGGTCCCTTCTTCTCATTCAGTCTGCAACGAAAAAAAGCCCTGTCTTTTCCCCTCTACGTCTTCCTTCCTCTCCCACCCTCCCTATGTGCAATAAGGTGCTCCTGTCAGATAGTAGGGAGGGGCTGAAGAGAAACCGATATATAATGAAAGACAGAAATGCTGAGATGATGATGATGGTTATCTTATAATGGAGAGATGAATATAGAGGTACACAGTCAGATTGGAAGGATCAATCGCTGTGGGCCACAGTGGAAAAAATAGTAGTGCATGAATGGAGAGAGACGAGTGTGTTTAAAAATCAATTACACAGTAAATATGACACGAGTCAGCAACGACGCCCTCGGGGGAAACCCAGGAAATATGTTCCTGCCTGCATGTCGGTAAATCTGCTCTCCCTACAAATGAATTACTAATTTTATGTGCAGGAGTGGGAAGAGGAAAAAAAAAAATACCCACCCTGTGTGTATGCGAGTGTGTGCTGCTTATGTATACAAGCTATAATTCCCATGGGAGAGTATTATTAATTGATGGAGTAGAGTGAAGGAGTTTTTTCTTCCTGCTGAGGGAGATGAGGAAGGAGCAGAGTGCAGGCCCAGTGTTACCTCTGATCTTTGGGAGTGTCAGCAGGATGGCGAGCCAAAGGAAAACACTGCAGCATCTGCCGCTTTGAAACAGACTTAAATTTTGACCTGAAGAGGTTGGGAGGAGGGGATGAGAGAGAGAGAGAGAAGAGAGATAGAGAGATGAGGGAAAGGCCAGGAATAACTGCCCATAGGGTTAAATTGGGTGGGCTGACGTGTGAACCGGAGAGTTTGATGGGAGATTAAAAAAAATTAAAAGCTGAGACAATGGGACAAGAAGATGGATTTAAAGACTCTAGACAGTACTAAACACTTACTCTGATTCTCCACCGGGCGAGTTACCACGCCTCATACCACACGTGACTCGCAGATTTTATTGTCTCTACAAGTGCTTTACAGAACAATCACATGTTTATTAAGCTTGTATCTATCTTCCATTCTAAGCACTCCTGCAATTAAACTCATGCTATCTCTTTTACGGCTAGTTTTACGAGATAAAAGTAGAGACAGGTCTATAGGAATTTGGTTCAATTGTTCTTTCATGTCAACTAGTATTGGCCATGTTTCCTGCTGTCCGGAGACAAAGATGCGTTACAGGAATATCAGCAGTATTAGCTGTTCGGTCATGTAAGTTGAATTATTGTTAGAATTTATGTTTCCATGCCCAAATTTGTAAATCGTTTTTTACGTTATTAAGGAAGTTTTATTGAAAAAGGCTCAATAATTTCCTTAAGGCAATAAGTCAACATTTTGGTAAATACAGTACCTTTAATCACATGACTTACACTTAAATGTCCCATGTCATGAAAATCTCACTTTATGAGATTATTTAACATTAAAATGAGTTCCCCAAGCCTGCCGATGGTCCCCCAGTGGCTAGAAATGGTGATAGGTGTAAACCGAGCCCTGGGTATCCTGCTCTGCCTTTGAGAAAATGAAAGCTTAGATGGGCCAATCTGGAATCTTGCTCCTTATGAGGTAATAAAGGGAGGTTACCTCCCCTTTCTTTGCTTGGCCCATCCATGAGAGAGAAACATCATGGCTTTCAAACGAGCAAAGTGGCAGTTAGTCAAGGCCACACCCCCAGCCTCCACCTTGCCCCACCCCCTCCTCCTCAAAAGCTACAGACTCAGAAATGGCACATACTAAGGAAAGCTCATAGTGGGACTGGCTCTAGTGGCTGTAATCCTGCACCAAGGCTGAATTTTGGGAAAGAGACTTCAGATATGGTCTTAGGGGACCACTAAGGTCTATATAAAAGCATCCAAAGAGCACCATGTCATGGGACCTTTAACTGACTTTACATGTTGTGACCCTAAAGCAACACAAAACCGAAGGAAAGCACAAGCTAAAAAAGAAGAGAATGAGTCTGAGATGTGTGGTCAGTGGACTGAAAGCTGCACCATAATCAATTTAAAGCAATATATCCAGCGCATCATTAGTACCATCACTGCATCACCTCGCATTAATATGTAAGGGCCATTTCCTCTCCAAGAAACTATAAAATACAAAGAGACACACCCACAGAAACACACTGCCAGTCATTTTCTCTCTCTCTCTCTCTCTCTCTCTGCATTTTCACCAGCTCTGCATTTCCCCTATAGTCTTCATTTGGGTGACTGGGTTGGCTTGGCAGGGCAGCAGTATTGGGTACAGCCCTAATGAAGAGCATTGATCCTTGTTGGGTTATGAGCAGGCTTTAGTGGCTGTGTTGAGATGTTAATAAGCCTGGCCTTATTCCGGAGGAGCTTTAATTAGCCTGTTGGAAATGTGCTTACGGGGCGCACTGTCACTCTATTGTGGCACACATCGCTGAACACACACACACACACACACACACACACACACACACACACACAGAAGAGGTCACACACAAGCAAATGCGTGCAAGGGTACACATTCAATCAAACACACACACACACACATATATTTTATATATATATATATATATATATATATATATATATATATATATATATATATATAATCCAGTCACTCATTTCATGGACCACTGAGATGGCGTACATAACAACATTCTCCATTTATTCAATTAATAGTTTCATTAGCGAGTCAGGCAGTGTGAATTTAGTCGCTCGTGCCATGCGCACACACTCATCATCTACTGTACTGTATGTACTCGGTGTTCTTTTATTCTTTGCCCTCATTGCTACCACCCTCTTCTAACTGTCTGCTTCCTTAACCCTCATGTTGTCCTCGGGTCAAATTGACCTGTTTTCCTATATCAGTGTTATTTTTAATTACCCAAAATAACATGATTGATTCCAAACAACGCTCTTTGGCAAGTACAAATCTCTACATTCATTAATTTTGGGGTGTCATATTCAATTTTATAGCATTTAAAAATTAAGTGGTTTTGAAATAGTATTGAGTGAAAGTTGACATATTCCAGTCTGTGATTATCCATCAACATACATTCCTTTAATTTTTTGTCTAAATAATTCCTAATTTCTGCTTTTCTAACTCAAACATTAGGTATAATTTCCTATAAATGAGGTTTATTAAACATAAATTCCAAAAATAACTGTAAAACTAAAGTTAATAAGTTAGTGTTACGTAGTGTTTAAAAACGTCAAAAAAGTGGCAAACATAAAAAAAAAGTCAAAAGTGTTAGAAACGTAAGAAACAGTTTTTTCAAAAAATCAATAAAAAGCCTGAACAAAAGTGTGGATTTTCAATTTTGACGTGAAGCCAACACAAGGGTTAACGTTGGTTGAGGTTCTTACCCAATAAGCTAAGCATTGATCCTCGTTGCTCATAATCCAGCAAAGTTGCTCCTAATTCCATTGCATTGTGTTCCATGCAACTTGTCATATTCCAGGAATATTGTGATAATTATTTATTGTGTGATAAGTTATACAGATGTGCTGTGCTGCCAACACTGCATGCTAACATTGCGTTAGACGTATTCACATGCTTTACTTAAGAAAAGTAAGACGTAATACCATAATGTGAAAAATAAACTGAAGGTTTTTCCATTTGACTAGAGTGAAAGCACAGAAGTAAGGAGAATGTAGGCAAAACGTTATTCAGATCCCAGAGGATGAATGTTCCACTGACTTTTCCTGTCGCACCAATCCGATATTGACATCTGGTTTAGGTTTGGGTTACTTTATTTGTACCTGCAGTTAGATTTGTTGTGTAGCAAGAGTATGAAACACGAATCATCATGACACACAAATTACAAAAACACACAAAAAACTGACACAAGTGTTCAAAATCTGATAAAAAATTACTTACGCTTCTACCAGTCAGGACATAACAGAGAGAGAGAGAGAGAGAGAGAGAGAGATAATAAGTTAATTAAAATCATTCAAATAAATATTCTCTCAAATAAAATTAAGATAAAAGAAAGTGTAAAACCAAACTAAAACGGCTCTTATCATGACTGCTTTTTTGTGAAATGTCTCAACAACTATTGGTTGTATGCCATGACATGACAGCCATTCGTGTCTCCCTTAGGATGAATTTTAAAGACTTTTATTAGGTCAAAATTGGAATTTGTATTGGTTTAGGAACAAATCCCTTTAAGTTCTAATTAGCAAATAAATGTTAACATGCTAAACCAAGATGAAAGAAGAGTTGTGAGTGTGCAAGAGTGAATGGCCAGTTGTCCCTTTGGGACAGGAGACAGAGGCATGTTCTCCACTGCTGCCTGCTCACTGCGGACCCTTTGTAAAACACAGAGCAGCGCTCTGCTCATCAATGTCACAGCTTGAGGCATCGCTGGCCGAAGTGCGGCCCATCCGCGGTCATGGGCCGATGACCCAGCCTGGGTTAGAGCATGTGGGCCTGGCAGTGTTGTGTGTGTTCTGTCATATCAAGCTGTCTGTAACCACCAAGCTCAGTGATGGGCTGTAACTCATCATGCTGAATGTGCAACGCAGAAGAACATGTGTGGGTTGACATATTTCTGTTTCTTCTCTCTCAAACTTTATTCAATCATCGACTACATCCACATTAAATCACAGAAAATGGGTAACTACCTTTTTTTTGGCAACCTGGACCCTATTTTCCCATGTTTTTGTATTTAAGTGACTATCTGTGTTTTCTGTTTGATATGGCAAGTGCCTTTGGGGTGTACTTTAGACTTTTTCACTTTGTAAACCTATAACATGCACAAAAAAGATCAGTCCATCTTTGTCCCCTTATCCGGTATCGTGTTGTGGGGCAGCAGCTCCAGCAGGGGACCCCAAACTTCCCTTTCCTGGGCCACATTAACCAGCTCCGACTGGGGATCCCGAGGCGTTCCCAGGCCAGGTTGGAGCTATAATTCTGGTTGCTGCTGGTCCTATTCTCACTAGTTTCATTGGTTTCATTTTTGGTGTGTTTATGTAGTTTAGTTCATCTTCGTGCTTTGCTTGCACTTTTCACACACTTACAAACACACACACGTAGTCCTCATGCACACTTACACCACTGACAATACTGACAACCTCACTCCACAACTTAATAACCCTTTTATTTGGTCTGATTCGCTTTGATTTGAGTAATAAAGTGCATTTTTAGTTTTTACTTTATCATGGTGCGTCTCCCCTTTGTCACATGCTTTGAGCCAGTTTGTGACAACAGGAAGTCACTGCCGGCAAAGAGTGTACTTTAAAACTTTTGGTTGGTATGTAGAGGTTTTTTCATTGTTGATATGCTGACCTCAGTGCTGTCCAAGAATAGAATAGCTACCTGGGCAGGACCCCTAGAGCCACATTCTAATAAACAGCATGGGAACCTGTAGGACACCATGGATGCAAACCACCAGTCTGTCTCTCTCTCTCTCTCTCTCTCTCTCTCTCTCTCTCTCTCTCTCTCTCTCTCTCTCTCTAACAAGCTCAAATTCCCCTCATGCAGAAACTCCCCGTAGTCAAAAACCGCTTTGGACAGCAAACCTGAACGGCCCAGGGCTGCAAGGACACACTCTTCAAAATTCGATGAAGCATTTATTAATAGACAGTGAGTTTGTCTATGTATGCACTATATACCATGCCTGTACATAAATTGCTTACAATTCTTGGAGGATTGCAGATATAACGCTAAAGATATGATTACACAAAGTAACAAATTGTTTTTGCACTACATTTCCAAGCTCTGGTAAAAATGCATTTGTCTCTCTTTCTCGTGTCTTTCCACCTCCCACACACATGCACTCACTCGCTCAATCTGCCTCTCCATTGCACACACTCACACAAACACACACACACACACACACCTGAGTGGGGTGCTGTGGTGCCTCAGAGGCCCACTTAGTGGCTGTGTGGATTTGATGAGAAGGGCCTTTTGCTTTATTTAGTGAAGTGCTGCCTAATATGATTATGGTCAGCATGCCGCGTGTTCTCTCTCACATTGGAGAACACACTGGGAGCTATTACCCAAGTCCCCGATGACCGAGCGCTTCCTGGAGAGAAAGGTCCTCAAATTTCTCAAATATGACATTTGTAGACATTTTGTAGACAATGTGCACAATATCTTAAGGGAGGAGACAACTGCAGATGAATAGGAAAAAAAATGACTAATAGATATCACAATGCAAATCATGTATAATGTTGTTAAATATGATCTAATTTGCATATACTTCCAGAAATTGAAACGTTGGATAAAACCAGATTCTAAATTGTTTTATTTTGTTGACATATGAGAGTCAAAGGTTTTTACAGAGGGAATATTTAATATCTCTTTTTTATCACTATCTGATACACAACAAAAACCCTCAGTAAAAACCTGAATACATTTGGTGTATGTAAGTGCTATCAGATCAAAAGATATAGATTAGGCCTATAAAATATACATTTTGCAAGACGTGAAAGGGTATTGCTAATGCTAACCTTTGGTGAATTTAGGAGAAATTTACAGGTGCAAATGGACAAAATGGGTTTTTGGAATGTGTTTAACCCAATAGACTAAAAGAATGAGGGTTTTGCTTGCAGTGTGGGTAACTACCAGTTTTTTTTCAACCTATTTTACTATGCTTTTGTGTCTGAGAGATTGATGGGATCAACAATCTTTGACATTGGTCCAGTATTAAGTCCAAGTCAATTGGGCCATTGTCGAGCTTGTATTTACCATTACAAAAGTGCTTGTTTTGCCTCTGGGGCTCAGATTAATATTCTAAGTGTCTGACAACATTATGGAAAGGATTTCTAAGGAGATCGACTTCACTGTTAAAGAGTAACATCCTTTTTTTAAACATAAAATCATCTGTGAAATTTCATTCGCTAAACCCACCGGACTCCATGTAAATAAACAGTCATTTTAGCATCGTGAACTACGCTTCATTTAAAGTCGAGAGAAACAAAATAAAACTGCCTTTTTGGGTCGTATTTGCACTTTTACACATAGTTTACCAATTTACATGTAAGTGTTGGTTCTATATATGCACACTAAAAGTATTGCTTTTTTTAAATGGAGTCTGGTCGGTTTAGCGCTAGCAACTTCAGAACTGTTTCTGGTTAAACAGAAAGGTCAAAAAATTTTAAAGGGTTATCTCTGAAGGAATCCTTTCCATAATGTTGTCAGACACGTAGACGCATGTGAGAAGGTAACTACAAGCTGAACCCTGATAAAGGTCCAATATGAATATATTTACTGTAATAAATCCAGAGATGACCCCAATGTGTCATCAGATATTAAGGAAACTATCTTAGTTTAGTAGGTAAGGTAATATACAATCTTTTCTGACAACAATGCTAATGCCAGTATTTTCTTCTTTTGAAATTTCCCTTCCAAGACGGAATTTCTGTTTTGGCCTGTTGTTGTTTTCTATCTGTTAACTGTCAACAGCTGTAACGTTAGCACAGCCATGAAAGCACAAAACAAATGAACAGGATCAACGGAGATAGATTCTACCAGACCTAAAAGAAATGCCATGTTTCTAGAAGGTTGCGTGACCAGAGACGTAACAAACCCTGGGTAAATATTGGAGATGTATTAGAAAGATGGAGACAACTTAGACCCAAAAGGACGCAGAATTGGCTAATTTTCTCCTGAACAGGTAAGTGTTAGCTTCAGGCTAATTTATGACAGCTACAAGGTACAGGCATTTTACATAATTTCAACATTTGTTTTACTCACATTGAATTTTGTAGCTAGGGTACCCGAGTTGGTTACTCGCAAAAAACATTGAGACACAGCCAGTAAAGTAATCCCGACTGGTCCTAGCTAACGCCGCCATGCTAACTCTGCTAACTGCTAACGTAACCGGAGGACCAGGCACGACTGTTTACAACATGTAGTCTGTTCAGTGGCCGTAGCCGACAACGGTGAACTATTTTAAGCCAATAGAGGGGGGGCTGTAAATCTGGAAGAGAGGACCATAAGTATGAAGTGTGTTTAGCAATTGTCACCGTAATTCTAAGCCAATAAAGTGTGTTCAGTCGGGTGCAGAGGACGGTTGATAGTGTTATTTTTAGCGGTTTCTACTGTAATTCTAAGCCGAAAAGAGTGTGTCTGTCAGTTGGGTATCGAGCTGCGCATGATCACAGGATTGTCAATACAACTAGCACCTAACGTTAGCTACTCCGCTGTGCTGTGAGGTAATGTTTGGCTATTTAGCAACATTGTTGTGGATGCAGAGGTCTCGGCCTGGCAACCTCCGTAAACTTCGAGTCTGAGGAGGAGGGGACGGGGATGACAACTCTCTTTAGTATTTTTATTTTTATTGCAGTAACTATTTTAAACACTAGCTGTCATTATTACATTCTGCACTTACACTGTAGCTTGTTTGGCCGATGCCGACTGCAGCGATCTTGCATAACACTGGACCAATGTCAAAGATCGTTTCCATCAGTCACTTAGACACAAAAACATAGGAAAATAGGGTCCAGGTTGAAAAAAAAATGGTAGTTAACCTTTAAGAAGACACATTGACCCCTTCAGGCATAACAAATAATCAAATCTGCATTGAAGCATAACTGATCATCTGTCATTGTCCCACAGAGGTCACATTTTAAAGGATATTGTCAGTCAGCGGGCTTGATGACCACAGCCAATGAGGAAGAACATGAAGCATTAAAAAGATGCTACGAAGCTCTCCGGCACGGTATGTCACTGCGCACACTATGTATTATAGAGACAGACAGATCACACATGATGGTTTTACAAGTGTAAAAGGCTTATCAAAGCACTCTCAGGTCTGATATAATGTGGATCACAAACATGCAGCAGCATCCGCTCAAAGAGGGAATGGTCGTGATTTACTGTAGGTAAGTAGCAGCTGCGTGTGTCACTGAGAGCAAACACAATTCATTCTGAGTGATGTCAGCCGGCAAAAACACCAGTTATTTTAATCACTTAGATGAGAGCATGATAGTATATATCTGTACGGCAGTGTCCAAAACATTACAGGAGCCAAATGAGATTTTCTCAAATGAAAACAGAGCAAGAAATCTTCTGCAATGACTGGAGAAAAAGTATGTAAACTTTTAATAATATAATCTAAATAAAGTGTCAATTTGTTTTAATCATCAGGACTGTTTGAATTTCATCTCTGCTGGGTAAAACATTGTCTCATTGTGTCCATTGATTTCCACATTAAAGTCTGACAAATGTGGGCGATTTTAGACCCTTGATGACATTTTGGGGGTTTGAGCCCCCATAAATTTCATCTCAGCCCCCCCCCAAAAAAAGCAATCAATTTTGGTGTATTAAGTTAGAGTTGCTAAGTTGTCTGTTAGTGACAGAGGACAAACAATTACAGGTTTAAAAGGGCTACAGTAACTTTCCACAAATTGCCCAGTAAAATACCATGATTTTCTTTTCCGGTTCATAACTGTAATAAAAATTGCATTATGGGTATTAACATTTAATTTACAGTGATTTACTGTATATTTTTAATCTGAAGTTGTATTACATGCAGGCCTGAATTACAAACACATGCTCAGTACCTATCCTATACATGAACTAATGGAAAGATGTCAGAGTGGGGGCTGCCCAAGGCACCCCCAGCAGTGCAGGGCTTCGGTGCCTTGCTCAAGAGCACATTGCCAGTGCCCAGGTCAGCATGGGGACTTGAACATGCGACCCTCCGGTCCCAACCCAACTCCCTACGGACTGAGCCACTTACACCCTGAAAACCCATTTTAAACTGTGAGTGTTGAAGAATTTAATACACTAACTTTATTTAAATTTCCAGTTTTTTCATCTAAAAGGAAAACCCGCTTTAGATGTAATATCTCATTTTCGAGCAGGGTCCTATAAACACAAATACATAGTACATACAATCCTAAAACGCATACAAGCAAACAGAACAGCGTTACATAACAAGCATACACTACTAAAAAAACCACAGATACAGACAGCTTGCTCGCCCTCTCTCACCCCCACCGCCAGCTGTTTTCCAAGTTAGGCATTAGACACAATAGTAAAGTCAAAGTATCTTTATTAGTCTCCCTGAGGAGACATTTGTTTTGGACACATTGGTGCAAGAGTTAGACACACAACAACAAGCACAGGGTTAAAACAATTTAAAGACATGTATAGTAACCATATGGGCTACTCTAAGAGCTGTTTGTATTTCTATTTATTCTAAAATAAAAAGATAAAATAAACAACCTGGATAATGAATCAATTCCATAAGAATAAAGATCAATTGAAGCAGTTTGTCTTCAGCACAAATAAACAGAAACATCTTAAGTATACACAATTAAAAGCATAGACAGTTGGTTTTAAGAGGAGAAAATGAAGATGTCCTGAAGCAACGGTACGTGGTAATAGATCTCAGAGACAGGAAAATTATTCCAATCAGAAGGAGCTCTATAGAATTTGGGGGACAAAGATAAAAGGATATTGCACATGTCTAAGTGGATAGAAAAATTTACATGTAACCAAAATCTGTTTCAAGTAGGAAGGACAGTTGAAATAAATACAAGACTTCACTTGTCATAGCATATTTGCAGAAGAAATTTATTTTTTTTATAATGGGAATGTCTCATTAATGATGTCCTTTGCTCTAACACAGCAGCATGCATTCCTCTAGGAAAACTGGAATGCAACAAGACTTTAACGGTTGTTGCTATGTGAGCAAATGGACTGTTGGCCTACTGTAGCAGTAAGTATACAGAAGTGTTGGATCAGACCAGTGACTCCAAAGAAGCTACTGTGACTTGACTGCAGTCCCTCAGCCTTTAGACGCAGTGCAGGGACCTGTCCCAGCCACCTATGAGAATGTCCATACTGCCCCCTCCTGGTGACTCTCTGTACAGCATCTCCTGCACACGCTGAGTGCAATAAAAGCTCCCCATTAACCCTGCAGTTGTCTTCAGGGGGGAAAATGGTCCGTTAACAAGGTAAACAGCAGTAAAACACATTTTTTCAGCAATGAATTAAATGACCACCCCTCCCCCCCCTCTCTCTCTATTTAACCCCACCCTTAGAAATTATACTTAGCTGGCCACTCAGGGCACAGGTAGGATTGTCTTTGTGTCTTTTTTTTGAGCTGCCATTCATAAAATCATTTACAAATTAAATAAAATATGAATTAAATGAAATAAAGTATAAATAAATGCTTTATAACTATTTAAAGCATGGTAAAAAGACACACACACACACACACACACAAACACATGCAGCATACCTCACACCTGACTCAGTTTCACAGAAAAGTAGAGTTGTGGGAAAGCATTATTGGGGAGTCATAAGCTGTGTTGGAAACCTTTCTTTATCACGGAAAATTTGTGCACTATATAGTGTGTTTGTCATTTTGTAGTGGTGTTTGAATTCTCCGCGGTTCATTGCATTCGCTGTATAATCCACTATAAAATACCCACAATGCACTGCTAATTTCATTTTGACTCATTTGAGTCAAGTGCAGATGTGAGTTGCGCATGCTCAGATGTAACCAGTTCACGACATAACTGTCATACTGAAATTTGTGAAATCCATGAAATAAAAAACTTTTCTCATTTTCTCATAGAACAGTTTTTTTCCGACATTATTTGACGATAAGGAAGATAATTAATTAATACATAAATCCAATCCACTGAGTGCACTGTTACCATGGGAACCTCATTGGGGATCCCATTGTAGTGACACTTATGTACGGCAGTTTACTCATGTGTGAAAGCATGACACCAAATGGTTTATTCATGTTTTTTCATGCTGGTTCAAGTCCTCGTTCGGACCAAAGTACGGAATGTGGACTGGTATCTGGAGAGATGCCAAGGTGCTCTTGAGCAAGGCACTGAACCCCCCTCAACCGCTCAAGGCGCTGGTCCAGCACTCGCAGCTCACTCTGACATCGCTCCATTAGCGCATGTATAGGACATGAGCATGTGTCTGTATTTCAGGCCTGTGTTTAGTGTGTAATAACAACAGAGTGTGCATTGTAATTTCCCCATGGGGTAGATACTATTATAGCAGACTTGTGCATTGGTTAGCAGAGGAGACCATGAAGAACTAATAAAAGTGGGAGGTCTGAAGAGGGCGTGTAACCTCAGACTCAGTTGGAGTTGGAAGAAAAAGGCGAGGTGAGTCAGTCAAAGTGCTTACCTGAGCATTCCAACAGCTCTGCAGCAGGCAGGAAGACAGACAAATGTGCCGAGTGGCATTTACTCAAGATAAGAGCAAGTCTGATAGGAACACCCTGGGCATGAGGCCCTGCCTCTCTGTTTGTATGTGAGCCATTTCAGGCCACAGGTGTGGGCCTTTCTGCTTCAACACTGTCTGAGGCACATGTTGTTTGGCTCTACTGGCACAGCTGGAGAAATTTAGCATTGTACCAAACAGGTTCAGTCATTATTTCTAACTGAGAGTGGTGCAACAGGTACTTTATAAGTCTAATGGATAATCATGGTCATTGCAATATTTGAAGCTGCTATTATTGTTATTTTTTATACTCATTAGCTAATAGAGTGCCTTTAGGATTTGGTGCCACCACCTTCTCACTGCCAGCGCGTCAAAAAGCGACTCTTGGTCAGGTGCCTTCGGCGCTTGTTACTGACTCTTGCTGTCACTTTTTGACGCTTGGGGTCGGGAACTAATTTGCAATTTGCACTTTGGATCTTGACCGATTTGGCGTCATTAAAAAAATGTACGTTTAACTCACATTGCACAAGATCGGGAAAGTTAGGTTTAGGAAATGATCGTGGGTGGGGATACAAAATGTACATTTTAGTGTCATGCAGGACAACAACGGGACATGAACTCCGGTCTCTTGGCTGAATGTCCTGCGTTATTCGACCTATCCACCACCCCAACCTGCCTCCTTACACAGATCTTCGGTCTTTCATACTACTCGCAACCTTTGTTGTTCTTATAGTGCGTTCCATTTTACTCAAAACTTGGAAGCCGGATCTGGGAATGGCGTCACACCTGAGTTGAATGTGTTCCATTTACAGGTCGGATTTTTCATTTTGGGGTTAGCTCTGGCCAGATTAGCAATTTTTAGCAATACCAAATGATAACAACGCATTACGCTGTTTTGTTACAGCGCAACAACATCCACAGATAGAAGATGGACAGGACTGTGTATACAACTGATTTAGTGAGACACAAACGAAGAAGTGCTTATAACTGTATGTTGCTACAGCTACTGTTAATGCACCATGTTGAATTTTTAGCTTGGGTTTTGCAAGGATGTTCCAGTTCCATGCTCGGAAATCCGAGGTCAGAGGGCGTGTTTCCAACTTTGACATTGGAAAATCAGACTTCTGAGCACAAATGGAACAGAGTATTAATACTACATCATCTTACAGCGCGGCGGTCAAGCTACTGCTCTGCCTAGTGCGTCCAATACAGACAGTAAAAGGTGATTTCTGCATTGGTATCTGATGCAGAAAGCCACTAAGCGTCACTATTTGACGAGTTGCGAATGAGTACGGGTTGTTGGTGCGCACCAGGTCAGAGATACACGCACACTGAATATTGGACTTAAATTCATCAAGTGGACACAAACGAAATGACTGCTATGTTGCGGTGTGTCTGCTGGATGTGTAAATAAGCAACTGTTTGCTAACTGTTAACTTTATTGAGGGATAATATGTCAGTGTTGAGTGTACAGCTTGTAAAGCTTGGTCATTACTCTAAACAAGAGAAACCATTGGAAGCCTTCCGTGCAAAGTTCAGCTACTGAAAAATCAAGTAATACTTTCAGCTTTTTAAAAAACAGCAACAAGGGTTTGGCGGAAAATCTGGTTTAAGACTAACAATACAACAACAATATTTTAATGTTTTAAAAGAGTTTCAAGTATTGTATGTTATTAACATGTTACAAATCAATTAATAGTTTAAATCATGGGCCCCTTAAATGAGATAGACTGATCAGGGACCTCCTACTGCATATATTGTGGAAAATGAACTTGCATATTAAACTGGGCCTACAATAACATGTGGGCAGCCTAAAGCCTTTTTACATACCCTTTTTAGTACATTGAATACTAAGCTAATAAAATAATAATTGTTGGCATGATATTATAAATCATGTTAAGCATACATGTGGCACAGTGATTCTTTAGGATGAACTGTATCTGTGGATGGCTACCTTAGAGACTAAATCACCTGTAGGCCAGTAAGCGTCTCATTAATGCGTTTTTTTCACAAATAGGCTGATTTATATTTGCCAATACTGTGTTGGGTTCCTGTTAATTTTTGACCAAAGCTTTCAAAACATACAAATACTAATAGGCATTATAATATATTATACCATAATTTGGCAGGCCTAGGGCTCCAGGACCCCCTGTTGAAGATCTCTGGTTTAGATTATCAACTTTCTTTCTGGTGATGCAAAATATGTGTTTATTGTTTACATAATTAGACAGAGGGTGAGTCCTGTCATACTTCCTGATGAGGTCACTGTCTAAACATTGTGGCTGGTGGACTAGTGGACTCTGATGTGAACTCCATCCAACAAAGCTCCTCTCTTATAGGTGACACGTATCACTATCAGTTCATTCCTCACTGATTGAATCCTGTTAACTGTCCCTTTTGAAGATAAAGCTGTACATTTGGGATCAGAAGTATAGTTTTTGAATACAATTCTATTCTATTTTTTTATTTTATAACATACTAGCATTATGCACCCTTTGCCTCTTTTGGGATGGATTTCTATCTGTACAGGATTACAGCACAGTTTACATTCATCCAACTTTTATCTGAAAGTGAACCCAGAACTTTTGCTTTTTCAGAACACTTTTGCCACAGGTGGAATTACAGTATGATGTTCATTTTTAAACGTAGCAGTAACAGACGAGTCAGAAATTTCTTGAACCTAACCCTAACCATAAGTGACAATTGGGCAAAATCTATGCATATATAAGATGCTGATAAAGACCAATACTTGTTAATATTGATAGAAATAATTCAGAGCCATATGTAACCAAAGTTAGCTAACATTAGCCATGATAAGCTACTGGTCATACCAGACCTAAAAGCAGCAAAACCGCTTAGTGTATTAAACTGAGAAATGTGACTGCATGTCAACCTTTAAATTTTAATTTGGCAATATACAAATAATAGTAAATGCTAAATATGGTTTAACCCTTGTGTTGTCTTCCTGTCAACCAGTTTTTCAGCACTATTATCGCTTTTTCCAACATTTTTGTCACTTTGTCAATGTTGTGAGTGCTTCTTTTGATGTTTTTTTCCAAAGTTCTTTGATATGTTGGCATTTTCAGCGCTTATTTCGAACGCTCATTTTTTTGTGATTAAAAAAAAACTGAAAACGGGTCAAATTTGGCCCGAGGACAACATGAGGGTTAAGAGCAGCAAATGTAAAGAAGAGACATGAAGTCAGCAAACTGATTCAGGAATGTCAGCTGAACACAAACAGCAACCTTACGGTCTGATAAGTGAAGCCGACGCAGAAGTGCCTTAAACCTGCAATCCATCTCATTTCCATTAGGGGGTGACACCACTGGTTGCAAAAAAAAAGTCTGATTGTATAGAATCAGACTTTTATACATTGATATACTGTATCAGAAGGTAGGATGGAAGGAGACCTGCCAGTGTTGTAGTCTCTGTGTTGATAAAGAACGCCATGGGAAGTGAGCCTTGAAGGTAGATTTGATTTACATTTAGAATCTGAAAAAAGCATGACTTTAGTTTTTTTCTGCTTTTAAATCAGAGTCTGTTGAAGCGTGTTAAAATTTAAAGGTCTCAATCACTAGTTTCTAGTCTTCATGGGATGCTTTTAGGCGTGGCTACCTTGTGATTGACAAGTTGATACATCAGGCGTGTCCTTTGACCCTCTCACTGTGTGTTTTCACTTCATGAAAGTGAATTGTAACATTATGTTGGCTGAAAACAAATGTCTTGTTCAGCATTTGGTTGTAAAGAAACTCACCGGCTGACCTATTTGCATCTTGCTAACCCTACTAGCTAGCCAGTCTAGCGGCCATGTTCAATAACTTAGCTTCACTCTCTGCAACAAGTATGGTCCCTTCTGGCTCCAAAAAGAAAATGGCGATGGCCAAGATGCAAAAAAACTCAAGGCTTCAGAGCAGTCAACCCCACACCTATTGGGTGACGCCACAGTGGCTACGTCTGCTTCTTTACACAGACTATACACAGCAACAGCTATTTAAAGATTGCTAACATTAGCCACACAAGCAGCAAAACCTGTATTGAATTGAGTAAAAGTGCATCTCAATTATGAATTATGAACAGAAAGACAGCATTATTTCATCTTTCAAAAGCTTAACTTACAAATTGTTCTCTTTGCACTGTGCACTTTGAATTTCTTCAAAACAAGTTTGATTCCCCTCATCGTCTTTAAGCATTTTCCGGTCAAGTGATCACATGCTCATCATCTGTACATAAACATAAGTCAATAAACATGCCCTTCAGAGCACACACACACTCACACACTATCACCGTTGCCTGCGTCTTGAGCTCATCTCCTGAGGCCTGTGTTTGAGCTGTTTGACCTTTGAGAGAACGGAGCCAACCTGCATGGATCACTCTGAATGAGTCATTCTGGAGACAACCAACAATAACACAGAACATAAAAGTCATCACAGACACATGGAGATAGCAAGATTAGCAGCAAAACACAAACACATATGCACACAAGCCCTGAAAAGCACCCTGGGGTCTCTCTTTCTCACACATACACACATGCACACGTGCACATACAGACAATCTGCCAAAGCTACATATTTGCCAGCCAGCAGCATGTGTGACAGCTGGCCGCAAGGCTCCGTGTTGTGCGATTGAATCACGGGTAAATGATCTGTGTAAATTGGCCTTTTATGGGACTGTGGGGGAAGATGTTTCACACCCTATTTAACGCTTCATCATTGTTTGGTCGAAAAAAGAAAAAGGCTCAATCTGCAGGAGATTAAGTAGAGTAATGATAACAGTTAACAGGTAACAGTGACACAACAGTTACAAGGTAGAGGTACAATCCGCACAGAGAGAGCAGTGAGCAGGTGGGCCAATGGAATTATAGTGTTGATCAAGTAATATGTAAAATGCGCTGGGACAAATTTCAGCTATGTTTACCTGTGAGTGTCTCAAATTTGAGGAGACTCAACATATGACACCTTACATCAGAGATCTTTGACAGGGGAGTCTCTGCAGAAAGGCCACCAAATTATTGTTCAATAGTTTGAAGCATTTTTTTAAATATAAAATATGGCTGAAAGCATACATTAACATGAATCCAACATTAGTAAAGATTTTAAAAACAATAATATACACAACATTGTTGATTGGCTTACTGACCTACAGCCAGAGATGGGAAGTAACAAAGTACAAATACTTTGTTACTGTACTCACGTAGATTTTTCAGATATTTTTACTTTACTTTACCATTTATTTTTGTGCCGACTTTTTACCTTTGCCCCTTACATTTTAAATATGAATATCGATATTTTCTACTCCTTACATTTTACAAAATTGGCTTGATTTTCAAATAATTTCAGTGAAGTTACCGTTATTTTTTGCGTCATCAATACCAAATTCAATCTAATTGGATGGGAATATACATAAGGTATAATGTAGAGTGGGGCGGTTGTTATAGCAAATACAACCCCGACAGGGTGATCAGGACCCTGACACAAAGCAAAGGGGTCTTGAATCAGCTTGAATTATTGTTATAATGTGCGGCAAATTATGCCAACCGAAACACCACGAACTGCTGTCTTTCAATAATTTACCATCAAATTTGAAAAACACATAGAATTAAAATGCATATTTTTGTCGGTATCAAAAGCTATTCGTTGTTTGTTTTTTCATGGAGTCGACCAACTTCTGGCACCTGTGAACAGGTATTCCAGCCCAGGACGATTGAACTATATTCCACAATTCCTCTGCATTACTGGGTTTTGCCTCAGAAACAGCATTTTTGATGTCATCCCACAAGTGTTCTGTGGGATTGAGGTCCTGGGATTAGGCAGGCCACTCCATAACATCAATCTTGTTCATCTGGAACCAAGACTTTGCTCGCTTACTGGTATGTTTTGGGTCATTGTCTTGCTGAAAGACGCATTTCAAAGGCATTTCCTCTTCAGCATAAGGCCACATGACCTCTTCACATGACACACATTTAATCAATTTTGGTCATGTTTTCATTTGGAATTGAATGTGCAGTGTTTCCAATGCACTGATATTATGAAATTGAAAGCTATTCCAAGGATTTATATGAACATAACTGTACATGTTTTGCATTATTTAAGTCAAGGCACAAACAAGAATTCACAAGAATTATAAGGATGTGGGACTTAAGGAAGAGAAGAGACAACAGATGTGTCTCAGTACCCAATCAAAGGCATCCATGGAATAAGCAGTTAGTTTTCTATTCTTTCTCCAGCTCACCTCCAAACAAGACTAATGGCCTCTACACACTGCACAACTTTGGATTTTGGGAAATGAAAGCTTACATTAGTCACAGAAATGTGGAAACATCTTAAGTGGCCAATCCCAAAACATTGTTCCAATAGATCTCTCTGTGAGAGATGTCCGTCAACGACCCATTTGGAGCTTTCAAAACCAAAATTTGGACAGAAACGCAGGACCAAATTCTTACAATCTCACTGCTGCTATGACCCAGGTCGACAAGCCAACCAGTCAGAACATGACAGATGAACACACTGTTCGGTGGGATATGTTGTATGCGCCAGGAAAACAAATACACACACAAACCAAATCAATGGAGGCGATGGAGCAAATCCATCATATTGCACGAGTGTTAGGCTTGTTATCTGTGACTCTCCAAACAATGTAATAAAATCCAATCATCATAATGCAACATCTTAACAACTGCCATAACTATACTCTTGGCACACTCAGCAGGGGCTAGTAAAATCTTACACATTCACATTGTAATTAAAACCACTTATCAAATAAGAGATCTAGCAAACCTAAATCAAACAATCTCTTGTGAAATGACATGCTATCACACACACATCGTCCCATAGGTGTATTTAGTGAAATGCTTTCACCAAATAATTTGAATTGTGAAGAAATGTAAAATAGTTTGCCAATCTCAAATGCCACAGAGCAGAAGTTAGTGGCGGTTTTACATTGAATTACGCCCCGGGCGAGACCCCCTTTGAGTTGACTTTAGTTATGAAATGCTCCTCTCTGCTCTAGCCACAGTGACTGGCAGAGTAAGCAGCAGTCCAACAGTTGGGGTAGATCGCCGATACATCCTTATCACGCATAAAAGTGATAAGCTCATGGAGGATCATGGTCCTCCGTTCCCCCCCTTGTTCTGACTGTTTTATTTATCAGACCAAACATAGGCCCTGATTTATGTTTTCCTCCGTGGGGGCTGACGGGCGCACGCCCTTTTAAAAAAAAAAAAACTTGAAAATAACGCCGTAAAGTAGGATGCATTTCAAATCAGGATAGGACTGGAGATGAAACGTATTAGCAGAGCACCCACAGTATCGGTGCCTATATGCAACCCGTTTGACCCAGAGGTGAACTCCCCCTGCCCCCCCCCCACACACACACACACACACACACTTTCCCTTTCTCACACAGCTTCTCTGTGCACGGTACCTTCTCAGCAAGCAGTGGTGCCAATTTGCCAGATCCCCACACAGTGAAAAGATAGATAGATAGATAGATAGATAGATAGATAGATAGATAGATAGATAGATAGATAGATAGATAGATAGATAGATAGATAGATAGATAGATAGATAGATAGATAGATAGATAGATAGATAGATAGATAGATAGATAGATAGATAGATAGATAGATAGATAGATAGATAGATAGATAGATAGATAGATAGATGTGTTACAGCAGCAAACATACATCAGTCATACAGCACAGAATATAAATATAAATGAAATACTAGGATACAATATACATACATACAATTTACATTAAATAATAATAATAATAATAGGAATAAAAATATAAGAAAAAATATTTTAACATATGAATATATACAGGATGGTAAAAACAAAATGTGCAACTGCTTAAATAGTCGCAGGATATGACATCTAATTATCTCGAAAAATGCTGTCAAGGAGATCTTTGACTAAAAAAAGGTCTGTTGCATGACTAAAACAACTTTTGGACATACACATGTTCCACCAAAACAAGTTCCTTCCCGACGCTATTTTGCAGAGACACCTCGTAAGCAGCTTCTCGGTCTCTCCTCTCTCCCTCACCTCTGTTTGTCTCAAATTACAGGAGTGGACTCTGGTGTGTGGGAGTCAGGGTTCCAGCTGCAGCTCAACTACCACAATCAACCTTTGTTTCATATACCCGGTCGTTCCTCCACTCTGATCATAGTCAAGACGACCACTATAGACCTTTTTCACTGCAGACATGTCATAGTAGGAAAACACAGGTGTATTAAAAACCAGTAATGATAGCTGCATTCCACTTGGGCGAGGCCCTGGTATTGTGCATGCTGACTCACTGAAATAGCTTACTAGGACATTTGATGGAATTGAGCCATTGTTACAGTTATCAATTTGAGCTATGCTTGTCCTACTATGACAAGTCAACATGTCTGCTGTGAAAAAGGTCTATTAGTCTCGCTCGTGACCAACTCCTGTGTGACCTCGACCAACTGCCTGTGTGGACTAGCCAGACCCTCCTCCGCAGGGCTAATGAGGAAGGTCTGGCAAAAGCAAATCAATTACAACACTTACAATAAGTTAACTTTATTTTGAATATTTACGTTAAGCATGAGCATAATTCTGCGCTGACACCGTCCTGTCATCTGCTAATATAACTTATTAATAGGAAATGTTCTTCCCATTGAATATTAACGTCTTTGTGATGGATGCGCCAAAATTCATGTGAAATTCTTTTGTTTGTCCGTCCCCCACAAACTTCCTTGTCCCAGAGCTTGTGTTTGTGTTTCTTCTATATTTTATAAATTTTTCTAAATAAAATATATATGTATATAGATATATAT
>JABXJD010000031.1:1397500-1445000 GCA_013375575.1 Percina caprodes
AAGACGGACTTTGAAAATCAAGTTCATTTTGCTTTGTATTGTCCATATTATCAGGACTAAAGATTATAGACAATTATTTAACCCTCTGAGGACAAAAGACGCACTGACGCGTCCAAAGCGATGTATGACTAAACCCCTACTCAAAAAGCAACACCACAAAATTTAATTTCAGATATTTTGTATTTACTATAAACCTAAAGACTTTTGTAAACTCATTTCAAGCACGGAAATAATTTGTACAACACATCATGTTTTCAAAAGAGATTTGAGGAAACATGCGATTTGAGTTTCATGCACATACCCTTTAAAGGTAAATTTAAGATATGTGAAAATGCCCTTAGACATCAGAGGGTTAAGAAAGTTGAAGTAAAAGACATATATAAATCTGTTAGTGTGGTTGTTTTTCATTCATCTGGATCTGATTTATTTATTTACTTATTTTCTTTGGCTGTAGTTTTGTTTTATGTATGAAATGGTTAGTTCTAGTTGGACAATGCATCCCTTACACTACGGTGTTATGGCTGATGTCAAATTTTATTTATTTTGTGCAAAGTAGAGTATAGGCCTATGTTGTGTGTGGATATTGGACTGGAAGCTAGTAGATGTCTTTTGTACTGGTGTCATGGCACAAACAAAATATGTACTATACATACATGTCTTTATGTACTCTGGTCCCTGTACTTTAACAGAGCTCCCACACACAAAGACACACACACACATCCACACACACACACGCACACACACACAGCAGACATCCCTTTCTGCTGTCGCTCCAGACCAGAAAGACAACCTCTAGACATCACTTAGATTTGTACTCCCTACAAATGGGAACGCGGTCATCTGCCATCAAGCTAAGAGGGGAAATGCAGCGGAGCTCTGCCTCCTAATGAGGTCAAAATCAGCCGTGCCGTAACGATAACTGGTGTCTGAGCTGTCCACTCCATTGTTTACTTTCTTCTACGAATATCAGTACTATCAGAGCGATTTCAACATGTCTTTGCTAACTGCTCATTGTGGTTTTTGGGAGTTTCTTTGAGTGATGAATGATGAATGAAGATGTTATCCGGAGTGATCATAGCATCAATTTGCACCACTGACAAGAAATTAGAATAAAAGGCCTCCAAAATGACCAACAGAAGCACACACACACACACACACACACACACACATACACACACACACACACACACACACACACACAACTTTTCGTCTGTTTCTCTCAGTCAATAAATACCTTTGGGAAATTCTTAACTTATCTTGCAGGCATGTGTATGTAAAATGAAGATAGAGGCTGAAATTCCATTCCAGTAGAAGGCAGCCGTAAAGGACAGTGGAGTTGCATTTAGAGGGTGATCAAAGTTAAAAGGCATTTCTGTCCTCCCTGGTGGACAGGCCTATCAGTGAGTCCACAGTAACATGACCAAAAACTGACATAAACAGCAGATATGCGGCCTGCCACAGGAATGCGCTGCATTGCAAATCCAGGTTTTTATTGACATAACCACAGACTGACCGGAGGGAGCTGTATTAGTGTGTGTGTGTCCCCCAACACACAGCCGTGTGAACTGTGTGATGGACTGAGTACATGAGGCTGTGGCGCAGCAGGGCCTTCACCAATCACCTCATTCATAAAGTCACAATCTCACTCCCATACTGAGAGATGAGAATTACTCCATGTGCTAAACCATCTTGTTGGCTTTTTCTCAAGGGTGAAAGATTGGGGTTACGTCCTGTGGAGTTTTTATGGTTGGAGAAGACAACGCAAAATGCTAAAAGAAATGTAATCTGAGGTCCTATGAGGTCAAGCTCAAGGCTCAAGGATCATGGTTTCATTCCTTTGTATTCCTTGTGTTTTAAGCTACATTTTTTTGATATGTCATTATATATGGGACATTATGTTGTCATTTATCCTGTCAAATGAATTGATTGATACCACTGTCATGTGGAAACTGGTCCAGTTGCTAAGTCGTATCTAAGGTCCTTCCTATTTACTGGAGCTGTGGACAAAACTTGCATTGTATAACAACCTTATGGGATGAGAATGATTGTTCTGGGTATTAGTCAAACCCATAGGCATAATTTACAGGGTGGGTGGGTGAGTGGGGGGTTACAACCCCTCAAATAATAAAAACTGGCAAATGCAGCCCGCACAAAAAAACTATTTTAATATCCTGAAGATAGATAAAGACATTTGCACTATATAGTGATGCTGAAAATGTCACCAGAAAGCAGAAAATGAAGGTGGAATGTTACGGTGGTCATTTCAGTGGATTTACTCACTAACATTGTTGTGGAAACACAACAAGTATGGAAACTAAATGCACACTTCCTTCATTACTGCATTACTTCAAATACTAAGTTACTCCTCTACTAAAATAGTATCCACATGAAATAAAACAATAAAACATTGAGACCATTCAACAAAGCACACTGGGTAACATGTTCAACATGTGAACTGGTTGCTATGGACTTCACGTCGCTGTATATTTTAACACAGGTAAAGCTGCCGAAGCTGAACATTACCCAAAAGTCCATTTCTCAAACGATTGTCAATAAGCGACATGGAAAAGTATGCACCAAACAAGCCACAATGAAATGTTTCTGTTTTTATGAATACAAAAGTTGGGTGACCCTCCCCTCTAAGCCAAAAAACGTTGGATGACCCTCCCCTCAACAAAGAATAAAAAGACATTACCCTCCCCTATTTTCCACCGGTGCTCCATTCCATAAATACCAAACGGTCCTTTAATTTAAAAATTGTCCTGACCAACACAAAAAAAAACGTGTAGTTGTACACGATTCCATACATTAAATAACGTGACCATTTTACAAACTGCAGTAAGACTGGGTTGGCGTGTACTGCGCTGCAGTTACACAGACGGGCGCGGGCATGCTTCAAACTCAACAAAATTGCAGCAGGATGGGAGATAAGTCGATGCTCCAACATTAAAAAAAATGCCGCTCTGCATTGCATCCAAAATCATCCGGCTTGTGCTCAGCTCACATCCTCCTGTTGGCTTATTTAACGGTAACAGTAATGGTTTCCCTCCACATCTTCATGCTAAGCTAAGCTAACCGTGTCCTGGACTTAATATTGAACAGATGGACATTATCCAACTTGGTTATTAACTGTGGGGAAGAACACAAATGTAGCTCGGTGTAAATTCTTTCAGGAAAACCTAACACTTAATCACTGCTCTTTACCTAAATCAAAGGAGGTTTGTACAAATTATTCTGTAACTATGGAGTCTAAAGCTCCAAAGACTGTATGTTTTATTATGCCTGTGTACCATAAACCTTTGCATATCAGCAAACAAGTCTCCTGATTAAATTAAGCTTGTTTCCCAATCTGTCTATTCCCTTGATTGCTTTTTATTGGTTATGTAACACATAATGGTTGGAATGGGGAGGATATGGGTGGTTTTGGTGTGATAGTGAGCTTCTGTCTTTTGTCAGTATGTATGTATGTATGTATGTATGTATGTATGTATGTATGTATGTATGTATGTATGTGTGTATGTGTGTATGTATGTATGTCTGTGATGTAACTGTCTTGTCTAATTGTGAATGCTACATCTCAAGGGGTTATTCCTAATAACTTTCTTGTTATGGAAATTGCTATTCAAATAAACGTATCTCTCTAAATCATTATGCATTTGTGAGCAGGCTTAACTTAGAAGTCAACACGTTGTGGAATGAACAAGGCTGTGGTTAGGGTTAAAAGACGTTCAAACTGCACAATGTGCCTGGAAATAAGATATTTACAGATTGGAATATGTTCAAATTGTGGCCCACCTTCCTTTTAAATTTAGGGTCAACTCATGGAGCTGCTTCCTGTGAATGGAAGGGAGAGTAACATGTGTTCCTTGTGTGGGACAGACTGACGTGACTCACCGTCATCCTGTCCAACACTTGTGCATTTTTTATTATTTCATCATCAGAAGATTGGAGTAACATGATGTTTCACTTAATTTTCTGGCTATAAACAGTGTACTTTGAATTGTGCAAATGTTTGCTCTCTGATAATTTTGAATATTGTAATGTATACAAATTACAGTGTTTCATTTTCCATGATATGAACAAACTATTAAACTTCAAAAGAAATGAGAGGCTTTATTGTCATTGCACCACTGTCTGACAGTAATACAACCAAATTTCGTTGGTACTCCCTGAGTGTTAAAAAACACACCGACAAATGTACAAATAGTTATTTATCTTACTTTTTAAATAGGCAGTTGAATAAGAGCAAGAGACGAGAAAGGCCCAGCAGAAAATAATGCACATTACAGATAACAGCTGATAATAAATGAGCTACATCGCAGTATTGCACTGTAGAAACACGCTTACATCAACATGCTTATAAATGTGTGTGTGTGTGTGTGTGTGTGGGGGCAAGATAAGGAAGCTAATGTCATCTCAACAACACAGGAGTTAGGCTACCTGAGATATATATATATATATATATATATATATATATATATATACACACATATGTGTGTGTGTATGTGTGTACATGTATTTATACATACAGTACATGTAAATATATACTACATACAGTGTATATACAGTATATACTGTATATATTGTGTATAAATATAGTATGTATAAAGCCTATATATATATATATATATATATATATATATATATATATATATATACACAATATATACATATACAATATATACATATACAATATATACATAGCTGCTATGTACATGTATTTATACAGTATATATATATATATATATATATATATATATATATATATATATATATATATATATTTTTTTTACATTTTGGGCAATGATGTCATCTGTTGAAATTAGATTTAGAATTTATAGGCTACCTTTTTAGTTTTACATACATGCATCAAATAAAATCCAATATTAGAACATTAAAACGGAATTAGATGTGTTTTATGAAGTCATCTAAAATGCCAGATGATTACAAAAACAATACCACACGTTTCTCTTCAGAGATCAAAGATTCATGTTTGAATAGATCCTTAACTCACGAGGCCTTCATTATCCAATAGGCCGCACAAATGAGTCACAGCAAAAGTCTTTAATAAATAAATAAAATAAAAAAATGATAACTAGATCTCTGCAGGCGGCACTGGATGTTGGGTGCGAAGCCGTTTCACAAATCAACATCAAGTGTTGGGGTATTGGAGGGAGAAGGGAGGCAGACAGACAGCCTCCACTCATCCCTGCTGACGGAGAAACTTCTAATGAATGGCCTCCAATGTCACACCTTATGTAATGCTATTAGTCGGCTAAAAGGCTCGAGACGCGTGTCGAAATAAAAGATCAGTCGAAGGAAAGCTCGCACAGTGTTCCAATAATAGGCTATATCTGCCCTAAATACATTTGCAAGGGTCACATTTTCCTAAAGAAGCGTCGATTAATCGATAATTGCTGTTCCTGTTTATTTCGTGTTCAATATGTTTCTTTGTTTAAATACTTAGAAACCACCAAGGCGAATTCCATTTAAGTGTCGCTTACTTGGCAATAAACCCTTTTCTGATTCTGAATTATAGTTTTTTCGAATGTCAATTTCATATTTGTAACCATTTGTTTTTAATGTTTTAAATTTTTTAAATTTTTTATATTTTTTTATTTTTTATTTTTTTTAAATAAATACCCTTGGCTTGGCTCAGCTGTACAAGGATCCGAATCCAAAAAAAAAGATTTATTGCCAGTACTTAGTAATTTGCTTTGGTTTGGTGCATACATATAAACATATTAAACATGAATATGAAATAACCAAACAATAGGCTGCATACAGAAACAAAAAGGCCTACATACAAATAAATAAATAACAAAGGAAAGAAACATGATGCTGTTGTTGCTGGTCGTCGTCACATTTTCTGACAAATGTTTTTTTTTTCAGAATAAATGCTACAATTGGTTTTCATATGTCGATATGTTATCGTGGTATGAAATTACTTTTCATATTTATCATACAGTTCACTTTGATTTCCCTAATACTGCATATCTCCAACACGCAGGTTTTGTAGCCAGGGCCTTTGCTTGAGCAAAGAAAACAAACCCTTCATGTATTACCTTTTATTGTCTATTTATGGTCTGTTTATAAAGCATAAAGTACAAAAAAAAATAATATATATATATACATATCTCCCAATTGTCTGTTACATCTTTTTAGCCAACTTCATTCCAACTTATTACCACTTGTCCAATCAACCTCATTTATATGTAATTTCCCCCAATTTTTAAGTTAAAACCCCCCAGAAAATATGAATTATTTTGACTAATCCGAGGAACATAGACTATATATTGATGGAAATCCACACACTGTTTCCTATTTGGTGGAACCATCCGTGGTATTTTCTTTTTTTGGGAAGCAATTTGATTGAATGAATCCCATATTTTTGATATAGGATCTTTTGAAAACGGATCTAATACATAATACATCAATACATAAGACTGGAATCAGTGGAAAAGATCCGTCCTGCGTTTCCAGCCCTGATTACACAGTGAATGTGTGTGGATCTCTTTCTGTGAGCTGCGCCGTAATGACTCGTGTTATTGGAGCTTATGCGTCCTGTATCCGCGCTATCGTCCCTTGGTATCCCTCCGGTGCTAAATCATTTCCACTGGGACCTTTTGACAAGTTATTGGTGACTTATTGCTCGTATTTCTTATCGGACTGCAGCTATTTTACAGACAACTCGGTCCCATTTATCACCCCATTAAAAAATAAACTCTCCCTTTCCGACTGGACACTGCAGCGCGTGTTCTTTCAGTCCGAACACCACTGATGACATCGATGTTAAATGAAGATGTCAGGTGGATTCTATCATAGTCACTGGTGCATAAAATTGATAAGGCCCACCCAGTTTTTATGTCCTGGTAAAAAATTGGAATACATTCAATTAAAAGTGCAATAAAAGAAGAGCATCAACACTAGTTTATATGTCAATCAGAAAAGATTTTACACTTATGTGGAATTTGCCTTGGTGAAAAATGAAAAATGAAAACTTAAAACAACAAAAAACATTTTAAACATGAATATATATGTATAGTGTATATATACGTATATATATATATATATATATATATATATACATATATATATATATATATATATATATATATATATATATATATATATATATATATATATATATATATATATATATATATACTGTATGTGTGTATATATATATATATATATATATATATATATATATATATATATATATATATATATATATATATATATATATATACTGTGCTGTATGTGTACTGTATATATATATATATATATATATATATATATATATATATATACACTGTATGTGTATATATATCTATATATTTTTGCCTTTTTATTTATATATATACAGTATATATATATATATATATATATGTGTGTATAATATACAGTATGTATACAGTACAGTATGTATACATCCATACATATATTTTCCTTATATATATATATATATATATATATATATATATATATATATATATATATATATATATAAAAAGGGAAAAATATATGTACATACACACAATGCCATATATATGTACACTGCACATATGTACAGTCTACATATATGTACATATGTACAGTGTACATATATATGTCACTGTGTGTCTTTCTTATATTTTTTATTAGTCCGAACTACTCCTCGTGCTTTTAAGATTGCCTCCATGGGATGAACAAAAAGTTCATTTAATCAAATTTAATTGACTTTTTAATGAATGGACAGAGCAGGTGTGGCCAATATCCAAACTTGTTTGATAATGTTGTGAACTAAATTAAAAGATGGATCATCATCATCATCATCATCATCATGGTAAAATGACCCTGAACAAGCAGCATAGAAATGGAAATTCGGGCCCCACTGAAATCCCCCTAAACACCGTCAAATGTTTGCACACAACCATTTCGGGAGAGAGTCATTTCATGCATGAATCGTATAAACGAAAAAATGAAAAAAGTAAAAAACACAGGCAACTTTTTAACCCTTCGTCACTGAGTGTAGATACATCACAATACTGCACAAGTGTAACTTCCACAAACAGGTTTTACTTACATCTATGAATAGTTGTAGTTTGTAAGTTGTACACAGCCTATGTATTCGCATATATGAACACAAACACTGGCTGTGCGTCTTATATTTGGATGACAATCAATCTAACAGTCAATCAACAGACAGTCAATCTAATCTGTTCAAATCGAATCGAATCCTTCATATTGTGCCTGGATTCAAATGCAGGTTCATCCAAGGTGGCGTCCTTCGTTCTGTGGATGTAGGTGCAATTAATGCGGGTACTTTTTGCACCCCTCATCCCTCAGATTTAAGGCCCGCTCCTCCTCTCTCCGACCCACAAGGGGTAATCCTCCCCCCTCCCTTCTTCCCTGCCCACCTAGGCCTACCTCGGAGCAGCGGGCTGCGTCACGTGTTTTTCTCCCGTACAACTTTTCCAGTAGGGAAGCGAATAGGAGCACACCCATATCAGCAATTATTAGCGCCAGTAACTATCTCCAGATATACGCGCAGGAAGAGAAACAGCTGCAGTCGTCCCGGACCAAAAAAACAACAACTTTGGTTTCATCTCCGATCAATGCGCGCAACTTTTACGCATTAAAAGAAGAGATTTGTTTCTGTGTGGAGACGCTCCGCTCTGCTCCCGTGTTCGTCTCTCGTATCTGTGTGGAGGGACCAGGTTTGTCCACTCACCTACTGAGTTTTCTGGACGTCTGAAAAGGGACCGGACTGCTTTATCACCCGGCCGTCCTTATCTGGTGAGATAATAACACTGAGAGCCCTTGGAAAGAAACGGTATTATCAGCGTTTTGATGTGATTTGAGGTATTATTGATAGAAAATATACGCATGGGAGATATGGAACGGAGCTCGCTATCTGTTTTGGATTTGATTTACGTTATGGTTATTACGATTTAATTAGGCAGTGCGGAGCCGCGGGATATCTTGGAGGTCGCTGATTGTCACCTCTATCCGCGCGCATATCATCCGCATATCCACCCGCATATCAGTTAATGCCATTTTAATCCATGCCATGTCAATCACAATGATACCGGAGACATATGACTGATGATGCTGCGTAAGTGTTGAACTTAGCTCATATCCATGCGCGAAGTGTAAGCCAACAGTAGTTTAACTTACACACAATACACAATAACACAATACAAACTTGTTCACATGTATGCGTAATGTGCCTGTGGAATGTGGAACTAACTTCCTTTTTGCAACCTTATTATCCTAATTCTTTTTATCATATCAGTTTCCAATTCAGATTGTTTTTCTATGTTTCTTATGATTGACTTTTCTGTGTTGTTGTTCTGTTTTATGCTTTGTAATTTGACTCGATGACTTTGAAAGTGAGGGTCGAGGATAAATTAATGTTGCGTGAATGAATGACTATGATAACATGTGAAAATCCAGATTCCCTTTAAACTTTGCCAGGCATGAAGTCTCTTCTTCTGCTCTCACATTTGTAAATTCCCTCTCTCTCTCGCTTTCTCTCTCTCTCTCCCTTTCTCTGATTATGTTATTCATAGGACAGAAATCTCTACACGAATTTTATAAAGTCAACTGTTCAAAAAGGCGCAGACGAATTCTTCGGACCAGGGTGGCAGAGCCTTTACTTGTGGCCAGTAGCCTATCACCTCCACAGGACCGGGACCAGCCCTGAGAAATCCTCCCTTTATTTCCTAACACTCCAAAACAGTTGTGAAAATGTATCAGAGCCTGGCCTTGTCCTCCAACCAGTCCCCTTACGCGCACGACACCGGGAATTACATCCACCCGTCGGCCAGCTCTCCGGTCTACGTCCCGACCCCCAGAGTCCCGAGTATGCTGCCCACCCTGCCCTACCTGCAGACCTGCGATTCGACCCACCAGTCCCACGGCCTCGGCGGGCACCACGGCTGGGCTCAGGCCGCCACGGACGGCTCCTCCTTCACGCCCAGCAGCCCCCACCCTACGCATGGCTTCTCGTACTCGCACAGCCCGCCTGTGAGCAGCAACACCGGCCGGGATGCGAGCTACCAGAGCGCGCTGGTTCTCGGGAACGGCGCCCGGGCGGATCAGTACGGAGGCGCGCTGATGCGCTCGGTCGGAGGCTCCTACTCCAGCCCCTACGCCTACATGAGCCCGGAGATGGCGACGTCCTCCTGGACGCCGGGACCCTTCGAGGGCGGAGTGATTAGTCTGCAGGGACGCCATGGACTGTCTGGAAGAAAGTCCAGTCTGGGTAAGCACTGCAGGCCCCAAAAACTCTAGTTTCTTCATGGTGACCATCAAGAAAATTTCCAGTCAAACCAGAATTCAGAAAAAAAGGTTTTATAGCCAATAAGTTACACTGCATACATAAACAAATACACAAACATGTTAAATAAACAATAAATACAGAAAAAAAGAATTGGCCTAAATACAAAATATATTGTTTTACATGGATATATCCTGTGTATAATAACCTGCAATTTGTTACCATTATTATCATAGTTGCGAAGGAAGAAAAAGTAAGAAAGACAAGTGGAGCTTTTTATTCACTGAAAATATTATTTTTGGTCAAGGCCAAAGTGCTAAAACATCACCACCAGCTGTTTGGTTGTGAAACATTTTAATTTGATATAGCCTATGCTCTCATTTTAACAATTTACAACTAATATATATATATATATATATATATATATATATATATATATATATATATATATATATATATATATATATATATATAAAGAAATGATCTTAAAATAGCTACGATACGAAACAATTCCCTACATTTATTGTCCGGTTACTCTGACGTTCATGTGTTGCGTTCCCGTGCAGCTCCGCTCAAAAAGAAAATAAAAACACAATAACACTTACACACATATTACATAGGCTACAAAGATGAAGAGACATATCAAGAGCCATGGCAACGCAACATGTCTCATGACATCCTCACACACACACTGATTTTGGTTTGGCAAAATCCAGCTGTGGATATGCTCTCATCTGAACGATGTTCAACCATTAAAAAACAAAAAAAACAATGGTTATAAATACTCCAAATACTAACGATTATTTTTTTTTTGTGTGTGTGTGTTAATATTTTACCATCAATTGGGCCTAAAATCTGGCTCAAAATATCTGCAAATAGGCATGCATTCACATTGAAATCACATTTCCGGACATTATTGTTGGCTACATTATTCTTCTGTGTGTGAGAGTGTGGATAAAAAAAAGGAGAGGCAGAGTCCAGGTCAACGGTTTAGATTGTTGATCTAAATGTGCATGGGTTTGTGTGTGTGTGTGTGTGTGTGTGTGTGTGTGTGTGTGTGGTTATAATTACAGATCAACATATAGCAAAGTCAACCCTAAGCCAGACACACATAGCCATCTGCTAAACAGCTTGCCCACGGAGCTTTTTCATTGGCTAATAACGACAGGTAGAATGTAATGCGCTCTCAAATACAACGAAAGGCATTCTGTGTTACATATGCAAATGAATTCTGCATTTCTGCAGAATTCACAGCAGGAGTATTCAGAAAAACGAAATAGCTGTTGGAATGTAGAACTCGTTAAGTCTCAAAATATAAGCAAATATGCATTCATATTGAAATCACATTTCCGGAAATTATTGTCGCATTGTTTATAGCAATGACTCAGTATTCTGTTATTATATAGCCTACACTTTATTTGATCAGGGAAAAAAAAAATCACATTGACAAGATTTCGTTTGCAAGTGAGACCTGCGTAGCCTACAAAGTGAAATATCAAACAAAAATACAAATGGAGAGAAGAGCGATTTAAATATTAAGACAGTAGTAGTAGGCAGCAGTATGCAGGCATAGTTGGTCCCCAAAAAATGTAATATGTGTGATTTTATTTTCCTTATTTCGACACCCAGTGCTTGTTGGTTGGCTAGTGCGTTTATCAAGGATTGTGAAAGCCGTGCAGGTTAGGTTATATGACGCTGGGCTTGTTATTTATTATAGGAGCTGAGTGATTTACAGCTGTGTCATGCATAGGGGGAGGGAGGTGGTGGTGGTGGTGGGGGGTGTCGGGAGGACGAGATTCAATCAAAGTCTCCGAAACAATCCTCATAGGCCTATTACACTTTAGACAATACACATTCTTGAGAAAGAGAGGCTCTAACAAAAAACAGCAACAAAAATATATAAAAGAAGCAATCAATTAAAGTGTTAATTGAATCTCCGTAGCAACAGTCCAGTGTTTTGATGACAGAGTTGATGAATACACACGGGGACAAAACGAGACTGAGAAAGAGCCATCACACCAATCAGAGAGCAGTTATCACCTGGATCAGACAGCAAGGCCTCAAACGTCTCAAAGTCCTCAAACGCCTCAAACGTCTCAAACGTCTCCAGCAGCACGAGCGTTTGATGTTGATGATGACAACGTTTCAGTGTTTGTGTCAGCAGAGTATTCAGATCCTTGTAATGCTACACTGTAAAGTACAAAGAGTCCTGCACTGAAAATGTTACTTAACCCTCCTGTTGTCCTCGGGTCAAATTTGACCCTTTTTAAAAAATGTCTATATCAGAAATATGGCATTATTTTTAACCAAATTACCACCCAAAAAAAAAAAAAAATGGATTCCATGCAACGCTCTTTGTAAATACAATTGATCATTTTCATTGAATTTCAGGTGAAAATTGAAACTTGAGTACTTGAAGTACTTGAGTAAATGTAGGCCTACTTAGTTACATTTCACCAGTGTGTGTGTGTCAGTCACATGGATCTGATGGCTAGGGTGTCTGCATGACTCAGCAGTTTGTGTTTGATGAGAGATTTCGCACCTCTTGACAAACTGATTAAATCTCATTTGGAAAGAAATTTCACCAGCGGTGGAATGTTACTACATTTACTGAAGTACTGTATTTAAGTACACATTTGAGGTACTTATACTTTACTTGAGTCTTTTCTTGTCATGCCACTTTTTACTTCTACTACTCTGCTACATTCTGGAGAGAAATATTGTACTTTTTACTCCTCTACATTTATCTGACAGCTTAAGTTGCTTTACAAATTGAGTTTATTGCACACAAAACACATGTAGTTTATAAAATATAATGTTTTATTCTAAATGAAACTACCCAACAATATAACAGCCTACAAGTCCAGCTGCCATCTTTAGACCGTTAATCACTAATTTGACTGACAGCACAGTTTGGATTGTATCCAGTTTCTAAAATGGGAGGATTGCATTGAGTACTTGTACTTATTTATGTTACTTTATACATTTTCCTTATGATCCTTACATACTTTTATTTAAGAAACATTTTCAATGCAGGACTTTTACTTGTAACAGAAGAGTTTTACACTGTGGTATTAGTACTTTAATTAAGTAAAAGGATTTGAACACTTCCTCCACCGCAGAATGTCCCACCAAACGTTCCTGAATGTAACTCAGCATTTCGAATAGGCCTAAAATATAAATCATATAACAAATATCATCAAGACATGTCTTCCAAAACTAGAACTGTGTGAGTTAATCATAGTGAGTACAGCCATTTCTATAAGTTTTCACAGAAACTACATGATCTTAATAGTTAAGGGCAGTTTTTTTTTTTTTTGGGGGGGGGGGGGGGTAGATTTGGTTGTCTGAAACCACGCAACATTTATTTTCTTCTTCAGGAATAATAATAAATACAAATAAATAATTAAAAAGGCAGCCTCAGGACAGTTTTATCCTGACCTCTACATGGGGTGTTCTCAGGTCTTCATCAGTCTCTCTCTCTCTCTCTCTCTCTCTCTCTCTATTGAGGGATCAGGAATTTGGGCAATTAATGCCAGGAGTCCGTCGTGTGTCAGAGCTCTGATGGATGGGGGAGACCTCTGGATACTTCAGACTGATAACACAGCGCCCCGTCTCTCCTCAAACAGATTCTTCCATCAGTCTGTCTCCCTATCATTCGAGTGTGTGTGTGTGTGTGTGTGTGTGTGGGGTTGTTTCTGCCAGATTATGACATTACATCTCCTCTCTCAGAAAACAGACTGTTGTCACAAGGGAACCAGTCAAATTACAAAGGGATCGAGATGGACAAAATGAGTTTAATTGAGACTATATTTTTTTGAGAAATATCAAAGGGATATTACAGATGAAAGATTGATTATTGCGCTGGCTGGATAGCGGGTTGTGTTGATTCAATGCATGCAGCTGAACATAACTGAGTTCTATCAAAATGTCTCACATGTTTGCGATAAATAGGCTAGAGAAAGAAATCAAGTTTGATATGGTAGATGAAGCTCTACAGTTCACAAGTTTTACAGTAACATCAGAATCATTAGCCTAAGGGTGACCAACATACGGCCCGTGGGCCAGAACTAGCCCGCCAAAGGGTCCAATCAAGTGTGAAAATTGCAGAGAAGTAATTCATTCCAATTTCAAATTTATCACTTTAATCCCAGAGAATATCCAAGTTCCTTTTCTGTAAATTCATGACTTTAATCTTAGAACATTTTTTTCTTATAATATTGCCCCTCTCTCCCTCTCTTCCTACGGCCTTAGAACGTTGTCGTAGTAATACTGGTCTGGCCCACTTGAGATCAAATTAGGGGGATGTGGCCTATGAACTAAAATGAGTTGACTCCCCTGAAATATGAAATAAACATTAAAAACAGAAACAAATACAAAATAGCTGTTTAACAGGAGAAGATGAAGAGGCTTAATGGATTGAGTGCAGAATGTGCAAAAACATAGGCTATAGGGATTGGTCCGAATGGTCTCAGTGGTGATGTAGGCCTACAATTCAAATGTTATGTATATGTATATACAACGCGGGTCGAGACTAACACTTGTCTTTCCTCCGCTGTTCAGACCTGATCGACGACATGGCCAATGAGGGCAGGGAGTGCGTGAACTGCGGCTCCGTGTCCACACCGCTGTGGCGCAGGGACGGCACCGGACACTACCTGTGCAACGCCTGCGGCCTCTACCACAAAATGAACGGCATCAACAGGCCGCTCATCAAACCACAGAAACGACTGGTGAGACACACACAAAGACAGCAGCCTAACTCACATTAAGATTAAGATTAAGCCTGGAAAGCCAGACCCAAATCCAAAAGATAAAGAGTCTGGCTATGAGTAATGAAAACGGCCCAAAAAACGGTTTACTGACTTATTTCGGACATTGACGTTGCAGCTCTGTCGTCATCTGATTAGCTCGCCTCTGGCCCGCCTGTATCAGATACACTGATGTGATTGGTGCAGCTCGGCTCCAGGGGCACGGGTAATGAGCATCATTACTCATTGCCAGAGTGAGTCGCTGAGCAAAATCAAATCTACTTGTAATCAACTTGAGTTATTCAATTTTATGATAGTCTAGGGCAGCTATAAATAGAAAATATTATAGGCCTACGTCATATATTGTACTTTTTACTCAGGTACATTCATCTGCCAGCTAAAGTTACTTCACATATTGGGATTTTTCATTAAAAACTTTTTCATCAGTTAATAAAATATGACACATTCTCATAATTTATACAATCCCATAATATTACAGTCAGCTTCATTCCAATCAGCTACAGCATTTAAATGCTCTTAATGTACTGTAATACATTACCACAACTACTCTGCAGTATGAATTCACTTCTAATACTCAAAATACATTTTAATTACACTGTTTTACTTCCCTTAAGTACTATTTTGATGCAAGACTTTTACTTGGGGTATATTAACATTGGGGTTATGTTAACACTGGGGCATTACTGGACTTCAGTCAAATATCTGAATTATTCCACCACCGCATATTGATAATACCAAAAGTCAATTAAATACAACAACAAAAACATATGAATTGATGAGGCAAAATCATCTTCATGTTTTATTTGTTTCAAAACAGGTATCTTTAACACGGTGTCCGGGACCCCTGGGGGTCCTCAGAGTCAGTGCAGGGGGCCCTCCAAATTATTGTTAATTTTTAAAGGTTTTTCCTAAAATTAAAAAGTCCTAACATGGGCGCCCGGATAGCTCAGCTGGTAAAGCGGGTGCCCATATGTAGAAGTTCACGCCTCAACACAGGTTCCCCTCTCTCTCCCTTTTCAGCTGTCCTATCAAAATACAGGCTGAAAATGCCCCCCCCAAAAAAAAAATCCTAACACATAATTAGCAAATATAAATCCCCACTGCTCACTGGCTTATAGGTAAGGTAGTCACTATGCACAGATACATTTAATCCTAAATAAATATATTCTTTTTCCAATTCTGTTATTTTATAATACATAATTGCAGTCACAAGCACTGTAATGATATGAAATGTATACAATTTGTGCAAAAGAAAACAAGAAACAAAGTTAATTAAAAATCCTAAGGATTCACTGTGCCACATGTATGTTTAACATTAAAACATGATTTATAAAATGATGCCAACAATTATTAGGCTATTTGAATAGCTTAGTATTTTATGCAAACATGCAATGTATGTATAAAGGTTTTAGGCTGTCCTACAAGTCATTGTAGGCCCATTTTAAAGGGCAACTTAATGTTACAATAGACAGGTAATTGTGGAAAAAGAGCATTTAGAAATAAAAAGTGAAAAGCTGCGTGGTGGTGAGGTGAGGGAGGGTGTCAAGGCTTCCCAGCTGTATATTTCCCAGGAACTTGCCTCTCTGGAGCAGCTGTAAGTTGCCCAACCTCTCCTTCCACCACTGGGCTGGGTTCCCTGTTTGTATTTGTCCTGCAGAGACCTTGCCCTTGGACGGGCCACTTTTAACTTTCCAAAGCAACATGACTCTCTCTTTCCCTCTGCGCTTATGCAGTGCTTTTGCTCCACACGTATTGTGCAAAACCAAGCCAAACTAGATTGTCCCTCCGCCATATGAGACAAAAATTAGATTGTTGTCATCAAAGGTTGGCCCAACCAATGAGTTATTAGAATTTTTTTTTCATGGGCATATGGAGGAATAATGGATAATTTATCATTGTTGCACAATGCCCCATACTGACATCCTGTAATTCATCCTAAGAGTTAAGGGAACCGTTCAACTCAAGGATACAAAGATGTGAGTTGTGAGTCTCCCTGCTTTGAGATTTCTCATTTGGCTTTCAGCCAACAAAAGTCAAACTGCTGGTGTTTTTTTTTCAGCCAAATGTCTTTTTATTTATTTATTTTTGCTCCTCTATACCTGCAGCAGACCACATCTCGCAGGGCCGGCCTTTGCTGCACTAACTGCCACACCAGCACCACGACGCTGTGGAGACGCAACGCTGAAGGAGAACCAGTGTGTAACGCCTGCGGCCTCTACATGAAGCTGCATGGGGTAGGTCACAGCAAACGCTCGAGTATAATAATAATATAATAATACTTAAATCCATGCTAAATCCACACTGCTATGTTTTTATATTGAAGCAGCGTTTTTGAGGAAAAAACAATCTCTTTCCACGCAAGACTTTTATCTCCAGTAGCAGAACTAATCTCTGCATAGTCTCGCGTTACCAGACCTTCCTTCACGGCGCTGCGGAGGAGCGTCTGGCTAGTCCACACAGCATTCTGGGATGGGAGAAAATGTCCTCTGGTTTACTGGCATTTCATTAAACCGATCACAATCATGGTGCCTCTGCAAAACAGCCCCGGGAAGGAACTTGTTTTGGTGGTTCATGTGTACGTTCAAAGGTTATTCTAGTTGTGCAACAGAAAACTCAGATAGTCTAGCTAGCTGTCTGGATTTACCCTGCAGAGATCTGTGGAGCAGTTAACCATAGTCCTTAGAAATCCACTGGAGTTTTAAATGACAACATAAAGAAGTGTAACATTGTGTATATTGACTAGACAATGCATTTCACCTTAGCATTCAAATACACTGGGCATGCGCATGCCGCTGTAAACAGGAAGCAGATTGTCTGTGGTTAAAAACCGTGTATGTATAAATTGAAAATACAGAAACTACTTAACAATAATGACAAAAACGAAGACCAGGGATTTTTTTAGCTTTGAACGACGACCAGGTGGAACTGTTCCTGAAAGGCATGAAGCTTACTGATAAGACCAAAGGTCTCCGTTTGTGTCCGTCCAAACTACAAAGCAAACCAAGTTTTTGAACCAAAATGGGGGCAACAGTGTTTCCAAATGTTTCCGTTTTAGGGGCTCAAAAACTCTGGAGTAGCGTGGATGAAATACGTTAACCTTAGCAAAATATATTGGTTTTTAAACCAATACGTTGTAGTGTAGATGTAGCCGCTCTTCTAGCACACTTCTGCTACAGTAGGGAGCAGTTCATTATTTGCACATTGTAAAACCTCTCCAAGGGCATCGTGGTCATTGTTATCAGAGCGGCAGTGTTGGGGGGGGTTGTGTGGGTTGTCATGACACTGTGGCCTCTTGTGTATCAGGGACTGGGAGGTAAACTCAACTAATGTGTGTTGGTCTACTCCCTACAGGTGGCCAGACCTCTGGCTATGAAGAAAGAGAGCATTCAGACCAGGAAGCGCAAACCCAAGATACCCAAGAACAAAACATCCACAGGTAGGAGCAGAGAGGGGACAATGAAGGAGAATGAAATCTCAGGACATGTTACAATAATATATAATATATATATGTGTATTTGTTTTGATATGATTAGGGGGAAATTGCTCACAAATCAAGATCAACCAAGTACAAATCCTTCTGAAAAGTGTCTCAATATATAATGGACTGTTCTTAGCACTTTTCCAGTCTCAGCAGCTACTCAAAGAAATTTTACATAGTACAGGAACCATTCACACACATTCACACACAGTGGCCAAGGCTGCCGTACAAGGTGCCACCTGCTCATTAGATAAACACTCACACGCATGAGTGGCGCAGCATCGGGGGGCAACTCGGGGGTTCAGTGTCTTGCCCAAGGACACTTCGACATGGGACAACCTTCCGATTGGCAGGCAACCACTCTACCACTGAGCCACAGCCACCCCTACAATACAGCAGTAATCAAAAAAGCAGTTTTTTTCCAATCTGAAAACTCATTTGACCTTCTTGTTGTTTTTCTTTAGGATCTACCGCCTCTGACACCAGCTCCCCAACATCGCTGTCAGTCTCAGAACACGCCTCAACCATTAAGAGTGAACCCAACATGGCCCCTTCCCCCTATGCTGGACAGACGGTCACGTCTGCCACTCAGGTAAACCTCCTTTCCATACAAATGTCTTGAGTACAGAATATGCAATGGAATTTTGGGATGAACTTTCAGGATTGGACACCATATCATTCATACGAATAGTTGTTGAAGGTGGAAAAAAAGTGCTAATAGTAGACCATTAGCACATTAGCGCTTGCAAGCTCAGCTGCTATTGGGACCAAAAGCATACAGTTTTTTAAAAAGCCATCTGACTCCGGTCACATGGCCATCTGAAAACTAGGCATAGAACGATTATCGGCCCTGGCCAATTATCTGGCCGTTTTTTTTGGCAGTTTGCAGATTATCTGTATCAGCGTTTTATTTGCCTGATAACCGATAAAGTTAATTTGTTAAAAAGTGTCCTGCTTTGGCTCGGCTCTGTGTCTGTCCCTCTGCTCCGGTTTCACTCACCACTGAGTCTGACTTAATGTCCCGCCCACAACACTATCCGACCATCTGTTACTGGCTATTACGTTGAAAGTTTCTAATTGATTGAATATTTGCTTAAAGCATTGAAACAAAGGTTGTAACATTCCAAAATCTTAATTTTGACTTAAAGATTTGCATTTTCACCTTAAATGCACATCAGTTCCAAATTTCCGTTATTGGTTTCATTAACTGCTAATGATCGGTATCGGCCGTGAAAAACCAAGTATCGGCTCCCCAATCCCTTGAAAATCATCACTGTAAGACAGCTTGCAATTGGTCAAGGGCGCACATACACATGTCAGAAGTCTGGCAAATGTTCATCTTAACTTTTCTTAACCTTTGCAGGTGAATCCACTGATCATGACTAAACTATTGCAATTTATTGATTTTACTGCAACATTTTGACTTTTTAAATGCTGCTGACATCATCATCAAACTTTAGAAAACTCTCTCCTGAGACACGGAAGACATTATACAGCTGTTTTCACAGACTTTCACAAAGTAGTACTCCTCATCATAAATTATTTGACTTGTATGCGTAAAATCCGTGAAGAGGCCTTTTAAAGTACCTTTTTCTAACATGTTGTCAACGATTATGTGTCCTTAAAATGTCTCTCTCTTTCGTCCCTGCAGACGGCTTCTCATTTAAACAGCACAGGATCGGGACATGTGGACATTAAATATGAGAATTATCCTTTTACACCGACCTCCATGGCCCAACAGAACTCCTGGTGCGCTCTGTCTCAAGCATGATAAAAAAACCTTGACCTACGGGACTGCCATACTGACACGACACAGCTCACCATGGCCATCTCTCCATCCTGTAACCATTCCTCTTGACTCTGAGCGGTGGGGAATAGAGAGCTGTGTTGTATAAACATTAAATATGGGGTTTATGTGGTGTCTGATGGATGCGTGTGTTCAGCGCTCTTCACCTGAGCACCTTGACCTAATCCTCTTGCCACACTGTAACACACTGGCTCTGTAACAGGCAAAACTGCCCACCTGGACCATACTTTAGCTTCCCAGTAGTTTTTACTGACAAAGTTTCATTTCAGCAATGCGAGACTAGCTTCACAGGGACACAGGGTACCTGGGCTGTGGTTCTACAAAAGGATAAATTTGTATTATCCAAAGCACATGGACTGGCTCTCTTGAATTCACACCCAACAAGCTTTCACTTTCCCTCAGCTGGACAACAGCAACTACCTATTACTAAAAGAAATCTCAGTATTTGGAGAAACAAAACACCAAATACACCAACGCGACGAAAATCGAGTGGAATGTGGAATGGATACAGTAACCTCTTTTTATAGCTGATAACTGATTTTAGTTTCCATTGAGTTTTTGTTGCTGTTGTTGGTCTGCTTTCTGTGGTATTTTCAAGAATATGAGGGCAATTTCAGCACATTGTTGGCATCGCAGAAAGAAAAATACCTTTTTTATGGCTGTTGAACATGTCTCATTACAAACGTGCAGATGATTAACTTTTATAGGCACATTATTTATGTTGAGATAAGGACAGTGAAAAGTCACGGTGGACACTAAAACCAGCCAGTTATAGCCCACTGCTCGCTGTTGTTGGCTAAGCTATGACGCTTAGATTGTGTGTGTTTTTACAAGATATAATACGCATCTTGTATGATTCAATTGAAAATCAGAACCAGTCGCTTTGTTTCTCACATCATGACTACATATCAGAAATCTTTTTTCATTTAAAAATTGAAGGCACAACAAACAAGTTTGAAATGATTTTAATCATAATAATCTAATTTTATTGTCTTGTATTTTGTCAGTATGTAAGGGGATTATATTGTTATACTGTTCTAATAACTCTCTCTTGTTCCCTCTCCTTTTTTCAATGCTCTTTTGAATCTGTTCAGGTTAATAAACTGATTCCCATTTTATCCATGTGTTTGATTTTCGAGTAAATCTCACAAATGTCTTCAGTGTACTTGAGATTGAGATGATCTAACTCCTTGGGTTCAGAGATGGATTTTCATGTCATAAATCTAGACCTATAGACCTACCCTCACCAGCATTAAACGTTTGTTAGGAATGGATTAAAGACTATTATTTTATCATTTTTATTAGACAAAAGTGAATATCTCTGCAATATATTTGCATGCAACGTTTAGATCGGTTGGGTTAGACTGTTGCCATTTATGTATATCCATTACTTATGGTACCGTTGGTTTTAATACTTACTCTATTTTAACCATCGACCAATATCTTTTAGCTAACTATTTTAATCACTTTGCTTTTTTCTTTTACACACTCTCAATTGCAACATATGTGGTGACAAATGGGGTTGATAGGTAGTTTAGGCTACTGGGTATTGCACCTTTAATAAAAATCAGCATCACGCTAATTTGTAATTAATTTGGTTTTAGTAATAGTAATTTCTTATCTGTACTTTAGTTTTTCGGATATAGTTAGCAGAGCCTTTCATGTACCTTATAGCGACAGCCAAAGTCATAAATGATGGAACCAAATGACCTGAAGCATAAACTGGCTGGTGATTTTTTTTTTCTTTATTCATTACTTCACTTTTTTTCTCTATTTACAGTATTATCTCTCCAGCTGATGGCCATATATTCTAACATTCACCGTTATATTTTGTGTTTTCTGATTCCGATCCCTGCACTGCATTGTCTAATGGGCATTTCTGCAAAGATGTTGTTCATTTCAATGTATATTTTACAGCGATATATTTGCCCATGCTCCAATGCACACAGGCAGGCTGTGTGTGTGTGTTTGTGTGTGTGTGTGTGTGTGTGTGTGTGTGTGTGTGTGTGTGTGTGTGTGTGTGTGTGTGTGTGTGTGTGTGTGTGTGTGTGTGTGTGTACAAGGAGGGTGTGTTCTCCTGCTGGTTGCTTAAGTGTCGACCAAAGGTTGTGTTCCAACTCCGCTTTATGGCAGCCGGGTTAAAATTGTCCGCACCGTTGAGGAAAAATATATGCCTGTCAGCAACAAGGCTGCTGCTTTACTGCCGCCATGGCGTCATCCAGGCACCGGTGTAGCACCAACACTGCCCAGCTTAATGACCGTTGGCCAAGATGTGGCTGTCTTATCTGTTGCTGGGAGAGGCCAGTCGCAGTGCGATGTGAAGATGCACACACATTCATTTTTGTTTTTCATGAACAGCTGGAGGTTTAAAGGATGAGATGGGACCACAAAGGGTTGAAAAAAACATCCCAAAAACACTATAATTATTTACTGATGTATTAAAAAATTTAAATTTTCCACTGTCACACCCCGGTTCCTATCTATCCGGGTAGGGATTACCACAGAGCTATAGTTAGATCCAGCCTATCCCTCGAAGGAAAAACAACTCGGTCTTGTCAAGGTTGAGTTTTAAGTGGTGTGTAGACATCCAATAAGAGGTGTCAATCAGACAAACCGTGGTACGTGCGGCTACCTGTGTTTCAGAATGGGAAATGAGAGAAGTAGTTGGGTGTCGTCTGCGTAGCTGTGGTAGGAAAATCCATGTGAGTGAATGACAGAGCCGAGAGAGTTGGTGTACAGAGAAAAAGGAGGTGACCCGGGATTGAACCATGAGGGACCCCAGTTATGAGTGGACACAGGAAATAGATGTATCCATTGAAAAAAAAAAGTATTCTTTTGAAGCAGATCATTTCAGTGAAAATGAACTTGTTTTATGCGGGGATCTACTTTATGGTGCTGTGGTTAAGGGAGTCACTTTGTGTTGAAAAGTGGTTAGATATGATTGATTGACTGATTTAGCGTGACACAAATGACACAGAAGTGTTTATGACGGTATGTTACAACAGCTTTCACTGTCACTAACTGTTGATGCAAGGAGCAACCATGTTGGATTTTTAGCTTGGGATACTCGTGGTTGCCCGAGTTTGAGCTCGGAAATCCAAGGTCAGGGGCATGTTTGCGACTTTGACCTCGGAAAATCCGAGTTCCGAGTACAAATGAGTACACTATTTCATTCAATTGTTTGGGAATTTAGTGGCTTCATTAGAGCCATGTCACAGTAAAACTTCTAGTGACTGGAGGATAAGAGGTATTAGCCTATTGACCTGCCTTGGATCTGGGTTGGTTTCTTCTAAAAGATGATTTGAAGTTATGACAAATTTTCCCTTTTCCACATTTTAAACAACTTTTAAATCTCCCCATGGATCCCAAAAATAGGCTTTGAAAAACTTCCTCAGTGGTTCCAATTCCATGTGTCGGAAATGGGAGAGAATAAAGTGACAATACCTGTTTTAACTTTGTAAATATCTCTTCTTCAAAGATAACTAATACTAAGGGACAGTGCACAAGTATTAAACTCACACCTCACCCTCACCCCGCCAGTAATTTATGTACACTCCCTAAATACTGTAAGAGAAGCATAAAATGAGGAATACATATGCGACGTATATGAAATGCGATATGAATACATTTACACCCTTTCCCTCTGCAGTATACCTTCTCCGACCACCTTTGCGTTTCCTGCTATACACATGTAATTTACTGTTGTTAGGTTAAGTAGGCTAATGCATTACTTTCAACTGACAGTTAGTGGTGACAAAGAAACCTTGGATTTGATTTAGACCTGGAAGCATCAAGGCTGGGGTCAGACCGGTGTCAAGGCCATGATGACTGCTGCGTCTTTGGAACAATTTTTAAAATTGGTGTGTCAGACCTCTTCATACCCTTACTCATCATTCAAGAGAGAGGTTTCTCTTTCATTGTGTGTGTGTGTGTGTGTGTGTGTGTGTGTGTGTGTGTGTGTGTGTGTGTTTGTGTGTTTTGTAAGAGAATAAGAGAAAGAGAGAGATTCAGCTCCTGAGGGCCCTACATTTCCCCTTCCTTCATGTTCTCGGCAGCATTCTGTCTTCCTGGACGGCACTGTGACAGCTAAATGTATGTGTGCAATGTGTGGGTTTGTGTGTGTGTGCGCAGTGTTACAACTCAATTCCTGGACAGACATGCGAGAAAGGGCCACAGTCCAGCATTAATATGAACAACCGATTTTTTCTTTGTCTACAGACAGTCTTTCCCAGGGCTCATTCAATTACTGCCTCCACCCAAACAGGATATTCTCTTCTGTACTGTGCTCCTTACTGCCTTTTGTGTGTGTGTGTGTATGTGTGTGTGAGAGAGAAAGAGTGAGAGAGAGAGAGACAGAGAGTGAGTGTATGGGATGTTGGAAAGAAGCACGTACATTTATTCAACTAATTTTCAGCCTTTAAATCAAAACTTCCGCCAGCTGTCGGCTCAGTGATTCGCCCTGAGGTCCTATTCTTCACTCTGCGTGACAGGAACAAAATGGTGTGTGTGTGTGTGTGTGTGTGTGTGTGTGTGTGTGTGTGTGTGTGTGTGTGTTTTGGGAGGCCTGTCACTCAAACCCAGTGTTCTGAAAATTGCAAGAAAAAAGTTAACATAGTGCTCCGTGACTATGTGAGTAAATGTGCATTCAGTTTGGCATCCTCTTGCTGAACATCAAGACAGAGCCTCCACCCTCTATCAGTAAAAACCGTCAGCCATTTTTATGGTGGCCGTAGTGAGAGCCAGAAAATTACATCATCATGCCTTTCGCGTGCAGCGCAACAGCGCTTCAAGTTGTTGCAGCGTGCAGTCGTGTACCTCTACATTCGTTCCATGTCGACATGGTCGGCAGGGAAGTACCTAATTGTATAACTTGGATGCAGAGTTGATGAAAATGAACATTTCTGATATCTCAATATGATTTCATAGACTATTAATCATATAATGCATATTTGTTTCAGTTGCCTGACAACGGAACTAACTAACTTTGAGTGACAGAAATCATCAGCTAAGTTTCCATCCACTTCGAATTCCAATCGAAAAAAAAACTCGTGAATTTTAGACATTTTGAGGTGTTTCCATTCATTTTCGCACTGAATCACACAACATTCAAGCAAACATTTGCGAACAAAGGTTTTTTAGACAAAATGGATTGTGTCATCTACCAACACGTGATCAATATTACTCAAGGTGTAGTGCTTATGTGCTAGCTGATAGCGACACATCAAGCTATAATAAGAAAATAATGACACAAACACATTGCTATGATGATGCAGATGCAATTTGCCTTTTTTATTTTCCCTCCGGCACCGCTGCAAGACAACATAGCTAATCATTGAGATTCCACCGTACGCCCTGCAGCACATTTAGAAGTGTCTCAGAAGCAGGGGCGGGTTGGCCATCTGCCAATTCCGGCATTTGCCAGGGGGCTGGACCATTTTTTTAAATGTTGGCAGGTTCGATTTTTTGTTTTTTTTACAGACCGATAGGACAGGTTTTTATCTCTTGCACGATTTCACTGTGGTTATAATAATAATAATTCTATTCATAATAATAATAAATATTAAGCATTTGGCTGGTCGCCAACGGCCGGCCTGGTGCCGAGGTGGGCCGATTGACCCAATTAGAGGTCACTCAAATTGGGACATCCAGTCAAAATCGCGCATGTCACCTTCAAAAAGGATCCCTGTTTGCAGGGTTCAGGCTGTACTGGTTGTGTTAAAATAGTAGTCCAATTCAGTGTTTTGGTGCAGTTGGTTTTAATGCCTGATACAAAGTGTAGGCCTATAGAAATATAAATATTTTTACTATAAATTGGTGCCTAAAATGTATCAGAATGCAGGAATTGAAGTCTTTTACCCTCAAACTTTCCTTGGGGAGGACCCCCAGACCACCTCAGCTTTATGTGTTCCCTTAAAGGCCACTGAGCAAGGAAAAACCCTGAAGTGTAATCACAGACAGCCATAAAAACATATATATGTATATATATGTAGATTGTAGTTAGAGAGGTAAAACAGATAAAAAATATATATATATATGGAGAACCCGACAGACAATATGTACAGTGTCAACAGAGAGAAACAGACTGGCCGTGACAACAATGAACAACATACTGTAGAGAATGACAGTAACCGCATACAAACGGCATAAAAAGGCAGTATGTGTCAATTTGTTATAAACGTGTGCTCTTAAAAAAGTAGTAAGCATTGTATGCCAGTTACTTACATTACATGTTTAAAAATCAAAAGTGTAATTAGTGAATGCACGTGTCCGTGAGTGGGGCTGCACAGGCGTGGTAATGTGGGCTGGTGTTACTACAGTGCCAGGGCTGAATTTTCATCCCAGTCCGCCCCTGCTCAGAAGCGTCTCTCAGCTCTGCTCCTGAGGACAAACACTATCATTACCTGGTTGGCTGTCACTAATGAAGGCCAGTCAGGGAGACGTGGCTGTATGTCAGTGATTGGTTTCTCACCAGGAACCCCAATCCAGCGTAAATTCTTTCAGGGAGACCTAACTATTGATTAATTGATGCACTCCTAAATCAAATCAGCTGTTATCCTAATAAATGTATATTTTGTCATGCGTGTATAACTGTCGCATCTCTGCAAATAGTCTCTCCTGATTGAAATGTATCTCAGCGTAAATCCTTTCAGGGAGACCTCACTCTTAATCAATGCTCTACCTAACTCCAATCAGCTGTTCACCTTCCTGCTAAACCAATCAGAATCGTTACACTATGGCAAGGGCCAATCACAGAGTCACAACCCTGCTTTAAATAACTGTTTCTCTCCTTTGCTATTCAGCAGTCATTGCAGGCATAGAGTGCAACCCTCCACCTCCCCTTCCTCCTCCAGTCGTCTACTCCAGCTGACCGGTCCGGAGCCTCCTTCGGTCTGGTCTTCGGGCTACAGTGTCTAGAGTCCATCGGGGGTCTGAAGGTTCTCTACCCCTATATATAGATATCGTAAAGATTTGTATATTGCCAAAGACGTTGTACATTTTATTTGAGCTGTTCAATAAATGTCTATCCTGATTGAACTGTTTTTAGTAGTAAGAAACACCAACGTTTCTTGTATTCATTTAAAAACAGGAAGCCTAGGGCTTGCAACTCCAAACTTAGGTTTACATTTAAACATATTAATAACTTAATTAATTAATAACTGCACCCACTATATGGTGGAATTAAGACCATTGTGCACAGCGGAACACGTCCTGAGCGGTCTAAAGTTCACAGAACAAGCAGGGCAATAAAATATAACAAGTGCTCCACAAAGTACATCTTACCTGGGACACACACACACACACACATGGGTACTCATTCAGATCCATACAGATTTATAAAGACTGAAGTTACATTGTAACTGATTTGCTGTTCACTGGAATAAAAGTGCAAACAAAAAGCAAATTATGGCACCTGTTTACAGTTAATAACATGAACCATAATTTGCTAGTTTGGAAACAATGTTTGGATGAATGATGATATTTAGGAAATACTTTCATTTCATAAGCCATATAACTATTTTTTTTGGGGGGGGATTCCTTGGTTTGTAGCACCGGCTGCATGAACTGTAGCTGTGTCTGACCTCGGCTTCGGGGTCATGGAGGTGCCTGATATGTCACCATTGTTCTGCTCCTCTCTGAGGTGAGATGAGCATTGTTCTTCAGCATGCTTGTCATTCCTCACCTCTCCATCTCTCCCTCCCAGTCATTAACCTTTCACTAACCTAACCTGACTTATGAAGCGTTCCATTTGAACTCGGAAGTCGTAATTTACGAGTTCCAAGTCAGAAAATTTCAACTGGAACGCCTCCTGAAGTCTGATTTCCGACAGTACTGCAGTACTTGTCTATAGCAATCCCACCAGACAGTCCCAGTTAGAGAGTAAATGCCGTAAACATATTCTTTGTAAAACTTTACAATCACAATATGTCAATTAGGCCTGCCTTGTTGCGTGATCCAAATTTTCTTCAAGACTTGCCATTTCCAGCATGAAGCTTGCTGGCTCGAAGGTTATGGTTGTTTCTCATAGAGAAGGGATTTTGACAATGGATGTCCAGGCTTTATCCTGGAAATGTACAGCCCAGTCTCATGGCAGTTGGTAAAATGGTGTCGTTATTTAATCTATCTATTGATTTGGTACCGAGTAGTATTGAAAAGCCAAAAATCTGCAAAAGGAGGTTGGTTGGAGTGTTGAATGGGTCAGACAACACAAGACTTTACCCCGAAGACCAGGACGGGATCCCGCGTGTGGCAGTTCCTTTCCGCGTTCTTCTTTTCCTAACCACAATCGTCCCTTTGTTCAGTCCCGTTGTTGTCGCCGCCGTGGCTTTTCATTTCCCCGTTGTTGCGACCATTGTTGTCCCTCATGGCAGTTTGTGAAATGGTTATGTTCACATTTCGTGGTGACCACCAAAAATGAATGAATAACGTGACCATTTTACAAACTGCCGTGAGACCGGGTTGAAATGTACTTCCATTGATCCAGACTATATACTAGGAATGGAAAGACAAACCCTAACAATACAGTCTGGCCCAACCTATATAACTCAATAGCCCAACACGGAAAAGCTAATACAAGAGCAACAGGTTATTTGAGGGGCACGGTGAATCAACTTCAACTATACAGGCTTTATTCATACTTTATCTAAAGTCAATAATACTCACCCTGCACAACAGCAGTAGCCTAAAGCATAGACCCAGCAACAGAGAACGTACATGCTGGTAAATGTTTCTTCATGTGTCTGATGACCTTGTTCCTTGAATATTTTCGTGGCAAAGAGAAAGAAAGAACCTTACTGGGCAGGCAGACATGCACATGTATTTATTTTCCCTCAGCAAAGACCATGAATCACACAATCCGCTGATATTATTAGCTTTTAACCCAGGTCGGGTCTATTCGTAGACTTATTCTTCCATTTTTAGGAAGAAAAACATAAGACTACAACAGGAGAGGCCGAGCGAGGCCTAAAATAAGACAGAAAACAACGGGGTGATAGATTACTCGGAGACACCCGAGAACGATGACTTCCGTGACCGTTTTGATTGTTTCCTTGAGAAAAAAAATAAGGTTACAGGAAGAGAGGGGAGGGGGGAGCACAAAAAAAGTCCCTCTGCGGGGAAATCAATAGGGAAACCTTCCTTTATTTGTACAGTTACATACAGGACATACATGCTCCCTGACTGCATATTGTTACCCACATGAATGATCACGTAATTACTCTAGTCTTTACTAAATCCCACACATCTGATTTATCCTCCTTCAGAAAAATCTGTCTCACACCTAGCCACATAGCTCTGTAGCAACCCATAGCAGTTCATAGCACCGCATAGTGCCAGCCAGCCCCTAACAGTAATAACAAAAGCATTTGGCACTGGCATCCATCGCCAGCTTAAGCCTATGTGTATACTATATACACTGCTGTGATATTTATTGTCACCTGGCACAAGCTGCTCTGTAGGATACAGAGCGAAAGTGCCAGTGAGCTAGATTTGTGTTCTACACTGTGATTCCTCGTCCAGATTTCTGAGGTGAATACGATGTTTGCTGTATGAAAATGACGTGAGTGGTAATCGCTTCACGTTGCCCTCTCTGTCCTTCCCGTATCCTTATTAACACCGGGGTTTAAGGTTTTTGAAAGCAGCCAAGTCGAGCTGTAGCTCATCTCGTTGCTCTAAAGCCAGGGTGATAGCTGGGATGTATCAGGCATTAGTCAGTGCCGTGAACAAGAAGCACATCCCCACATGCGCGTGCATACAGATACACACACTGGAGAGATACAAAGAAAAATTGAAAAAACTCCTTGTTTTAAGGAAACAAACTCGAATCGAGTACCATTAACGGAAAAACGCCATATGTTTAGCTCATTGTTTAGCTGTCCATCCCACAACTTCACTGTTTAGGTTCACTCTCAGCACTATCATAGCATCGTTTTCAGCCTCAGCAGGCAGCTGTTTTCAGTGTCAAAGCTTTACAAACCCACTGAACACTACCTACTCAGCACCACAGTAGCAGGAGTTGGTAGAGAACCAAAACAGAGATAAAAGAAAGTAAATATTGGATTTACATTTATCAATTGGCTCAATGTTGCTCCGTAACTGCTGGATGTGTAACTTAGCATCAAGTTTGCTATATCTATAACTATAACTTCTGCTTTTTAAGTTACCAGACTGATTCAGACTGACACAGTGTTAATGATAAAAGATGACCTAATTAAATGTCATTGATCCAAAAGTTGGATTTGCTGCACTTCAACTTATCGTATATGTTGGTGTGTTTACAGTGTATGCTGTATGTGCACTTCTATACAAACCAGTGTACAGTAAGTGCTGTACTGTAGGAGGCATTTGTCTCATTTACATGCACACACTGTACACAATGTGGATGTAAAGATGGATGGATTTGTAAGAAGGCGCCCAAATGGACATCCATCACATGATTTTATGTCTCCCTTTTCCCAGACTGCAATCCTGTGTGTGTGTGTGTGTGTGTGTGTGTGTGTGTGTGTGTGTGTGTGTGTGTGTGTGTGTGTGTGTGTGTGTGTGTGTGTGTGTGTGTGTGTGTGTGTGTGTGTGTGTGTGTGTGTGTGTGTGTGTGTGTTTTTCAGACTTAATTCAAAGATGAGTGCTATCTGTATTTTACATGTGGGAGTGTAGCATAGTAAAAAGAGATCACTCTTCCTGCGTGCGTGTGTGTGTGTGTGTGTGTGTGTGTGATGAGCCATCTCTCAATCCGTCATTGGCCCAGGGTGGAGAGGAGACTACTCGGAGCCCAGAAAGCAAGGGGTCAAGTCCAGGCTTACTCAACCCCCACAAGCCCTCCCTGTGCCTTCACCACCCACATCCCCCCTTTCTCAGATGAGGGACGAAAGGCAATGGGGGGGGGGGGTGGTGCTGAATGGAATGGGTGAAAAGAAGAGTTGATGAGAGGACGTCGAGATCTACGAACAGTGAGGGAGCAATAAAAAAGGAGCGAGAGGGGAGAATTGAGAAATGTGGATTACTCTCGGTGAAAGGAGCAGATAAATGGAGGGAGAGAGAGAGAGAAAGAGAGAGAGGGGAAAAAAGAAGGCTGGAGAAGTGGTGAGGAATCTTGAGAAAGAGAAAGCAAAGTGTTGGCGGCTTCTTCTTTAATTTATCAGGTAACCACAGTGATACTGAAAGAGTTGACAAAGGTTACATAAATCCAAATAACATTCCTAAAATATTATTCATGAAGACAAATTGAGAAGATTTACTGTATTTATTACACCCCACACTATGAAAGTGTCTAAAAGACACAATATAATTCTCAACACGCAGCCAGGAAGGCGTCTAAAAACGTAAAGTTGGTCCAATAGCAAAGGCTGTCTTTGTTAAACTAGTGGTGGGTTTTTTTCTTGTAAAGATGAATGTGCTCAGTATGTTTGTTAAAGCGTACATATTATGCTCATTTTCACATTCATAATTGTATTTTGAGGTTTTATCAGAATAGGTTTCATTTTCAAAAAACACGATATTTTTGTTGTACTGCACATTGCAGCAGATCCTCTTTCCCCCTTGTGTGTTTTGGTCTCTGTTTTAGCTACAGAGTGAGATGTCTCACTTCTTTTTTTTCATAATATGGGCACTTTAAATAAATATCCATGTAAAATGTCATGTTAAAGCGAAGAGTAGTTGTGGAGATAATTTATGATGGCCTATGACAGAGGGGGCACTCTTCTCTTCTCTGTGACCCCCTGGGAATCAGCATGCATTGTTACTCAGCAAACATACTCTACTATGACCCAACTACAGAGTTGTAGTTCCAAACCAACTAACTAACTACTTTTCTATCCTATTTCCTGCTACCACCTTGATTCCCAGAGTGTGAGGGGAGGGGGGAATTTGGGCTTATACTTACAGTATGTATGTAAAAAAACACCAGACAGGTAAATTAGAATTTATGACAGGACACACATTTTCCAACACTACCATCAGCTGATTCCAAACACGATAGAAAGGTAACATTTTCCTTCTTACACTGTATGTTTTAGCAGCAACAATAACATGCTTTATTTGGGAGAAGAACATTAGTTGAACACAAAAAGACTACACTATATAATTTTGAAAATGTTGAAAAAATGTACAGGACAGCAATGTTTCCTCTCCTCTCTTGTTTCCTATCTTTTCCTCTGGGATCTAAAAAACTCCTGGATCAGCTTCTGGTGGCTTTTAACAAACCATTTCCCATTACATCCCATAATCATATTACAAAGTATATTATACTTTAGTCACAAGTATGTCCCAATCAGCTTTTTTGACTCTTTGATCCGATCTGATTTTTAAAATATTACGTAGCCTATCTGCCAATACCGAGTCCGGATCCAATTAGTCTACTTGTATTTGCTCAGATATTAGAGCAGCACATCGTTTTTTTTGTTTATGAAAATAAAGTAAACAAAGAAAACATGTCTTAAGCTTAATGCTTTTAACTTATGAGTCTCTCAACACCAAACAGCAAACCCCCAACCAACAATTAGTAACCTATTGACAAAAAGTTAAAATACATTTGTATTGACTAAATACATGAACGTGGTTGGTTCTAAGCAGTACATGGAAACGGGAGCATGTATTTAAGATCCATCTCCAAATCCATGTTGGATGTCATGTATTACACTGAATGTATTTTGGGACTCCAGGAAGAATGTTGTTTCAGTTAATAAACGTGATGTGACCCTATTGTGGAGGATGTTGCACTACTAATGTTGGAAATAGGGAGACAAATCTGGAGTAAAATGTGAGGGATGGAAACAAGAGGAATAAGGGAATGAAGGATTAAAAAAATGTAAAAGTAAAGTGAGATAGAGATGATATAGAGAGAATGGTAAAAGGCAAAGAATGTGGGTGTGTGTGTCTGTGGGAGAGAGAGAGAGAGAGAGAGAGAGAGAGAGAGAGAGAGAGAGAGAGAGAGAGAGAGAGAGAGAGAGAGAGAGAGAGAGAGAGAGGTGCAGAGTGATGTGTGCCAGGTACAGCCCTCCGGAGAGGGCGTCTTCACGGTTCTCAGAGCACCACCTCGGAGTCGATGTCAGGGTGGCGTCGGCGACGGCCGGCGCTGAGGCTCCAATGGTCTGCTGGTATTTTTAACACACACACACACACTCACATTCACACTCATGGATGCGAAACACACACACAATCACCTCCCATTTGGCCTGAAGGTCACTGACTCATCAGAGATGGACTAGTGCCTGGTCTCCCTCAGCAAGGGCCAACAAGTCTTTCCTTCCACACAGAGACTCCAGAACTGTTTTTCTACTGACAGCAGGGGTCCAGTATGCAGGCTACAAGCCCGTTTCTGAAGGATTCCAAAAAGCTATCAACAATACAAAAATACTTTAATAATTGAATTCCAAAATGCTTTCAATTGAAAGAAGACTGTCGCCTGATGTTTATTTCTCAACCAACTTTTAAGAAATAGTATTCTCGTAAAAGAAGGATCAAGCAAAAGTAGTCAATATCCAGGACGTTCCACTTCCAGGATTGCGCCGTTGTCGCTGGAAATTCGGCCAGATTTCACTCTTTTTTGGCTCTCTTTTTTTTAAATTTCTGTAAGTTACCTTCTGCTTTCTTTGTGTTGGAATTTTAAACTCCAGCCGATTTCTGAAGTCTAAATCCAGACAGCTAGCTAGACCATCGGTCCAATCTGAGTAAAACAACCTTTGAACGTACACGTTCCACCCAAACCCGTTCCTTCCTGATGTCACAGTTGTGGGTTTCCGTTGTAGGTTTTCTTGTTTTATTTTGTAGTCTCTGATTTCTCCTTCACTTCCTGCCTTGTGTTTTCCCTCCTGTCTGATTGTCTGCCCGCAGAAAACAATACACATACAATTGTGTACTTCTACAGGTTACGTTTATTAAATGAAGCCCAAAATATGTTCCAGACTTGAATTCGCTAGTATCAGCTAGCGCTAGCTAACATCAGCGTTAGGTAGCCGCTAGCTAACGTTAACGCTAGCTAGAAGGGTTTGTCGTGACTTCGCCTGGAACGCTACCAAGTCGTGAGTCGTGACTCGACGTCGTAATTTATACGGGCTAAAAATTGTGTCTGGAACGCAGCATTAGTCCCGTGTCGGATTATTGTCAGTGTATTGTATTTAGGTATTTTTCTTGGGTTCAGCCTTTTGTCTTGCGTCATGTTTTGTTGTCTGGCTTCCTTGCCTTCAGGTCTTTTTGCTTTGTTGTATGTTTATGCCTACCTCTGTATACTTTTTTGTTTTAGTTTTTGTTAATAAATTCCTTCAACTCTGCATTTGGGGCCAAGCCTCGCTATTTCCTTGACACCCGAGGCTGTGTTGCAGAGGCACTGGACCTGCTGACGATTGGGACTGGTTTAAAGAAATGCCGACAAACCAGAGCACATTTTTCTTCATTCATCCCGTAATGCTGTGAGGACTCGCCAGACCCTCCTCTGCAGCGCTGTGGAGGAAGGTCTGGCAAAGCGACACTAAAGAAGAACTGAAATACTGTATGTCCTTTTCATCAAAAAGAGCACAGACTCTAATAGAATTATACTCTTCACCTACAGCATATGGATGTGGTTGAAAATAATGTAGGCTTACGTCTCCTGGCCCAAATTGAGGTTAACCTGAGAAAAGTGCTTATGTGAGAGCGGATGAAAGTACAAGGCTGGTAATTACAGAAGAAGGTTTTACTGACATAAAGATATCTTGGCAACTCACACCTTCTCCATTTTGACAATATGCCAAAATAGAACTTTAAGTCCTCCCCATCTTGGCTCGTCGTATCGACAGACATTTGACACCGGCATTAAAATTAAAATTATAACTACTGTGTGTGCAGATGTCCGCTGGGAGTTGTTTGCATGTAAAAGTTTGTCTAAAAAAATGCTTCTGTCATGTGAAAACTTTGAATGTAAACGTGACATAGTCCAGGCTCTGACCCTGACAGCACACTCATAATTTAATTGCATAGCTTCAAAACTGTGACTCCTAAAGGAATTGGCCACCCAAAAAATGTAAAAAAAAAAAAAACATTTCCATTTGTGAAATAGAGACGTTTGCATCCAGGGTCCCGCGTGTGATTCCTATTTATTATGATTATGTTTCAGCACTTGGTCGAGGTTAGTGATTTTTTGGGGAAATGTTAATAAAGTCTCTTGCTTCAAGTTACTTCTGAATTTCTCAATATTTAACCAAGACTATCATAGCATGAAGGGCTTTGAGTGCCTTACCACAAGCATTATAAACATTAATCATGCGCAGATATAGGTAAACTAATGAAATAAATTGTCAGTGAATGTTTTGGAAATACAATCAGTATCAGCATGTTGCCACTCAGCAGATACTGTAAGAGGCAATGTTCACGTTAAAAGGAAATATACTGTATGTTGTTTAAAAATGAGCGCTGTCAAACGATTAAAATATTTAATCGCGATTAATCGCATTAGTGTCATAGTTAATCGCACATTTTTATCTTTTCTAAATGTCCCTTGATTTCTTTTTGTCCCATTAGTTTTTTCTCATTTTAATGCTCTTATCCACATTACACATTTTTATGCGCTTTAAAGCCGTTTGATGGAAACACACTTTCACCAGCTTTATTCGCGTGAGTTTTTTAAATTAACTTTAGATAATTTGATTGACAAGTGGATGGAAACTTAGCTACTGTCACATTTTTCTGTTCTTGGTCTGCTCCAGAAAACTCAGGGCTGTTGTATTACCTTTGTGTATATTCTCCTCTTACACTTTGAAGATACATCAGTGGAGTTAAGCTGTGTACGGTGTGTTGCCAGCGGCCCCCGACAGGCACTGTGTTTGATCTTCTGATGAAGCTCCAGTTGGTGAAGTCATCCCCGCGGCTGCAGCCCCCGTGCATCTAAGCACTGCACTAAATAATGATCATAATAGCCGTCGTAAAGCGCTGCACGTGGAGTTCTCTCTCATCCTTTTCCATTATCTCTCTCTTCAGCCCCCGCCTGCTGTACTGTCTCCTGTCAGAGTAGACTTGGATTCACCTTCTTTGTATGTTATTCTCAACACTCTTGTGTCTTGCTCCAGTATTTGGTGATATCCTTTGGTTTTTATATTCATTTCATTTTTTTATTTTATTTTTTTCAAATCTCCATTGCAAAACTTTGGACTGAGTAAGCTTCAAGCCTTAAGTTCAACCCCTGGTCTCTCCTTCTCCATTCCTTTTACCTTCATCTGTTTCTCTCTCCCCCGCCTTAGTCAGCTGCCATCTCTCCCTCTCTCTCTCTTACTTCTCCGTCCCTACCTTCATCCGTCTTTCTGGCTCATCTGTTTCTGTCTGAGCTTCTGAATGTGCACTCTGGATAACCCGCGGGGCAGCCTCCCCTCTGTTTCCTGCGCTGAGATGCACCCTATTTATTTCATTGATTTCCACGAGGGAAAGAATGCGCAGACCAAAGACTGACTGGCTACAGTGGGTTTAGCCAAGTTGAGCCGCTAGGTTACCCAGGGAGGGAGAGAGAGAGAGAGAGAGAGAGTTTGAGTTTGAACTGAAGCCATACACTCCTTGTTCAGCTGAGTGTCTGAAGTCGTTGAAAAGAAAGAATTAAAGATATGATTGAATGAATGAAGAGGAGGAATGGATTCATAGATCCGACCCAGAACCTTCTCTTTTGTGACGTATTTTTAATCATGATTTGTTTGAGATTAGATGGAGGACTGAGCACTTTTCTCAATGCATTCATCTTCCATTTGGGATCAAGAGTTCAATGATTTCCATTTTTTTTAAAATAAATTGCAAGGGCCAGCATTTGTGGTTTCATAGTCTATATCCACGACGTATGGCTTCCGGGATTGCTCTGTTGTCGCAGGAAATTCCGCCTTATGTCCTTCTTTTCAGCCAGATGTCTGTTACTTTCCACTTTCTCGGTGTTGGCATTCTAAACGGTGGATTTCTGAGGACTATGGTTAACTGCTCCTCAGATCTCTGCAGGGTAAATCCAGACCGCTAGCTAATCAACCTCTGAACGTACACATGTTCCACCAAAACAAGTTCCTTCCCGAGGCTATTTTACAGCGGCACCGTGGCTCTCTCCGGCTTTTAGCGCCACCCATGTTGATTGTGATTGGTTTAAAGAAATGCCAATAAACCATAGCATGTTTTTCCCCCATCCCGGAATGCTGTGTGGACTAGCCAGACCCTCCTCCGCAGCGATGTAGAGGAAGGTCTCGCAAAGCAAGACTAGTGGGGGCATATTGTTTCACTACTAAGGAAGTGATGAAACAAGATCCAGGAAGTCCTGTTTCAGTTACAGATCTATGCGTTTCCCCTCGTCTGTTACTTGAGAAACAACTCAAAATGGCCACTTTGTATCACAGTGAATGTGTGACTGTAAACACAGCCGTAGTCTCCTGTTCAGTAACTAAAGATGCAATGCGGTTATCTTAGCACGTGCTTAGACACCACCATCGCTCAATATCAAATAAATTAAAAGAATTGAAACCCAGCTACTGCAGTAAGTGCAGTGCGCGGCCACCTAAAACTTGCATCGTGTTGTAGTTATCCTTAGAATTCCTCCATGGGGGGGGGCGTCAGAAAGTGCGCACTATACCTTTAAAAGCGGGTTGTAAAAAGTGACGCTGAACCATGAATCAAATTCTCTCTATACCCTGTAACAAATTCAAAAATGTACAGTAACTTACTGGCAACAATTGGTCAGCAAGTTACTCTGGATTCTTTTTACAGTAAAGGTACCGTACTTCCATTTAGAGTATTTTATGTATTCATTAAAAAATACAAAACAATTAAACACAACATGAGGTAAAAATTGAATAGAATATAATAGAATAAAAAGCCTTTATTGTCATTATACACAAGTGCCGTACCTGTGCAACGAGATTTAAGCAACCCCTTTACAGCGTCAACAGAAAAATATAAAAATATAAAATGTAAGTAGTGCAGAAAAAAAAGAGAGGTGGGAATGTGGTGCACTTTACAAAAAAGTAAAAATACATTGGTTTATTTTACTGTTTACAGTACTACAGTGGCTATATTGGGATTTTTTTTTTTTCAGTAATGCTTTGACTACTCTGATTTCAACTGTAATACTTACACCACTGTGATTTTGTCATGTCGACAAGGTTGTGATGTAAACTTTACAGCATTCTACTGTAAAAATCATATACAGTAGTGTAACTGCGAAATCTAAAGGAAATAACTGTAGATTTCACAGGCATTATTTACAGTGTAGCTATCTACAATATCTACTCTCGTTAACCCTCAAACATTGGGCTTTAGGCAGGCTTTAGACTTTCAGGCAAGCCAGTGAAGGATAAGCACACACACACACACACACACACACAAACACACACACACTCTTACCTAATCCCGGCATCCTACCTCCTCTCAGCTGACACAGAAACAAAGGCTGATTGCGGCATTCTTCTCATACATCAGTTAAACATACAGATAACTGTCTTTACAGCAGCCAAGGAAAGAAGAAATAAATAGTTTCAGTGAGCTCGGCCAGAACAAGACAAACAAATGGCCCAATTATGTTAAAACTGTGTCTTATAACCATAAAATCGGTTTCATGCCTCACAGCTTGGACTTCACTAGCACCATGTACAGGAAAGGAAACAAGGAGATGAGTCCGGTTTCTAACTGTGATGAAAAGTATCGTCGGCTTGTTTGGTTACAGTCCCTCACAAATTCTGTTCCAACTTGGCATCCTGAGGTCTCTCTTTGTTTCTAGATTTTCTGTGTCTACTATATATATTATAAAAAGACCTTTCAATAAAAATCACTTCAACAAAACTGTCTAATTAAGGGGTTGGGCCACATAATCTGTCAGAACAGCTGCATAAGCTCCTTTTCATATTCACTCATTTAGTGTTTCAATGATGGTTTTCATGTTCATCATAGCCTGTTTCATTTATTATATTTCTCCACTTTATTATATCTCTCCACTCTCTCCAAAAAAGTGGATTCATCACACTTGAGATTAACTTTTCACTTGTTTAAAACATCTTCAAAGTCTAAATCAAACCTGTACTTTTGGTTCATTTTAACAGAACAAACAGCTATTATTACACACATAGGAGAACCACTGTCATACGGGGATCACTCTTTTTGTGTGTATGACTGAAGTCCAGCATGCACTGCATGTTCTAGATATGACAAACATGCTGTAATGATGATTGATTGGTATTAATGTCTACAAGGGGTGAAGTATGACTAGAACGTGTGCAGGGCAGAGTGGAGACAACTCTATGTAATCAGGGAGTGTGTGTGTGTGTGTGTGTGTGTGTGTGTGTGTGTGTGTGTGTGTGTGTGTGTGTGTGTGTGTGTGTGTGTGCGTGCGTACTGGGATTCCTTGTGCCTGTCTCATTGTCCTGGGCCCTGTAAGACAAAGGGTTAAGTAAATGTTTGGGGAAGATAAGGCCACTCACCCTGACAGGCAGCAGACCCCACTGCCCAGGGGGACCCAGACCCAAATACATCACACAGACACACACACACACACACACACACACACACACACAAACACTGTATCATTCACACAAAGACACATTCTCTAATACAATCACCAAGCCCTTCTTCTCTCTCTCTTTAATTCACACATATTAATATTTGAAGAGTTACCATTGTCTCTTCACCCAGTGAAGTGATGACTAACATGAACCACTGAAGAAACCATAAGTTTCAGGTTTTAACTCGGTAAAAGATTTGGGTTGGTAGAGTTTCTGTCTCCAGCAGCAAGTCTGGCCAGCAGTGTCCTACTGCTAAGAAGAAAGAGAGATAGCCCAGCCTTACATCACTCTGATAAGGTCTACAAGGGGGCTGTGGGCTTGAGGCCTATTTATACTTCTGCGTTAAGTCAACGCCGTGGGTACATTACATAGGTACGTGGAGATACGGATCCTATCCCATACCCTACACCGTAGCCTGACGTGCACCTCTCAAACAATGTAACAAAACGTTCTGGATACGCGGACTGCAACAACTGTGATTGGTCTGCTTGGCCGTGTCTTGGTAGCGTTTCATTTCCCCTAGTCTCGCTCAGCCAGACCTTCCTCCACAGCGCTACACAGGAGGGTCTGTGGTTCATCGTCTTGAAGGGCGCTAAGCCCCCGGACACAATGACGGTGCCTCTGCAGAATCGCCTCGGGAAGGAACTCGTTTTGGTGGAACATGTGTACGTTTAACCCTTGTGTTGTCTTCCTGTTGAACATGCAACGTTTGGTTTTTTCTGGGTCAAAATGTGAGTTGTCCTTTTTAGACATTTGTCCCTTTTCCCCAACCTTTGTTGTCAGGTTTTCTTCCACATTTGTTGTCACTTTTCACAATGATTTTGTAGAACCTTTTCAGCGCTTTATTGATGTTTTCGTAGATGTTTTGTCGCAGAGTTTCTGAAAGGGGTCAAATTTGAATTGAAGACAACAGGAGGGTTAAGAAACTGTCCACTCAGTCTTTGTGTGACTTAGGATGGTGTTAAGCTGTCAGTAAAACCACTTGCAACAACATTGCTGTGTCTCTTCTGTGTCTCTCCTATATTGTTTAGAGGACAATTGAGTTGAAGAGTGTGTGGATTCAGATGTTATCCCACTTTAAATTATCTTGTGCTGTTAGTTTAATGATGGCTGACTCTAAATACTACGATACACATGAGCCTCAGCTGCTGTTGCAATGAAGAAAAAGCCAGTAAAACGTATGAATAGGAGCTTTGATGTGTCATTATTGCAACTGGTGCTGTAGCCGATGACGAATTCCAACAGCTGAATGTGTCGTCAGATTTCTAGATGTAGCCTATGCGCTACAAGGCCTCAGAACTGATGGCCTGCCCATTTCTCATCTTCACTCTTTGCTTGGCTTTTAATGGCTGTCGCAGTGATGTACAGGCCTTCTGCAACCAAGGAGGGCATTTTGGTATACAGAGAGACATTTGGTTTTTGTAACAAATTAGCCGTTCAAGTAAACAGTAATGCGGTAGAAATGTAGAGCCGTCAAACAGTTTACGAATCCCCATTCTTTCGCTGTGCCCACAGAGTGAGAGAACAGAAGCTGAGGGAGAAAAATCCTCATGTGCAAAGAGATCACTGAAAAAGGAATTGTTCTTTAGTTTGATAGCGCCTAAGCAGTCCTGAGCTAAACTGATTTTTGTCAATAATTCTCAAACAAGTTTGTTACTGTAATTTAACCCAATTTTCCATAACTTTGACTAAGTGCTTATTTTAATCCAAACTACAGTCTTTCCCAAAAACTAACCAAGTCTGGGTTTTTTGTGCCTAAACCTAGCCAAACCTTGGCCATTACGTGGTCACATCATAAAACAGATGGCTTTTTATTTTTCAAAAAGGATTTGTAACAGTTTTAGAAGACACAGACAAATGATGTTGTCCTGCCAATAGTGGCATTAAATCAGAAAATGTGTTGGTCTAGGAATAGTCTCGCATTGCCAGACCTTCCTCCACAGAGAATGGTCTGGCTAGCCCACACAGCATTTTGGGATGGGAGAAAGACATGCTCTGGTTTTATTGGCATTTCTTTAAACCAATCCCAATCGTCTGAAGCTGTGCTGAGCGCCCGAGAGAGCCATGTTGCCAGGAAGGAACTTGTTTTTGTGGAACATGTGTAAGTGTACAAAAGTTGTTTTAGTCATGCAATAGAAAACTCAGATTGGACAGATAGTCTAGCTAGCTGTCTGGATTTACCCTGCAGAGATCTGAGGAGCAGTTAACCGAAGTCCTCAGAAATACACTGGAGTTTAGAATTCCAACACAAAGAAAGCTGAAGGTATCTGACATCAAACAAGGTATTTGGTCATTTAATTTAAGGTCTTTGATGAACTTTAACCTATGAATTGGCACCTTTGACCAAAGGCAATAAGTATGACAATGTTGATCTTAGAGGAAGAAAAAACTATTTTAGTTTAGCTATGCTGCACCACATACTTCTCCAACCAACCGACTACTTCAGCAAACATTTAACAAACAGGAGTAAAGGGTACGTGCAGACGGTCACATTCATCATTGAGTGTCCACGTCGGTCTGGTGTCCCATGCATTCGCATTTCCCAATCCACCAGCGTTAGCATAATCTCTCGCCAAGAGTCCAGCGCCATGTGGGATCTATTCATTCCTTTAACCTTTATTATTTTTATTATTTTTATTTACAATTTAACCCATTTCTTGGGTTAAATTGACCCGTTTTCATCAGTGTTCTTTTTAATTACCCAAAATACACTGATTGATTCCACACAACGCTCTTTGGCAAGTATAAATCTCCACTTTCATTAATTTTGGGGGTGTCTCTTTCAATTTTATCGCATTTGGAGAGAAAAAATTGAAGTGGTTTTGAAATAGTATTGAGTAAAAGTTGACATATTCCAGTCTGTGATTATCCATCAACATACTCTCCTTTAATTTTAGTCTAAATAATTCCCAATTTCTGCTTTTCTAACTCAAACGTTAAGTGTTATTTCCAATAAATGAGGTTTATTGACTATAAAATTGAAAAATAACTGTAAAACTAAAGTTCATAAATTAGTGTTGCAACAAATGACAAACATTGAAAAAAGTGTTAAGAAAGGGACAGAAACATAAGTAAAAAATAAAAAAAATTGATTAAAAAGAGTCAACTAAAGTGTTGACTTTTAATTTTGACGGGTAGACAACACAAGGGTAAAAGACGAATTATATAAATATGGGTATACGCATGGTGTGTTTTGATAAAAAAAATGAATACTGAAGAAAAATGACACTTGATCAGGCGTACGTAGGAGGGCGGATCCAGCATATCCTCAACCCCCTAACTGGGTAGATATGCAAATTGAATTGGATCAATCATGCCCTGAGTCATGAGTTAGCTCGCTAGCAGCAGCAGTAGTTGATCAACTAGCCCTGCGAGTAGTCTCTACATCCTCAAGCTTCATATGTTCCGTGATATGTGGATGGGTTTCATTAGTGTTTCTTAAAACCTGATGGCGGCCTTTGACTAATGGCCGATGATGAATTATTGTCAAAGCATTGCTAAAGAAGTGGACTCAGTTGTCCTACCCAATAACACAAAGCATCTGTGTCAATTGACACCCATTTTCCAGACCATCTAATCACCTCACAGATAATCTTTCTTCACAGACTATGAGCTCATGAGTCCCCCCCACCCCTCCACCCCCATCACAATAACACAACCAACCTCCTTGTGACAATGGAGGGCAGCAGAAGCAGACAGCTGTATTAAACAATGCCACCCACCCACTCACTGTGGAACCTCTTAGGATTCGCTCATTAGTGACCACTGATCGCTAGAGATTGGGAGTTTGTAGGGGTAATAATAACCTGAAAGGGCCTCTTCTCCTACTCCTCCTCCTCATCTTGCTCCTGCTCCTCTCTCTCTCTTTTACTCTCTCTCTCTCTCTGTGTCTGCCTCTCCCTCTCTCTCCCTCCCTGCTGGGCTTTATCAGTGGTCCTGGTCAATGTCCTACTGTCATGTCTTGATGTGATTTATGTCACGGGCTGTGAAGTCGACTTATCTCCCTCCTTTCCCAATTCTCTCCCCCTCCCCTCATCTCTTCCACCTCCTCCAAGGGTTGGCTCCCTCTGTCTCAGCCAGCCTGGCTCCTCCAGCAGGAACAGGGATGACATTTGGGTGTGGGGGTGTGGAGGTGTGAGAGGAAAATTCCTTTCCAGGCATCCACCTGTTCTGAAAATGATGGGCATTATCAATGTCTGTTTACAGGTCTTGGGAGTACAACTACATGTGTGAAAGAAGTTGTTTAACCCTCCTGTTGTCCTTGGGTCAAATTTGACCCGCTTTCAACAATCAGAAATACTTTATTGATCCCCAAAGGGAAACTACAAGTTTCTACATATAAGTAATATAAATGATCAGTTCACTACTTTCATTAAATTTGGTTGTTTCATTCAATTGTGTAGCATTTGAAAAAGAAAATGATAAAAGAACGTTGAAAAAGTGGCAAATGTGTCGGGAAAAGCTTCAAAAATGTCAGAAAAAGTGGCAAGAACAGCGAAAAGCAAGAAAATGGAGGGAAAAAAAACATTGGGAAAAGCGACAAAAGTGTTGAAAAAAAATGGAAAAAAAAGTTTTCATTTTAAATTTTGACGCAAAAAAAAACAAAAAGTTGCATGGTCGACCGGGAAGACAACACAAGGGTTAAAATGTGGATCTTGTGTCAAGAGGGAGCTGTGTGAAAATCTGACAAATTACCTCAAGTGATGTCATTTGTGTTGGTTGGGGCTGAAGAATACTCATTTTGAAAATGACATAAGGGGAGGGGGGGGGAGTGAGCTTCCCAGACCTCTTCACTCCACTCCTCATATCTGCTTGAACCAACAGCCCAAAGCCACATTAGCTGCTACTAGCAAAACACACCCAAATCTCTGACTGGGCTGTTGGAAATTGAGTAATGTGCATTGGGTAATGTAGGCACCAGTCAGTCAAAACACTTTAAAATGCACAGTGTACACTGTAAAAAAAAAAAAAAAAAAGTAAATCTTGCTGATTGAAACGTAGCTATTTTGCAATACAAGAAGAGAAGAGAACAATAACATCTGTGAACAGCATTGTGCCCCCAGCTACCAAAGCTGAAGTAGCACTCTGTAGTTCTTCCATACACCAGTGACGTCACTAGAGGACAGAAATAGAGCACAGTCTTGCATCTGCAGCCGGCTAAGACACAGAGAACAACTGAAATCTTTTTTCACACCACATCCTCATTTTGATAACTAGAGGTAAGGTTAATATATCGCTGAATTGTCCCTTTAATGCAACTTTGATACAGCTGTAGGAGAGTAAACTGTTTACAGTGAGGCTGATATCAATCAGATTAAATTGAGCTGGATTACATCCCTCCTGTTTAGGTAGGCAATCTGAACCCATCTGAAGAGCTGAATCCACCACCAACAAAACATGACTATATGGCGAGGTCATTTCTGAATGTTAATTGCCATTGCAGAAAAAACAGTCTTTGAAATTATTTTTGAACATCATTTCCCCATATCCGTGTGTGTGTGTGTGTGTGTGTGTGTGTGTGTGTGTGTGTGTGTCATCCATCCACGTTTCCCATCCTCATGCCTCTCCTTCCTCTGGGCTTTGATGTGCTTTTAAAGTGGCTCGTGCTCCCTCTGCTTTCCCTCTCACTTGACAATTGTTTATTAGATTTGAAATGGTCTTAGAGGATCTTATGTGTCTCTCAATGGCATACTTAAAGAGAGAATAACTGGCTTTGAAACAAAGAGAAAGTTGTGGACGATAGGAGGTGGAGGAGAGGCAACAAAATGAAGGAGCACTGTTTTTTTTAATGACTTTTAGCGAGGTTATTGTGGTGCAGTTAGATAGTTGGAAAGGTTTGCTTGACAAATGGATGGTTAAAAAAGGAGGCATGGAGAGCAAGAGAAGAGAGAATGAATAGAAAGAAATGTAAGGGGGAGAAAGAGTGAAGGAGCAACGAACAGCAGAGGAGGGAAAGAGACATAAAAGGAGAGATTGGGTGAGAGATGCCAGACCACCCAGGTGTCCTGCTCCACAGTGCAGTGAGATGGATTGGTTACTGGTTGGTCTATTGCCAGCTTCATGTTTGATCCTCTGTGACTCAGCATCCACAGCACCATGACTCTATAACCTGGATCAGAGAATTAACATGTACATGGGGTTCTTATGACTGAATCCAGTGTCTGCATCTTTTCTATTCATCTTCCGTCTCAAATATGCAAAGAGTATTGTAGAACAACATGATTTATGCTGCTTTATTCAACATAAGAGATGGAGGAACCCAGTTTGTGATTTGAGAAATTAGTAAAAAGGTAATTTAGGGCTACATCTACACTACATTTTGCATTAAAAACATATATCTTTTGTTTCTAAGCCCATAAAACAGAGACAGTTTAAAACACTGCTGCCCCCATTTTTGTTTGAAATCTCCATACTTGCTTTGTAGTTTTGGATGGACAGAAAAAGAGACCTTTGGAAACGAGTCCTGTCAGTTAAGTAGGCTTCCATATAATACCTTTCAGTTGCAGTTCCAACTCGTCAGTTCTGCTACTGGAGCTAAAACTCTTGTGTGGATGGTGATTTGTTTTCTCCAAATGCCGCTTAGAAATGAAAACACAGTAGTGTAGATGTAGACTGAAAGTCTCCCTTCTTGTCTGATAAGTTAGCGCTGGGTTTGTACATGAAAACACACACCCAAGTGAAACAAGAATTTGTATTGTCTTACCTAGTTGGTTCAATGAGTACGGGGACAGATCAAATGCACAGCAGAGCTCTGGTTTGAGTTGGGTGGAGCTCAATCATACTTCTGTACATGTCCCAATACAAATGACTGAAGTGTGAGTTAGGGTCCAGCCTTATGAGCACAGCACATGGTACACAGCATATAGGGTGACACCTGTGTGGGCGCACCATGGGCGCTAAAACAAAATTAATGTATAGTACCTACGTTTAAAGTAAGCTGATAAAGTTCCTGTTGTTATCTGAACAATCTGTCATCCTAGCATTATTTTTTTACTTGGTATGATGTATGTAAAGTGAGCCGATCACCTTTGTTCCACCATTCAAACTATGAAGTCAAAATTCAAATCCAACCTTCAGCATGTAACCTCTGATTTTAGTCAGAGAACTCGTCTTTCTCTTTCTACCCTGAACAGGCATCTTTCTTGACTTTCTCAACTCTACACCCCCCCCCCTTCCCTCCCCTGTCTTTTCGCCTCTGCCCATCACTACTTCTTGAGCCCCTTCTTATCCCTCCGGCTTGTCTCCGTCTCTCTTTCCTTTCCATTCCTCTTCTCTGCCATCCTCCACAGGTCCTTCCACTGATCATTTCTCAGCTCTGCCTCAGCTGTGGCGGCGGCTGTCCCTTATCGGCCCACATGGAGGCTAAGAAAACAAGTGTGATGTGGGATCCTTATAGGACAAGATGGTGTAATTGCCTAATTGCTTTTTTTCTCCCGTCAAGGGGTTCTGCTTTCTGTCAGACAGGCAGGAGCCCATAAACACTAGCCCAGCTATTCCCAGCATCTCCCTCAATGTCACTGTTTTGTGCAGTTTGATTGGCTTAACTCGGAGCCAGGGCCTATCGCTCATTGGCCGCTCCCAGGATGAATGGCCCTGCTGACAGCCAATGGGGCCACAGCAGGGTGAGAAGGGTGAGTAAGAGAGTAAACAGCATTTTTCTGGAGTCAGGGACATGCAGGGCTCTCTTTGTTGGGAATTCCA